>SAYR01027804.1:709780-941804 GCA_004382745.1 Argopecten irradians irradians | reverse complement strand
CCCTTCGACCCAATAAGCGCACTGGGGCGTTAAAAATTGAGTAAAAATGTAAAAGGTGCTAATAAGACGAAATTATTGCATATCTGATACAGTTATGTGTAAGTTTTCGGATTATTTATGTCTAGTTGAAGTTGAGGGCCTTAAAAATCGGGGGAGGGCGCTTATAGGGACAATGGACGCTTATTGAGTTCAAATACCGGTAACTTCTACAATCATATAGACAAGGTGGATGTTCGACTTGATTAAGGGTAAACAATGTTGACTTTATGTGAGGAACCAAAATGAAAATCTTTTCCGAAGGGATCCAAAATGATATATTTTCCGAAGGGAACCAAGAATGATTTTTTTTCCCGAAGGGAAACCCAAAAATGATCTTTTCCGAAGGGGTCCCAGAATGATCTATTTTCGAAGAACACACATGTCTTTTCCGAGGGAAACCAAGAATGAATTTTTCCGAAGGGAACCCCAAAATGATTTTTTCCGAAGGGAACAAGAATGATCTATTCCGAAGGGAACCCAAAATGATATACATGTATTTGCGAAGGGAAACAAGATGATCTTTTTTCCGGAGGGTACCCCAAAATGATCTTTTTCCGAAGGGAACGGGGCTCAACCCAGAATGATCTCTATTCCGAGGGAACACACAATGTTCTATTTCCGAAGGGAACCAAGAATGATCTTTTTCCGAAGGGAAACCCAGAATGATCTATTTCCGAAGGGAACACAAACCAATGATCTATTTCCGAAGGGAACCCAGAATGATCTATTTCCGAAGGGAACCCAGAAATGATATTTTCCGAGGAAACCCAGAATGTCTATTTCCAAAGGAACCCAGAATGATCTATTTCCGAAGGAACACACAAATGTTCTATTTCCTAAGGGAACCCAGAATGATCTATTTCGAGGGAACCCAAATGATCTATTCGAGGGAACCCAGAATGATATATTTCCGAAGGGAACACACAATTATCTATTTTCCGAAGAGAACACAGAATGATCTATTTCCGAAGGGAACCCCAGATATTCTTTTCCGAAGGGAACCCAGAATGTTTATTCCGAAGGGAACCCAGAATGATCTATTTTCCGAGGGGAACCCAGAATGATCTATTTCCGAAGGGACCCAGAATGATCTATTTCCTAAGGGAACCCAGAATGATCTATTTCCGAAGGGAACACACATGATCTATTTCCGAAGGGAACACCAATGATCTATTCCGAAGGGAACCCAAATGAACTATTTCCGAAGGGAACACACCAATGATTATTTCCGAAGGGAACACACAATGATCTATTTCCGAAGGGAACCCAGAATGATCTATTTCCGAAGGGACCCAGAATGTTTTATTCCGAAGGAACCCAGAATGATCTATTTCGAAGGAACCCAGAATGATCTATTTCGAAGGGAACCCAGAATGATCTATTTCCGAAAGGGAACACACCAATGATCTATTTCCGAAGGGAACAACACAATGATCTATTTTCCGAAGGAACCCAGAATGATCTATTTCCGAAGGGAAACACACAATGCATTCCGAGAGGAAACACATCAATGATCTATTTCCGAAGGGAACCCAGAATGATCTATTTCCGAAGGGACCCAGAAATGTTTTATTTCCGAAGGGAACAGAGTCTTCCGAGGAAGATTCTATTTCCGAAGGGACCAGAATGATCTATTTCCGAAGGGAACCTCAGAATGATCTTTTCCGAAGGAAACATTAATTTCCGAGGGACCAGAATGATCTATTTCCGAAGGAACCCCAGAATGATCTATTTTCCGAAGGGAACCAGAATGATCTATTTTCGAAGGGAAGCCCAGAATGATCTATTCCGAAGGAACACACAATGATCTATTTCCGAAGGAAAACACCAATGATCTGATTTCCGAAGGGAACCAGAATGATCTATTTCCGAAGGGAACCCAGAAATGATCTATTTCCGAAGGAACCCATGAATGATCTATTTCCGAAGGGACCAGAATGATCTATTTTCGAAGGGAACACACAATGATCTATTCCGAAGGGAACCCAGAATGATCTATTTCCGAAGGGAACCAGAATGATTATTTTCCGAAGGGAACACAACAATGATCTATTTCGAAGGAAACACACAATGATCTATTTCCGAAGGGAACCCAGAATGATCTATTTCCGATGGGAACCCAGTGAAGATCTATTCTGCCGTGATAGGGAAACCCAGAATGTTTATTTCCTGAAGGGAACCCAGAATGATCTATTTCCGAAGGGAACCCAGAATATCGAACGCGCCTCGTCATTCAGAAGTTCTCGGTGTTATTAAGTTATTTGAACTAGCATCTAGAGGGTTTACGAGATCAGTCAACAAACAACATGGAGATTGACGAGTCGTCTGTCAAAAGGGCCAGGGAAAAATATGCAAAAAACGGCGAAGATATGCTTGGTGTTTTGATGGATGACATTACTAGGTATGAAATTTTATCTAGGACTCGGGATGCGCACGTAGATTTATCACTGACTGTGCAGTTAGTAATATACTTAGACTAAGTTATAAATCAGATATCTAGACCTACAAATTACAATGTTAAATGTATGCAGACATAGATAGTTAATTAATAAAAGTGTCATAAATCAGCTGTTATGATATTGGCCCAGTTATTAGGCCTTGGTCTGTCACATTGGCCCTCGGATTTGTGTGTTCCCTTCGGAAATAGATCATTATGGGTTCCCTTCGGAAATAGTTCATTATTGGTTCCCTTCGGAAATAAATCATTCTGGGTTCCCTTCGGAAATAGATCATTCTGGGTTCCCTTCGGAAATAGATCATTCTGTTTCCCTTCGAAAATAGATCATTCTGGGTTCCCTTCGGAAATAGAACATTCTGGGTTCCCTTCGGAAATAGATCATTCTGGGTTCCCTTCGGAAATAGATCATTCTGTCTTCCCTTCGGAAATAGATCATTGATTGTGTGTTCCCTTCGGAAATAGATCATTGTGGGTTCCCTTCGGAAATAGATCATTCTGGGTTCCCTTCGGAAATAGATCATTCTGGGTTCCCTTCGGAAATAGATCATTCTGGGTTCCCTTAGGAAATAGAACATTGTGTGTTCCCTTCGGAAATAGATCATTCTGGGTTCCCTTTGGAAATAGATCATTCTGGGTTCCCTTCGGAAATATATCATTCTGGGTTCCCTTCGGAAATAGATCATTCTGGGTTCCCTTCGGAAATAGATCATTGTGTGTTCCCTTCGGAAATAGATCATTCTGGGTTCCCTTCGGAATAGATCATTCTGGGTTCCCTTCGGAAAAAGATCATTCTGGGTTCCCTTCGGAAATAGATCATTCTGGGTTCCCTTCGGAAATAGATCATTTTGGGTTTCCTTCGGAAATATATCATCGTGTGTTACCTTCAGAAAAAATCATTTTGGGTTCCCTTCGGAAAAGATTATTCTTGGTTCCTTTCGGAAATAGAACATTGTGTGTTCCCTTCGGAAATAGATCATTCTGGGTTGAGCCCCGTTACCTTCGGAAAAAGATCATTTTGGGTACCCTCCGGAAAAAAAGATCATTCTTGTTTCCCTTTGGAAATACATGTATATCATTTGGGGTTCCCTTCGGAATAGATCATTCTGGGTTCCCTTCGGAAAAAATCATTTTTGGTTCCCTTCGGAAAAGATCATTTTTGGTTCCCTTCGGAAAAGATCATTTTTGGTTCCCTTCGGAAATAAAGCATTGTGTGTTCCCTTCGAAAGTAGATCATTCTGGGTTCCCTTTGGAAAAGATCATTTTTGGGTTCCCTTCGGGAAAAAATCATTCTTGGTTCCCTTCGGAAATATATCATTTTGGATTCCCTTCGGAAAAAGATCATTTTGGTTTCCCACATAAAGTCAACATTGTTTACCCTTAATCAAAGTCGAACATCACCTTGTTATATGATTGTAGGAGTTACCGTATTTGACTCAATAAGCGTCCATGTCCCTATAAGCGCCCCTCCCACATTTTTAAGGCCTCAACTTCAACTAGCATAAAAACCAAAACTACACATAACTGTATAGATATGCAATAATTTCGTCTTATTAGCACCTTTACATTTTAACTCAATCTTTTAAACGCCCTGTGCGCTTATTGGGTCGAATAGGGGATCTCCTTTATTTAATAGCTACTACTGAGACTTTGTTGACAACATACATACACAAAGGTGATATTCCACAATAATGTGTATGAGTATGTATGATACCAACGTGTCTGATACAGTATAAGGAGGTCATTGCTAGGTACTAATGTTTTGAGTTGGTAACTATGAGATATAATTCTATCAGTGGAGAAGAAAAACCTTACACCAGGTCAAAATAAGGAATGAAGTCTTGCTTCTAGGTACAGTATCAGTTATGTTTGTAAGGAAAGTAAATCAGAAGGGAGAAAACGAAGAAAAAAACCTCAAACTCTGTCTCTCTCTCAACCGGGACTTCTTCGACTTTGTTATTAAATTATGAAATACATTTGTCAGGTTTTTTTTTGTTTTTTTTACGGGTTTCTTTGTCATGCCCTTTCCTTGTGTTTCGTCTAGAGTAGGAAAACGTTATTAGGCCTTTTCATAAATGGTGATAGGGCGTGTTGCTCATTTAAAGCAACTACTGGAAAATAAATGTTTTGAGACTGGCGAGTGTGCATTGTCCGTCAAAATACAGAAGTTGCAACTATCGTTTGTTGTTTTAAGAAGAACCAGATGATATCTGAAGAAACCAGTTGTTAAGATAGGTGAGGTTTCGTAGGCTCATGACTGTTGTTGTTGTGGACTGTTGTTGAATTAATCCTGCTTTTCTGTTGGTATACGTAGCGGCCAGTCCACTAAACCTGACTTCACTGCATAATACACAGCCTATATGGAAAATGTAGTAGGCAAACTTAAAAAAATGAAAACAAATACTAATAAAAGACTGATATATATCAACTACCCAATTCAGTTATTTTATCATTTGTGAGTGAGACGTCAGATACTGTTGATTTCCAATTGCTAAGTGACGGCTCCGCATTCCATGCTGTAACTTACAAGTCACTAGTCCACACCGTGTCTAAAATCGTTTGTTCACCCGGTTACATGAATTTATCTCTATTGCCACTTGTTTTGATATTAAACGCTACGTTTACTCTCATGATTTATAATATTCAATCTGTGTACAAACATTGAATATGTCGACATTGTTTTTCCTTAATAAAGTCACGTAGTGATAAAAGTCACATGACTAAACCAACTGATTAGCATCGTAAAACATTCTAAATATATATGTTTATATTCACAATAGAGATACATTTTAAAGAAAATGATCCGTGGAAGTCGGACAGTATTGTACCATAGATCATGCAATCATCAAAGCATTGTCGTCATGGCATCTGACAATGATACGAAATCGGTAATGGCGAGTTCTACCCAGACAAATCTAGTTATCATGATGGTGATGTCATACCGATATATCTGTATGTGTAATGGGGGACGCAACACCATTTAGGAATCCGATTTGACAGCTACAACAAGATCTATTAGACACTATAGAGCCCATTAGTAGCACACCTTCAGATCCATCGATAAAGGAAACCAAAAACACCATCCACTGTATTGCTTTCAACATCATAGGGATTGTATTCTTTATGTCACAATGTTAACATCTATATGCTATCTATGCAAGTATTACCATATTTTTTTTCTCGGAGTAAGCTTAACTTGGCCGAGCCAAAATTTATACAAATTCTGTTTCCCTTGCCCAGACGATTTTTGTCGCCAAATTTGGATACAATCAAATATATGCAAAACTCCATGAAGTCCTATATACTGTAGTAGCAATTTATAGGAATTACCAATATTTCCCCTATTGGGCCCGCCCTTCCTGCCACCGGGGAGAAAAGGGACAAAATTTATGCAAACTTTGTCCCCTTTCTCCAAGGATGTTCTTGGCCAAATTTGGTTACATTCCACGTAGAACTAGTAGCGATTTAAATTATTTACTTTTTTCTCCTATTGGGCCTTGCCCATCCTGCCCCCGAGGGTCAAAGTCACAATTTATGCAAAATCTGTTACCTTTCCTCCAAGGAGGTTCCTTGTCAAATTTGGTTACAATCCATGTAGAAGTCTATGACTAGTAGCGATTTAAAGAATTTACCTCTATTTTCTGGAGTGGCCCCCGCCCCTCCTGCCACCTGGGGACAGAGCCAAAATTTATACAAACTCTGTTCCCCATCCTCCAATGATATTCCTGGCCGAATTTTGTTACAATCCATGCAGAAGTCTATGACTAGTAGAACTTTAAATAATTTACATATATTTCCACTATTGGGCTCCGCCCCTCCTGCCCCCGCGTGGTCAGAACCAAAATTTATATAACCTCTGTTCCCCTTCCTCCAAGGATGTTCCTAGCCAAATTTGGTTACATTCCATGCAGAACTCTATCACAAGGAGCGATTTAAAGATTTACCTCAATTTTCCTAATTGTTCCCCGCCCGTCCTGTCCCCGGGAGTCAGAGCTAAAATTTATACATACTCTGTACCCCTTCCTCAAAGGATATTTCTGGCCAAATTTGGTCATAATCCATGCATAATTCTTTGACTTGTAGCGATTTAAAGATTTACATTTATTTCCCTTATTTGGCCCCGTCCCTCTTGCCTCCAGGGAATCATATTCAAAATTTATACAAACTCTGTTTCCATATTCCCAAGGAATTTTAGCCAAATTTGGTTACTATCCATGTAGAACACTATTACTAGTAGCGATTTTAGTTAAACGTTGACGGACGGATGGACGGACGCCAGACGGATGGACGGACGACAGACGCCGCGCCATGACATAAGCTCAACGGTCCTTCGGACCAGGTGAGCTTACCATTTATATAAATTTAACCGTTGATCGGAACTCTTGCCAATCATAGGTATCATTTGCACTCGAGTGATTTTCCGGCAAGTAGAATATATGACATAAAGTCTAAGCCTATACAGCTTTATCTACAAATAAAGTTATGTTCCTGTAAACTACATATCTTGTGGGTCATCTGATACCAAAATATGAGGACGTTTAAATGTGAGCAAATCATTAATTACCATGTATTCAGTATACTAAATACGACATATATCATATCTGTATCAAACCTGGTGGCCAATTGATGTGAGAGAAGAGGAATAACTCTTTTAACATCACTTTCCGTACCTATTGACAATCGAACCACCAAATATTTCATTCTTCAATCAAAATTAACATGCACTTCAGATTTCTTCATAAAGCATTGGATTTGTATTAAGTAACATTCAATGGTTTGTTCATTAAATCTTATACTGAAAAAAAACCTTTAAAGTCCAATTAGCTTTTCGCAAAACATTACTAACACACTTGTATGTGCATTAGCATTTCTTGTGAAATTTTTGTATCTTTCCAATTAAGACAAGTGGCAAAGAATTTTTAACTGTACCCGGATGGTAAACAAAACCAGCATGGTAGAGCTCTGAGCGAGGGAAATCTCGAGAAACGGTGGACAAATATAATGTTATATGATTGTTTTAGTATTTAACACCCATTTATTCAACAGTCAGAGAACGAGTGTTTCCTCTCATAGGTTTCATATGCGTCATGTAAAATATTAAAACAACGATGATTTTCAAGCCTACTATTATGGTAAGTTTTGGCGAACTACAATAAAACTGATCTTTCTTTACCGAACATGTGTTTTGATAGTTTTCAAGACGAAAAATACAACAATTTAAGGTCATTAATTCGAAATTCTTGTGGAATCAATCGAATCAAGAGATAATGCATTTCTATGGACAAAATATAAACAAAAACAAGTGAAAACAGGAAATGCTTCCATGATTTAATGATACTATTTAGTAATATAATATGGATCAAAAGGAAATCCGCGAAGGTAATGACAGTATAATAGAACTTACAACAAAGATATACAGTGTTAAACTTCTCCAATAATGCCCTTGTCTGTCAAAAATTATTGCTAATAGTAGGTGATAGAGAACATATATTTTAGATCCATATAAAACATTTGTTTCTATTCATCGAAAATTTTATAAATCAGTGGAATTTCTCTCCTATATTAATCATCCTGCGTTATATTAAGTTATCAATAGCAGACCGTTCGGAAGTGGATTTTCACAACCGAACAGATACGTCCTAACAACGTCCACAATGATGGGGACACAAGGCGGCTATGTTGACACCATTAGTGCATTCGTCCTTGGCATGAAGAACACATGACGCATGCTCAGACTTATCACAGAGGACTGCACAAAGAAACAATAAACAGCATGGATTAGAATAAGCAATGTAGCGGAACCTTCAATGCATCAGTGATTTACTTTTTGTATGATAATGTATTCTAGAGATATAATGTAAAAACATACTATTTATCGACGTTTTAAACTGTATATGCTGTTTTGAGAAAGTTAAGGTGTTGACAAAAAAGCTCGAAAAAGTCGTGTTATTTTCTATGGCGTTATAGTAACGCATGGGTTACAGTTCTAGTAATTATCTTAAGTTAACTTAATTCAAAATATATTCACAACAAGTCAACTAATCAAACGCATTGACTTTATATTTTTTCTTTTTCATTAATCTTTGTTTTCGTCTAAACAATATATAAATCCATTATTTAATACATTTATTTTCAACAACATTGTAACTTACTTGTTTCGCATGTGTCACCGGTGTAAAGCTCAAGGCAGTTGCATGTGCATGTTTCCAAATCCAATGTTCCAAAATTGTTGCATATTTTCCCTGAACAATCTGAAGAATTGGAAAGTGATAATATTGTAAATTATTATCTTACTTTTATTTTCAACATCCAACAAATACCTTCGGTATTGACTAATTTGTAACCATTCTATCATGATATAACTTAATAATAAGTCGCATTGAGTTCAGCTATATATCACTACCAACAGGATGTTGACAGCTGATTTAATTTTTAAACGCACAGGCAACCACCGATAGGGATCACATATTATTTCCGGAACGAATCCGGATAAATCGAAATTAAAATGAAAATATTTTGATTTAGTTTGCTTGCTATGTATTCCGATAATTTGCCACAAGCAAACTTCTTTATTCAAGCAAGCAACAAGAAGAGAACAAAAGGTTCCAGAAGTGTAACGTCCTCTATTTGACGGACACATTAAATAAAGCAAGGAATCTCGATAATTTGATATAATTAGTATGACACATTGCTTGGAAGATTAACCTGAAATGCCGGAATGTAAAATCCTTCGTTACGTATGCAATAACAAATTGCTAGGTACCACTATGCACCAGGCAGCAACCTTGGGAGTGAGTAATATAAGATGAGGCGTATCAGATACTCACTCTGGTTTGGTTTTGTGTGGTTTATTATATTCACAGCCATGAGTATTTAAGGACGACCCACCCGTGTATGTGATGTCATGTGTGTGTGTGTGTGAAGTGCGAGGTGGGTGTTTTGGGATTGTGGTATATTTGTGTCTTCTTGTTTAGTGGAACTCTTGTCCTGTTTATATTGCTATATCACGTAAGAATGCCATCGAAGACACCAAGCAACACACCCCACCCGGTCACATTATCCTGATAGCCAGTCGTCCCATTCCCTTAATGCTAAGCGATAAGCAGAAGCAGAAACTACCACTTTTACAGTTTATGGTGTCTCAGCCAGGGAACAGAACCCAGAGGCCAGAACCTACCTCACAGGAGCGTGCACTCAACCGAAGGCCAAAAGTGAAGCGGTGTCAAGGGAGACGTTAGGAAGAAGAAAGTTATTTAGTTATTTAAGACGAGATACGATCCTAAATTTAGTCGCCTTTTATTATCATTATTATGTCCTTCCTGCAGGCAGGGTAGATATTTTATTTAAGTAAAATTTATATAAAAACCAACGTGAACAATCACTGTCATAATCAGGTGACAACAGTTTAATTAGACGACCGTCAGGGATATCTCAAATAATCTAGAAAAGACCATTCAGTAGTGTTCAAGTAGCACACGATGACCCCACGAAATAACTGGAGTACAAAGCACCCTGGATACCTTGAGTAGGCGGAAGAAGATCGCTTGGAATATCACGAGTAATAAAACGAGGAATTTGGCTGTATTGTTGTATAAACATCTTCTCCTGAAGGTATACATTTATCTCTCTGATGTGTATTTGATCTTCATTGGCTTTAATCTCAATGGAACAGACAGTTTCTTTTTGTAAATTGAATTCATAAATGCATTATATGGTACTGCTGTGTCACATTATACGGTACTGTTGTGTCACATTATATGGTACTATTATGTCACATTATATGGTACTGTTGTGTCACACTATATGGTGTTGTTGTGTCACATTATATGGTGCCGTTGTGTCATATTATATGGTACTGTTATGTCACATTATTTGGTACTGTTGTGTCACATCATATTGTACTGTTGTGTCACATTATATGACAGATAAGTGTTTCTTATATGGAATGACTATGTCACATTTATTTAATTAACTAGGCGAGATGTACATGGCCTCTTTGTGGGTTTTTTTCAAACGTGGTGTCTTATTTTCAGTTAGTGTCCTACAACTCACCACATAACCCTTTATCACAAGACTGTGGGCATGCGTTACAGGAAGTTCCATTGGAGAAAGGAAGCGTCACGTCATCGTAGAATTGTCTGTAATAGAAAATACGTAATAATCTGCAGTGAGCATGTGTAAAATGAGTATAGATATTAAATGTTTAAACATTATAATCAGATTTTGTAGTCTGAGAAAGATAGGCAGTTGTAATGAAGTGTTGGGGAGGCAGGGGAGGGTTGGATAGGATCCTTACCAATTAACGCTTCATTTAACATATATGTTTCCATAACAGGTTCCATGATAATACCGTTATCATAATGGGAGACAGGTACATCCCCCTGGCATCATTGGCTAATGGCTACCGTATGCGGCGTGAATCTATAGAATCAATAGTATTTACCCATAAGCGTAGTTGCAGACGAATGATGTCCTGTCCTTCCGACCCTCACACTCAGCGTATCCACACCCAACACGTGACACATGCCATGAAGCCAACTGTGGAAGATACATATGTATGATTTATAGTCTTTAATGCTTTCATAATAGAATAATAATCGACACAGAGCACGAACCAATCAAGACAAGCATAATACCCCAAGACAAGCATCATACTCCAAGACAAGCATTATACCCCAAGACAAACGTGAAGTACTCACTTGGCTTTGAGTTATTGGTAACATAAATCTACCCGCAGCGACACTACCGCGAGGAAGGGAAATTTCAACTCGCATGTTTTGTTTTTTGGGTTGTTGGTTTTTTTTTTTTTTTGCGTTACTCCTAGCTTGATGGAACCCCTATACCATTTGTCGTGTATTTCAGATCGCAAACTTCATCTGTTTCTTTGTTTCACTAAACTGTTATCCTATTAGGATGGCCTCCTGTGTATGTGATGTGTGTTCTGAGAGACTGCGGTATAAATTAACGTGTTTAGTGTTATATACTTCTTGTATAGTGGTATACGTTTGGAAGAAGAAAGTAAGTTAGGAAGAAAGAAAAGATAAGTTCATTAATTAAGTCGACTTTTACGGGCAGCGGGTACAATTCTTACGCCTACCTGTTCAATATGTTCAATTAATAAATCACCTGTGTAAAGTGCCCAAACTGACAGTTTTAGCTATAATACCTGTGTAAAGTGACCGATCTCTTCCCAAGACAAAGTTTTTGCGCCCTCTCCATATTGGTAGCTGTCTTTTTCTGCGTACCAAGCACCAACACATTCCCGCCAATTTTTATTTCCAGCACACATGTTCTGACCAATGTAAACACCAGGTAAGCCTGAAATCGAACAAAGATACAACATAAATTTCGTGTGTTTCTGAGGGAAACATGATCTTAAGAAAGATACAACATAAATTTCGTGTGTTTCTGAGAGAAACATGATCTTATAAGCCGAAAAATAATAGACAGTCTGAGGGGAATCAACGTCAGAAGCCTCCCAATATTTTACATGAAAAATTGCTTGATACAAAGAATATCTGACCGTGATTAATTTGTCATACCCCAATGGTTGAAATCATCATTTATGTTGTGATGTCAAATAGTTACCTCATCAATATACAATTGCCCAGGTCATTCGAAGGTCGTGGTGACTTTAATAACTTTTTTACTAATCAATTTCTGTAAACTGCAACCATTCAAAAAAACATTAATAGTTGCTGTCTGTGACCGTTTTACATCTTATACTTACTATCTGTCCAGCGATTAGAGAGCTGGTCGTGCTGAAATTTACACGTCTCGGCATGCCTCTGAGCAGATATGGCAATGTCATCGTCCCAGCTCTTTGAAAACATGAAAAGAAACCCCATATATGGATTTCCGATGTTTACATGAATCGGCTGGTTTATAGCAGTAAGACCATCTCATTCATTTTCGCCATTTCAATAATCGTTAAAATGCATCCCAATAAGTACGAACTAATGTTCTTATATCGTAAGAAATAAATATTTCCTGATATTTTTGCCTTTTTTTCTAACCTAGTGTTGCGTAATATTTCAAAAAAATAAATAAATGATAAACAAAAACAAAAAAATTGCATGCAAATAGTTAGTTTGGGTCATGTTTCTATCATAAAGATTTCTACATCGACTTCTGATCAAGATCAAAGAAATCAGAGCCATGTGGCCCAGGTGAGGAAGTGCATGGACGACATCGCCACACAAATCTGGGTCAACTATGGGTCAGCACGATAATAGGTGAATGTATATCTATATATATATATAATATTCTTTTAGAAAGATATCGTGTAATGGTGATTAATTATTTAGGTCATGGAGAAATTAATAAAACTAGTGTTAATTTTGGAAACAATGATAAGATGTTAAATGGTTAGCCGTCTTGTAAGTTGCGAAGTCTCTAAATTATCTTTTATGAAATCACAGGCTGTTTAACTAACTTCAGAGAATAAAATCCATGAACGTTACAAAATAAGGTATGCTCTATCTGGGTTTTTTTTTTAATTTCAACAAACAAAAGCAAATGGATTTGACATCAGGCCTATTTTAACAACCTCCAAAAGAATCCGGCATGGTACAATCATTCGACAAAACATATAAATACCCTCCATAGACACAACTAGACAAATCGTCCGGATTAAGGTAATTATTCTGATACACATTTCATAGATATAATTTCGTTTCTTCGTTACAATCATTACAACCGTATAATAAGGTATTAATGTTGAAATAATAGGATTATCTCTTGGATTCTTAGCGTAACATGACATATATTTACTCCCTGGATCCTCAGAGTTACCAGTCCAAGGGAAGTAACTCTGATAGAGATTGACAGAACTTTATTAATCTTACCACTTTCAACATGTTGGTGGCATCGTGCCCAATCATCCTACGGTAGAAGTTGTGCAGGTCCACGATTAGTTTCTTATCCGCCTCACTGATACCCGGGTTTCGTACAGGGTACTAAAAGAGAAAAAAAACAGATTTGGTTTGATCGTACTACATTTTTTATTCGGATTTTGAATTATTCACCAGAATACTATAAATGTACGTATTTCTGTGTTAATCATATTTTAGCGTTAATGTACAAATTACTGCGAATGCGCCAATGAATTCATCTTTGCGGTATCATGTTCAAAGTAAGTTTTACAAATAAATTTTGATAACATCTAAATGAGTATGTTAATTGTATTTGACAATAAATAAATGTTAAAAGGACATTTTCGACCTAAGAGGGACCTAAGAATTATTTAAGATGTATACATGCGTACCACTATAAAAGCAAAATAACATTGACGGGAAGTATATTAAATCTTGAGGTAAATTCTCTACCTATATATGTAATATGATCAAATTCGATAATTTCTAATGGCTTCAACTATGCTTCATGGTATTTCGAATTGACCATATGTGTCGCCATTTTTGGTAGAAATAGATGTAAGACACTTTTAACTCAACTTTTAATTGTTATCTACGGAAGCATTTAAGTGTCACTTTGAAAAATTAAAAAAATGGAATGTTATTCTGGTTAAAACGCGACAAATATAAAGCTATCACTGTAGAACTTTTTTTCATATAATTTTATTACAACGTGGAAAATGGACATTCGAAATGTATAGTTATTTATTCTGATCAAATTAGAATTATCACTTTTCTCAGTGCATTATAACTTTTGACATTAGCGTTAAAAGACTCAAAGCATGTATTATTATGAAACAAGTACCAACCACTATAACATTTATGTATTCGAGCAGAAATGAAACTTTCAAAACAAATATAACTTTCGCGTTGACTGGGAAATAAAGTAAATGTCATATTACCTGTACGTTGCCATCTGTGAACGAGAGGAGAACGTGTGATTAGACATGGTTAGTCAATCAAACATATACAAAGACATAATACAGTAATATACATCATTAATAGCTATTTCTAACATGAAAATCAATAAAATGTTTTCTACTTCTTTACATACGTTTTCTATACAGAATCTGTTTACATCATCTGGTTAGGGTAACACACCGATTGCATGTACTTTAATTTCATACGTGTACAATCTATTTGGAAATGTCATCTACAGCATCTCATTCGACAAAACAGTGTCCTAAGGGTCGCCTCGTAGAACATTAACATAGTATCATTTCATGGAAAATAAATATTTGTTCTTTTCAAACAGTAACATTTAAACAGTCATGAGGACTAAATCTTGGAGGAAACGATAAGATTGCCTTCTTTTGTTGTCACATAACTGTTTAGAACTTGATCGCTTAACAGTTGTCGCATTAAAAATCACCAATTACAAAATTTGAAATTATTTCGGGCTTGAATTTATATCGGAGTAATGTTGGCTAAAAAAACGTCAGTTGGGTGAGACACCATGTTTCTCAGGCAACCGTTTTATCGGATGAGATATCGTTCATCTGGGCCATCTAATAAATAAAATTTCAGACGAGACATCTGTTGATGGATAAGAAATGGCAGCTTATTATCCATGTCAAGAAAAAATAATTTGTAATGGAGTTAGAATAGACATACTTACTGATGTCGCCTGATATATTCGGTAGTTGGTCTGTGTCGAGGGAGGATCCGATAACGGCTGGTTTGACTGAAACTACGCCCAATGTCACAGCCAATAAAACGAAAGGCAGGTGTGTGTCCATCGAGCTGTTCAAAAGAACATGTTCAAACTTCAAAATTTAATAATCTCTTTGCAAAATGCATTGTGTAGAAAACATATTTACAGCATTAAACAAATTTAACATAGACGGAGAACAAGTAATATAACTTTTAAACATAACTTTGATTTTGCATAAATCTTTTAATATTTTCATATTCGTAGAGTTCATAAGCTGTGAAAATTTGATAATATTCGGTGTCATATAGTAGTACTCATATACATATAATTTTCCTTCTAAGTTCAAAAGAGGGCATTTTCATAAATGATATAATTCATCACTACCAATATCATAGGTGAATCATAACAAGTTTTTTTTTATTTCCCTATCATGTAGGAACAGTCCGTCAGAGTTCCCAACAATCCTTCATTCAGACCAGAATATAAAACTTATGAGCCATTCTTCACGTCAATAAAAAAGTGGTTTCCTTCAATATTTGTTAGGAATTTCTTACGAACGAATTTTTCTCATGGTCACTCACGATAAAAGCACATGCTATTTTACCACAATCTGAATAAGAGCGTTCAATCATAAGAGTCATGATGTCACAATGGCTTTCCTACAAATCATAGCCAATGAAAAGCTCTCAAGTTCATTTCAAATTAGTGGTATATGCCAAATTTTACACTGGCGAAGTCACTAGATTTATAAATCATAACTTTTAACAGTATATGTTTGTGTCGTTTTTTTCTTCAGGTTTAAGATTTGTATTTCTGTTAACAATTTTATACGAAATGTTTTATATTCATTTTAAAATAACTATAAAAACAATTTCATCAAAACTTATTTACTGATTCATTAAGCATTTGTTTCCGTCCGTACACCAATTAATTAAAACGTTATAACAATGTCAAATGAAGATTTTAAAATTTATAAACACTTTTGCAAACTGTCTATGACTCCGCAACAGAACTAGGGAGAGAACTTCATCTAAGTTGGAAAACCCTATTGTACAATATATAAACGTTTCAATGAAAAAAGTTTATATAAAAACTTATAAAAATATGTGCATTAAAGTTAAACGAACAAAAAACATTAAATATGGGGGAAAACTCGTATATACCAGGTGAAATAAGTAACTTACCTTGTCGTTTTTACCCTCCGTTAGTCTATACCACTACTGACCATTAGGAGATATACAACAGCAGTTATATGGATGGCTTTCTATGTATTGTACATTACGAATAAATACAGATGTGATTAGCTGACCTTAGGATCTGTACACAAAGCTCTACTGTTATGGGGAGATAACATTTTTAGCACAGTTTTAGACCTTCTTTGTCAGGCCCTTAGCGAGTTAGGCATATTGATAACGACGCCGTTCAGTTCCTTTGTGCCGACGTCTGTTCACTGTATTAATCAACTTTAATCAGACTTGATTGAAATGTTGAGGTCGCCACCTGGAAATTATTTCAATGTTCGTCAAAACATGATAGTTGGTTAACTAAGGGTCATGGTAGCGTTCTAGCGCGTGAGTCAACATTTAATTTATTTGGGTCTTGCTATAAATATGAAAAAGAACTTGATTAATTCTTTCACACCTACATAATTGCTATGTTACTTACTAAATATGGCGCTTGTTATGAAAACGTTTCTTGTAATTTGCCAGATTTATCTTATGTTCGTCACCTTTAATTGAAATATTGACTCATTAAACCTTTTTATCACACCAATTTATCTCCAGTAACAATATTATGTAAAATAATAGTCGTGTAAATGAGCCCCACCCACGCAAAAAAAGTTTATTAATACACTATGGCATTGGCAAGTCCTTGGCCATCCTCGATATTAAAGGGTTTACTATCACTGTCGTTATATCCATGCATGGACTATGTTATAGCAAAGCTGAAGGCAATTCAAAAGAAAAAAAACATTGACCAATCACAGACCTGTACATATTGTGATGATTACAGAGAAAAAGATGTTCAATTGCGAAGCTAGCCACCACAGTGTATATGTATTCAATTCGTACATCAGCGGACCAAATAACCTGTATCTTTTGTTGCATACAGAGTCTTCCGTTTTTCTATGACATACTCTAAAATCTCGATAGTAAGACTGATCCGAAAATAGGTCGGTCTTGATAGTTAGCCTTGGATTTCTAACACTCTTTTGTATTTTAAAAATATGCTGGTTTTGAATATAGGCCGCACTTAAAAGTAAGCCCTGGATTCCTTCCCAAGAAATTATCTAAAGCATCTTAAACCTTATTTTGATATATGCATAAATATATATGCATTTGTATAAATAAATGCAAATCTGTATTAATTATCTATCGTAAATAATCACTCTACATGTTTTTGTTTTGTTTAAGTTTGAATAATTAACTTAAACACCGGTGAAAAGTTTCGAAAGCAAGACAGTCCTGAAAATAGGCCTTTGATTTCCCACTAAAAAAATAAATATAAGTCGCGGCTTATTACCGAGATTTTAGGGTATTCCAGGCATGGATATAATAAGTGATAGTAGTCCCTTAAATATCGAGGATAGGCCTAGGTAGTCCGTCAGAATTGCACCTGCTATCCTTATTAATCATGAAAGGGACATCAAAGGTGTGTCGACGGTTTTTAGTTGATGGTCAAGATCATGACATATGTCAAAGGTCATATGGTGAAACATGATTTTTCAAATGATTTAAGTTCATTAAATTAAATATTCATTTGTAAGTTCTGTTTTGTTTCTCGCAATCATGACGTTTCAAGGAATCCATAAATTCTTATCATGTATGTGTGTTTTAAAGTTTAAATACTATCCGACACGCTTTATGCATTTAAATATGCCTATTTTGCCCTTTCAAAGACAGAAATGAACTTTGCAAACAAAGACTAAAGTTAATTATAAAGATAGAAATGACACAAGCTTTTCCAGACGCACAGGTAACGCATCAAATCTCGGAACTACTGTATTCAAAATTTCATCTATAAAGTACAACACAAATGAGTAGCCCACAATTATCTTAGTATATATATATATAGCAGTTGATGACATCACATCAATGTCAAATACTACGTTGTTTTTTCTTGTTTACCCGAGCCATTTCAAGCTAAGAGCAGGCAACTCTTCTGATCTTGTACGCTGAGCTTAAACGTGATCATGGTATACAGTACCACATATAACAATGTAATACAAGAAACCAAATGCATTGCTAAAGTGCTGATGTTTTGACGAGTTATACTCGAAACATTACGTTACGTAGTAGACATTATACAAATATGTATTGTAAGGAAAGGAACCCATGCTTCAATATGTTGTAACTCTATGTGTTACTTGTTCTACTATCAACCACGCAACACGACTCAACCACCGTGAAAGGAAATTAAAACATCCATACAAAATTCACAAGATGGAATGAATTAAATGTAAGAATGAACTTATTGGAAACCAGATTAAGTGACTTGGAATTGAATATGGAAGAAATGGTTAAAGGAAAGGCCCGACAAATACGAGCGGAAGGCGATATAAAGCGGATAGTAGACCAAAGAAATCAAGAACGGAGGAACGCCGTAATAACGAGGTCGACAAGATAATATTCCAAGTACCAGGACAAAACTCAGTCACAGCAAAGAAGGATGTTAGGACGAAAAATATATAGCAAACATACTGGGAATATATTTGGCGTGTAATATCATTCAGGACAAGATACGGTGTCTAGGAGAAGTGTGGTTCAGAGTTACATTTAACACATATACAGTAGGAAGCAACTACTCTAATTTGAGAGAGAAAAAATAGTAAAAAAAATATGATGTATCATGCTATGCCGAAACCACTGGAGTTTTGTGTTTTTGTTACCAAGAAAGGGATATTGTAGATGTTTTAGAAAGTTGTTATATAAATGTTCTCAAAAATTTTTTCCCTTTCTGGTATCATATGGTATTACATTTGATTTAATTGTAATGTTATTTGAAAATGGAACCTTTTTTGTCGAAGGGAAATCTAAATTTATTGGTACATAAGGAATTTAGAAATTTCATAAGTAGGGACATCATATGCTGAAATAAAGTGTTTCACTGCGGAAATAAGACATTGTATTAATTTATCACACTGACAGTTGATCTAATGCTGCATCATCTTCCTGGCATACCTGTAGTTCAAATGCATGGTTTTCTAAATATATATATATATATATTGTAAATAATTTGTGTTCACTTGATATACATGTATTACAATAAAATAAGCAAATGAATAGAATTCACATGTGCTTACTTCCTTCCATATGTCATTCGCAATGCAAAAGCTTTTTTTTATATATTAGACCTTATACAAAGCTTTTCCATTATTCTAAAATTATAAATATGATCTTTAATAAATATATTTTCCAGAAGCAGAGCAAATATCGTGGTATGTTGTATTCAAAATATACCATGATTTAACTACCTTTATCAAGACTTCATTTGACCACCTGAGTACATTATGAACTATAGTTGCAAAAGGGTCTAAATCCAAGTAAGTTTTAGAGAGTCGATAAAGGTTATGTTGGGAAAATACACATGCCTCGTGACCAGGTCTCCTTAAGTAGGTAGCAGCAAGTCTGGACCGAGGAGGAAATAGCGAACATTAGCCAAAGAACCAAAGTTTGTTATCGTTGTGAAGTCCGGAACCCGTGTTACATGGCGTAGAGGTTAACGGGATACACGTAAAAGCAGGAGACTGGGTCATGAGGGCATACATTCAGCAGAGGATGGATTTCCCAGCAGAGGTGGCATCAACACCACTCCACCCAGGCATTGTCCGCAGCTCAAAACAGATAGTCATGGTCAACCTAACTGTATACTATGGGAAGACAGGATAGAGGATGCCAAGAAACGTAAGCATCAGAAATACCAACAGCTGGTGGAGGGATGCAAATATCAAAGATGGAAGACATGGTGCCTACCGATAGAGGCAGATGAAGGAGTTTCACGGACAATCAGTATACTTCGCTGATACTTTGCTGATGGCGGCCTCGTTGAAAGTGTAAACACTTGTGGAGAGGCATTGATGATATATTGTATCTTTTTCCCCTCCTACACCGACTTTTGAATTCCGGCTGCGCACGCAAGGATTCTTATGATGTTATTTACAAGTATTTAAAAGTATCACTATAAACAAAAATAAAAAATATCTATATATTCCAGTCATAAGGACTGAAAATAAGTATCATTTCAAAATATTGATGTCAAATGAATAAAGGGTAATCTATGTGTACTAGTTGATAGCTTTAGTTTCATTATATTTTTTGATCTATCTATAGGGTAGATTGATACAATGTTATTTATTGGGCAACTGATACAAGTGGCGGGGCAATCTTGTACCTACTTAATGGTGAATGGGTATGTAGATCTAAATAAGGCTGGTGTACAGAATTGGTCTACAGGCGGCATAGGTGTTTTATAAAGTCTCTTTTGCAGTTTCCTTGGACCAAATTTATTTAAATAGTTACACTACCGGCCTCACTTAGATGTTCACTTAGGACAAACTTGTTGTTCTTCCAGTATTTATTTAGCTGAGTCTTAAAGCTGTTGGTTGACTTGGCGTTGACTACCTCGTTTGGTAATGCATTCCAGTGGTTGATGACTCTATTGGAGAAGGCATTTTTGTTGTATTCAGCCTGACCTGTCTCTTGAACAGTTTGTGGGTATTTCCTCGAGTTGACTGGTATGGAAGGTGGGACCGCAGAATCAAACCAAAAATAGATTCCTGGAAATCCCCCCGTTTGGGCACAAGATTTCATAGAGAGGTGAATGTTTCGGAGCCTGCTGATTGGGTATTCAGGGCGCATCAGTTTCAGATGTTTAATGTCTGGGTTGGGCAATACATGTAGATGTAAAATATGTAAAGAAATTTTAAAATTCTGTCAAGTGTGTGTCTGACAGGGGGAGGTAATCAATATTGGAATTTCATGAATATTTTGGTCATTTTTTGGTGCGGAATTCAACATAAGATGGAACCCCCCACATAAAAGTTTAGCAAGATGGTAGATCTTTATTTCTTTTTATTCACAGGTATGCCAGATGCCATTCTTCAAAATTAGTGACAGGTGACCAGACTTGAAAACTCCATTTAACCTGGACAGTGGCAAACGTTAATAAATCGTATATAGCGAAATCATTTGGTTCTGCGGTCTCTCTTATGGCTATACGCAGACCGGAGGAACCTGATAGTAGCAGTAAGCAGGCAGCAGAGGTTGCTTGCAGATTCTGGAGAAAGAGGGGGTGGTTTTTGTCACCATCAACCGTTCTAGTCACGAGGAAACAAATAAGACCAAAATAAGCATCGCCGCCCGAGGCGTTGAACAGGCTGAAAATAGGAAATCACCCACAGTACCACCCAAGCGGAAGCGATAGCCGACCGTTCCCTGGTTGGGCCGGCGCAACTCTGGAGGACCTCGTGGGTAGGGTGTCTTCCCATTCAGCCAACATATCCTATTTTAACATTAGGCGGAGGAACAATAGAGAACAATAGGGGCTAAATACAGGTAAGTTATAGTCTGTTTTAGAAAATGACTTACCTGTATTTACCTGTGCTACACCTGTACAATAAGGTCACAGTAAGCACAGTAAGTACTTAGTACTCTACTTTTATTCTTCTATTATTTTTATAAAATAAACGTCACATTTTACATATAAAGATCTATTATTTTACACAAAACTTACAGATAGTTGATTTTCCACATCTTGATGGTAATCTAACAATCATTTTTTAGATCTATATATATTTGCTTTCTGAGCATTTAGATATAAAACTATAATTAAATTAACAAATGTAACTTTTCTCTCTTTAATTAGATGATAGAAACTGTTTTATAATACTGCTGTAATATAGTTGTTTTTCATTAGCTTATTATTATATGTAGGTTTTCATGTAAAAGCAGATACAGAGAAATTATATGTTAAATATTATTAAAACAATGATTATCTTATATAGAATTATATATTTTAGCCTATTACCAAATTATGACAGAAATTAATGCCAAATGGTTTACAAAACGGGGAACATATATATACTGCACTTTACATGTACATATAGTGTCTATATTACACATGGGAAACAACTAAGTACATAATTTGAATTTTCTGAATCGTTTTTGTTTGGTCATCTGAAATCATAGACGAACCTCCTAGATGTCATAATACCATTGAAACAATTAATGTCTTTATTCCTGAGGTGAATGATATCCCGTTGGTATCGATACTTCTAGTCATGAGATGTTAAACAAATCTCTGTTAAATCTGTGTTATTTCAATGATTATCTAATTTATCCCTCAGTCGGTGTAAATTCCTTAAATCTGCTGTGTGTTAAAAGATTGTTACATCATTATTTACTTTAATGAATTCTCAAAATTGGAAACAAATATAAAAAATAAAAGTCAACTTCCTTAAAAATAACTGAAAAGTGAGGCAAAGCAGCATATACATAGTCGGAGTGACGTTTGGATATACAAGTATAGATATCCGGAAACTGTTTGCAAATATACATTGTAAATTAGCTGCAATATTGTAGCTCAAAAGACTTTTAGACAGAAAATGGTGTCGTCTTTAGAGCTACAATTGGTTGCTATTGCTGCTAATGGAGCAAAGTAATGATTATGCAAACCGTTATAAAACGTTTATTTGCATTTCATCTTACTTGTTCGATATCGCTTACTTACTAAGCAATAAAACTGAACCACATAGATTATCAAATTCCCACCGAGGCATTATTTTGTTACGTAATACATATGAAGGTATTTCTGTAGGGGATTTTTACGGCAAGTCCAGAAATTGTGAATATGACGCCGTGTGAGCGGCACGGTAGATATTAAGAATGGTAGTTATGTTTGTTTTTGACAAAAATAATATGTAAATGCAAGTATACGTATAAAATAATTGGAAACTTAATTGAAAAAGTATAGAAAACTGTGCCCGAGTGATTTTCGGAGGCAGTGCTCCACTACGACACACAGGGACCACATTGTACCCGTGGCAGTCCTGGTACGTATATTCGTTCTAATTGTAAATGTGATCATATGCAATGTATCCGAAACCAATGTAAATTACCGATTAATTAAATAACACAGAAAAGAAACTCTTTATAATTATGAAAAAAATCTATCATTATGCAATGCACATTAACCTGCATCCTTCTTTTGAGACATAGATTAAAACAAATCATTTTATTTTAAACAAAACATATTACTTACAAATCATAAGGTTTACATTTGGTACAGCCAAATTCACACAACATTTTTTTTTAATTTATAATATCATAAGAATTGTATTTTAATTTCTTACAAAGAAGATCCAGCTGATGAGGGGACCGGCCAGCATTGGAGTCATCCAGTGCATTCAAGATAGGTGGAACAATATCAATTTCTATTTTCGAGCCACTTTTACAATAATTTTAAATAAATACTTTCCTTCTCATTTTATCTGGTGTTCCATTCATTTAAGTTTCTCTATAAATCTTAACATCTAGGGTTAGGAAGCGATATGAATAGGTGGTTAATGTAACGAAATTATCTTTTCCAAAATGTGTTAATAACCTTATCACCTTAATCAGTGATTTGAAATGAAGATTGACACGAAATTATATTCCTTACAATGCAAAGTTATCTTTACCTCACTGTAGCGTAAGTCAAAATAATCCTATTATACTTTCCATATAACCTGAGTTAACAAAGTTAACTAGTTTTAACAAATACTTACTACTACGGCAACCTCGCCGTTCCATCCATTATAAGTGAGGTATTGTCAGCATACTGTAATAATAAAAATTGGACGATTTTCAACATTAAAGGCCCACTACCTTTCCGAAACGGCTTTTAATTTTTAAAATGGGAATGTAAAACAAGATCGATAAATGTGTAGTGTCTTAAAATTTTTTAACTTACCGTTAATACTACATTTATCATCACCTTCTGAACGATTTGATTAAAATAAATAAAATGGTTATTTTCATAACGCGGGTCGTATTATGTTTCCCGCCGTCGTCCTAAATACCGCGCGGTAGTTGACTATCACTGCGCCAGACGGCAAAAAAGGGAATTGACTCTCCACTGATTTCATATATTACGCAGGAAATCTTGTATATGTTTGGTGTCGTAACCTTATTTTAGGTCATCGGTATGCATTTTCTGATGTTATTAATGTTTTATAAGAAACCTTTATATTTTGCTCCGGAAAGGTAATGGGCCTTTTATACAATTTATATTTTCATTCTTTTTTAATTTTGTAGCTAACTCTGCATAGAGAATAATTAAATATGGTGCTAGCGGTTTGTTTGATTAATTAACGTTCTTTAGCAGCCAGGGTTATGTAAGGACGGCATTCCATGTATGCGGTGTGTAGCGTGTATGTAGGGCGAGGTGCGTGTTTTTTTGGGGACTGTGGTATGCTCGTGTTGTGTCTTCTTGTATAATAGATCTGTTGTTTATAGTGCTATATCACTGAAGTATGCTGCCGAAGACATCAAACAACACACTTCAACCGGTCACATTATACCGACAACGGGCCAACCAGTCATCCCACTCCCTGTATGCTGAGCGCTAAGCAGGAGCAGAAACTACCACTTTTATAGACTTTGGTGTTCTCGGCCAGGGGACAGAACCCAGAGCCTTCCTCACAGTGATGAACGCCCAACTGAAAACCAAAAGTGAGGCGGTGTCAAGAGAGACCATAGGAAGAATAGAAAAGATAATATCCTTAATTTAGTCGCCTTTTACGATCATCCAGTAGTGACAGCAGGTAGAGCTAACGGGTTCCCCTATCTACAACCCTTTCTGATAATATTGTAATTTAATCTTGTGTTCACCCTAATATACTTGCACTATTTAATACTGAACCAACAACAAGAACATATATCAACTAAAATGAAATTAATCGTAGTGTTGAATTTCATACACGTTGTCCTTAGAGACTGAAACTACACAGGTAAGCCAAAGTACAGTGAAAATGGGGAAAACTACATTTTTAAATCCAAAACTTGCATGACTATATTTAAAAGAAACACGTTTATCCAATGATGTTAGAGATAAAGTTAGATAGGTAAAATAGGATAAAATACAGAACTCAAAACAGTCTTTTTAAATTCTCTAACATCGATTTATTCTTCATGAGTTCACTCATCAACAATGCAATTTTCAAAACTCTGTATGAAGATCCCTTCCCCTTTATCCTCTCCATCCCTCTTCCATACTTTTATTGTCATCGAGCTACAAGTAAATGCACTTGTTGGTATCATATTACGACATTACGGTCGGTTTTCATCGTTCACTGCTCTCGCAACGTTAAGTTTAGGAGACATTTCCGCGTGTAGATAAAATTATGACAAAATTGTGAATAAAACGCGGCGAATTGTTTGGTCATACAAGCCCGTAATTGACACGACACACAAAGTGAACCTTGTTTATTGCCAAGCGATAATGGACTCATTTACATATTCATAATACCACGCGCAGCTGCATCGTCTGCAAACCGCTTTAAACGGCACACTGGTGTAAGCGTGATGCAGATGCAGATTTATTCTTAGCCTTTTGTGACCGCGGTAAAAACGAAGCTGTAACAATTATTATAAAGAAATACGGAAATCGTTTGTGATTAGTTAAATTGTTTTAATAACCGGCCTTTGAATGTCAAATCGTAAACAAATAATTTGATTTTCCAAACCATTTCGAACTGGTTTAAAATGATCGCTATCAATGGTTTATGATGTTTTCAGTAGGGTTCGCTTAGAACAATGTTTCATGATTCAATAAGTACCAAGATATTATAGGGAGCTGCTCTAGTGAAATTACTTCTAGTGACCACATTCAGTACATCTTGTAAAGATGTCCGACATTCTGATCTCCATAAAGGTGTCCGACATTCTGATCTACATCTCCTAGATTATCAAATACGTCTCCATGATGTCCTAGTTCTCCACCAATGAGAATCGGTGGCCTAATGGTTAACGAGTCTGAAATTCTGCTACAAACATAGAACGAATATACGTACCCAGCCTACTATACCTTTCGGCCGGGTATGAATTGGTCCCTATGTGTCCTAGTGGAACAGCGCCACCGAAAATCACTCGGGCACAATTTTCTATGGTTTCCAATTATTTTGTGTGTATGCAAGCATTCATATATTATTTTTGTCGAAAACAAGTACGATAAAATGCATGAAAACGTTTAAATAATGGTTTGCATGATCATTACTTTGCTCCATTAGCAGTAATAGGCACCAATTGTAGCTCTAAAGACGACACCATTTTCTATCTTAAAGTCTTTTGAGCTACATTATTGCAGCTACTACAAACACTAAAGCCCAAATAGCCTATAGCCTGGTTACCATAAAAACCACAAAACAAATAGAGTTCAAGTAAAATGTTTTTGCTGATTGTGTTGCAGGAGGAAATGCCTAATAAGAATCTGAATGATGCCACCTCGGCATCTACGGGGAATTGATAATATTAAAGATGGCCTCCTCCACGGACGTTGTCAAAAATTATATTAGTCAAATAAATTAGGGTTTAACTGTAACGTAATTGCAAAAAGATAAATCTTCTTTCTTAATTTTGAAAGATAGATAACTATTCTTTGAAAGAAAATAAAATAAAAATCTGTTAAAATCTTCGAGAATCATATATGCTTCGTCAATATTTTGTGGAAAAATAAGCATTATTGCTTTATTGCGCAACGTTTAAACAGTATATCATATTTGAAGGCGATCATTTAGAAGAAAGTATTTACTACATTGAACTGTTTACGTATACCGTGCAGGTAGAGTTTTAGAATTGTAACTGCTGCACGATCGTAAAAGGCGACCAAATTTAGAATGTTATTCTTTTTTCGCCCAGGGAACAGAAACCAGAGTCTTCCCTTTAAGGGTGAGGGCTCAACCGAAGACCAAAGTAAGGCGATGCTAAGGGGAACTTTAGGAAGAAGAACGTCAGTTGGGAAGATGAGAAAAGATAATTTCCTAACTTTAGTCGCATTTTAAGATCATACAATAGAAACCATAAACCAACAGTGGCAGTAACAATTCTAGCCAACGCCCTCCCTGCAGGGCGAACCAAAGACAATGGTGCGTCGGTCGGGAATAAAACAACCAAAGTTTACGAACGATATAAACAAATGTTAACATATAGGAAGTATCGTAACTATTTATATTGCACCATAAAATCACTAAAAGATATACTACATTTTGAAATAAATTAATTGGTTATAAATCCTTTCTCAGGCAGCCAGAAATAACATTAATATGAATATCAATGCTAAAGGAAATACATCTATTGCAATATGACATATGTTTATATATTCGAAATACATGTATCAAATAATTTCCTTTCAAACAATTGGAATTATTAGTCTTGAAAATTAGATTGCCTTTTTTTTTCTTTTTTTTTACTTAAATCTCTCAAATGAAACACATTTATGCAACTTGTTACATGCAACTTGTTACAATACAATTCAAAGGACAAGAGAACCATCGTTCTACTAGTGAGTTAGTCAACTGAACTGTGTAGTGGTGGTATGAACTGTTAAACAACCACTAACATTTTAAATGGAGAGGTTATTTTTAACACCCAATTGGGTCACCATGACGTATATGTACCAAATCAACATCACATGAATTAACGAACGATTACCAAGTGTCAAATAAAGAACCTTGTAATGCAACCGGAAGTTTTAAACAAATAGTACGCGCATGTATAGTACTATACCAGTTGAAGAAAGTATAAACATACATCAAACAAGCCCAGAAGCTTACCAAAGATGTCATTTCAGCGATTCAGCGATTCAGAATAATATTGTTAATGTTGCATTATTTGATATGATCATTTACCGATATTTTGAAAATCAAGCCCTATGTTGAAAAACAGTAGTTCTTGTAGTGCTAAAAAGCTCACCAATCCGAATAACAAAAAACAACACAACAGTCTTATCCTCTTTATAAAAACTGTGCATGGCTCATCAAACACATATTTATGTATAATTAAAAGTACCCGCATCTATTTGCATATAATATGACGACTTGTGTATGTCTGTATTGATTTAGATAGCTTTTTGTTTTTCCCCTTAATATGGTTAATGAATATCGTTTAAATTTCCAATAAAGATATTAAATGCGTTAAAAAAACAAACACACCATCCCGTCACATTATACTGACAAAGGGCAAAACTGTCGCCCTACTCCCTTATCAAAAAGATATTTAACTGTATTGTTAAATCGAAAATTATTAAAAAGAGAATTTTCTAAAATAATTGGGTAATGCAATCTGCCACAGAAAGACTTTTCATGTTCAGTATATAATAGAATTTTGTCATTTTGGCCGCCGAATTAAAGCATTGATTTAAGCAAGCCAATATAACCAACCATTTGCGTAAAAACAGAATGCAAACATAAAAATTATAATTCAAAATGTTTTTTTATTTTTATTAATATAGTTGTTAAATTCTAGAGATGATTGTACCATCAGTAAAGGTAAGTAACATCCCCCTCCACAGTAGATATATATTATATTTTTCTTTGCAACTGATATCATTAAATGATATATTTTACATCTAAATGTGGAAAGAAATATTTTCAACAAAGTACGGATGTTATATAGCATTTTCAGTGTTTACTGTATCAACAACAACATTCCTCATAACATCTTGGTGCATCTCAATTATATACAGATTGGTCAATAAACAAATAATTCTATATTCAACTTTATATGATAATTGGGTGCTTTTTATGTAGGACACTTGAATCGTAAAAGGCGACTAAATTTGGTATCTTATTTTTTTTCTTTTCTTCCTAACATTGCCGCCCGACTTTTGTCCTTTAGCTGAATTCTCGCCCCTTTGTGGATTGCGTCCCCTTTAGCTGAACTCTCGCCCCTTTGAGGATTGCGTCCCCTTTAGCTGAACTCTCGCCCCTTTGAGGATTGCGTCCCCTGATCGAGACTTATCATAGTCTATAAAAGTGACAGTGTCTGCGAGTAAGGTGGCTGGTTTTTACGTTGTCAGTTTAATGTGCCGGGTGGGGTGTGCTGTTTGGTGTCTATGGTGGCATACTTCAGTGAAATAGCACTATGAACAGGGCAACAGTTTCGCTATTACATACACAAAGAGACACAACACACAACCTCCAAAGACATTCGTAGCATACGTATTTTGTGCAAATATTAAATGCTGGTTGGTTGCCTAGGAGATTTATTGCTAGTAATATAGGTTTTTTCATTGCATTATCGGATATACATGTATTAGGGTAACATCCCGATTTTCATTCCATCCAAAGCCGATCAAGAAGAGAGCGAGAGCCGGTAGTCGATTACCTACCTTAGTACCAATTCTCTCCGCTAGGTTACCATGGCAGTTCATTAGGTAGTAGAAAGGACATCATCTGTTTTAGAATACTCCAGGGGTCAGTCGTTATGTGAAGTTTATTCAATTGTTAATCGTGGGCTTTAAAACAAATTATCGCGAGGGACGTTGTCTAAACATCACCACGATAAATCTTACACCTTCGCATCTTAGTTCGGTTGGCACGAAATGTAAATCAGTAGATAATAAAAACATATTTGCATGTCAGGAGAGACGTCATTATTTAAACCCACAGTCCCTCGCGGATCGTAACGATTTCATGAATAGCAGACGACAGTGAATGTGAGCAAAAGTCATCAAAAAGGTCAAAGAAGATCATATGTAAATGTAAATTAAAGGTCAGCAGAGTATCCGCCCTTCATTTTGTAATTTTACTGAATTTTACCTCCCCGGTGAATATAGTGTTATGCTCACCAGGTGCCATCTAAAACGAAAATGCCATCAAAGATCGAAAAACATTTATGTCGTAATGTTCTTCGGTTCCCTTCAGACAAATAAACGTCTAAGATTTATGTTATCACAGAATCAAAAAACTGTACATCTATTGAACACAGACCGTTTCCTCCTAGTTCCATTTTACGGCTGTACTTAAAAGAATCCATTAAAGACAAACGCACGGGTGTTTAAGTATAGTCGTGAAAAATTTAGAAATTTAGTTCGATTAGAACAACTATAATTCAAAGTCAGACAGGACTACTGGGCAAAATTTTACATATTACACTTAGTTGCTTTATGAAAAAGTGCATTCTTAAGAGCTGTTATAGAGCGAAATAAATGTTAGAAACCAGAAGAGCACACAACCTTTCAGTCAAATATTTAATTTCATGTTCCTTTGTATTGAAACACTCGTCGTTTTACTGCTTACTGAACTTAGCCAGCTACCAATATTATATCGAACTTAAGCAGACATTAAGCTAAATTATAGACTTTGCATGTTTTTTTAAAAATTATTTTCTGAATCTTTCATACATACATGTTTGTAGATGTAGTTTACTCTGATCGCCGAAACCAAACATTTTTGTCATGCATAAATCTATCTCAATTTCCTTTCTGTTTTCATAACATAATGTAAATATTAAGTTCATAGTGAGGCGTTGGCGACATTGCTGATATGGCCTGGGGAAAGACATCTAATGCTCTTCCTGGGGGGAAGGCCATCTAATGCCCCTAATGTGACCCGGGGGAAGTACATCTAATGCTCTTATGCGACCTTTTGGGAAGGACATCTAATGTTCGTAGTACGACCCCGGGGAAGGATATCTAATGCCCCTAATGCGTCCCGGAGGAAGGACATTTAATGCCCCTAGTGCGACATTGGGGAAGGAGATCTAATGCCCCTAATGCGACCCGGGAAAGGGCATTTTATGCCCCTAATGCAACCCGGGGGAAGGACATCTAATGCCCCTAATGCGTCACAGAGGAAGGACATTTAATACCCCTAGTGCGACCCGGGGGAAGGACATCTAATACCCCCATTGCGTCCCGGAGGAAGGACATCTAGTGTTCTTAGTACAACCCCGGGGAAGGACATTTAATGCCCCTAGTGCGACCTTGGGGAAGGACATCTAATACCACTAATGCGACCCGGGAAAGGGCATTTTATGCCCCTAATGTGACCCCGGGAAGAACATCCAATGCCATTAAGACGACCCGGGGAAGGACATCAAATGCCCTTAATGCGAACAGGGGAGGGACATCAAATGCCCCTAATACGACCCGGGGAAAGGCAGTCTAATGCCCTTATACGACCCGGGGAAGGCCATCTAATGCACCTAATGCGACCCCGGGAAGGACATCAAATGCCTCTAGTGGGACCATGGGGAAGGACATATAATGCCCCTAATGCGACCCAGGAAAGGACATTTTATGCACCTAATGCGACCCGGGAGAAGGACATCTAATGCCCTTAAGGCGAACAGGGGAAGGACATCAAATATCAATAATGCAACCCGAGGAAAGGCCATCTAATGCCCCTAATGCAACCCGGGGGAAGGACATCTAATGCCTCTAGTGCGACCCAGGAAAGGGCATTTTATGCCCCTAATGCGAACCGAGGAAAGGCCATCTACTGAACCCTAATGCGACCCGGAGGAAGGACATCTAATGCCCCTAGTGCGATCATGGGGAAGGACATATAATGCCCCTAATGCGACCCAAGAAAGGGCATTTTATGCCCCTAATGCGACCCGGGGGAAGGACATCTAATGCCCTTAAGGCGAACAGGGGAAGGACATCAAATGTCCCTTATTCGACCCGAGGAAAGGCCATCTAATGCCCCTAATGCGACCTGGGGAAGGACATTTAATACTCTTTATGTGTCCCGGAGGAAGTACATCTAGTGCGACCTGGGGGAAGGATATCTAATGCCCCTAATGCGACCCGGGACAGGGCATTTTATGTCCCTAATGCTACCCGGGGAAGGACATCTAATGTGCCTAATCTGACCCCGGGGAAGGACATCTAATGCCCTTAAGGCGAACAGGGGAAGGACATCAAATGTCCTTAATGCGACCCGACATCTAGTGCGACCTGGGGGAAGGATATCTAATGTCCCTAATGCGACCCGGGAAAGGGCATTTTATGTCCCTAATGCTACCCGGGGAAGGACATATAATGTGCCTAATCTGACCCCGGGGAAAGACATCTAATGCCCTTAAGGCGCCCCGGGGAAGGACATCTAATGCCCCTAATGCGACTCGGGGGAAGGGCAAGTGACGTTTATAAGGGCCAGTTTGTAACGACTGTTCCATCTTTCGGTGCACTCTGAACAGTCCCCTAATACGACACGGGGTGAGGGACATCTGACTGCCCCTAATACGACCCGGGGTGAAGGACATCTGACTGCCCCTAATACGACCCGGGCTGAAGGACATCTGACTGCCCCTAATACGACAGGAGTGAAGGACATCTGACGTCCCCTAATACGACCCGAGGTAAAGGACATCTGACTACCCCTAATACGACCCGGAGTGAAGGACATCTGACTACCCCTAATACGACCCGGAGTGAAGGACATCTGACTGCCCTTAATACGACAGGAGGTGGAAGGATCATTCTGTGACTGTCCCTTTAATACGACCACGGTGGACTTGACGCCCTACACGCGGGGTGAAGGAGCAGTCTGACTACCCCTAATACGACCGGAGTGAAGACATCTGAAATGCCTCCTAATACGACCCTGGAGTGAAGGACATCTGACTGCCTAATACGACCCGGGTGAAAGGGACATTCTGACTACCTTAATACGACCCGGAGTGAAGGACATCTGACTACCCTAATACGACCCGGGGTGAAGACATCTGTCGTACCCTAATACGACCCGGGTGAAGGACATTACTGACTCCCCTAATACGACACCGGGGTGAAGGACATCTGACTGCCCCTAATACGACCCGGGGTGAAATCTGACTGCCTCCCTAATTACGACCCGGGTGAAGGACATCTGACTTCCCCTAAATACGACACGGGGTGAAGGACATTCGACTGCCCCTATACTACTCCGGTGAAGACATCTGTACTGCCCTAATACGACCCGGAGGGAAGGGACATCTGACTGCCCCTAATACGACCGGTGTGAAGGACATTCTACTCCCCTAATACGACACCGAGTGAAGGACATCTGACTCCCCTTAATACGACCACGCAGTGCAAGGACATTCTGACTTGCCCTTAATACGACACGGGGTGAAGGACATCTGACTGACCTAATACGACCCGGGTGAAGGACATCTGACGTCCCTAATACGACCGGAGTGAAGGACATCTGACTGCCCCTAATACGACACCGAGTGAAGGACATTGATGACTACCCTAATACGACCCGGGTGAAGAACAAACTGACTGCCCCTTTAATACGACCCGGGTTGAAGAGACATACTGACTGCCCCTAATAGACCCGGTGTGATGCACACCTTGACTACCCCTATACGACCCGGGGTGAAGGACATCTGACTGCCCCTAATACGACCCGGAGTGAAGGACATCTGACTACCCCTAATACGACCGGAGTGAAGAACATCTGACTGCCCCTAAATACGACCCGGGTGTAGGACATCTCTGACTCCCTAATACGACACGGAGTGAAGAACATCTGACTTAATACGACCCGAGTGAGGTGACATCTGACTCCCCTAATACGATCCCGGGTGATGGACATCTGACTACCCCTAATACGACACGGAGTGAGGACATCTGACTACCCCTAATACGACCCGGGTGAAGGACATCTGACTGCCCCTAATACGACCCGGAGTGTAAGGACTATCTGACTACCCCTAATACGACCCGGTTAGTGGACATCTGACTACTCCTAATACGAACCGGGAGTGAAGGACATCTGACGCTACCCCTAATACGACACGGAGTGACAGGACATCTGATACCCCTAATACGACCCGGGGTGATGAGATCGCACTTACCCCTAATACGACCCGGGGTGAAGGACATCTGTACTACCCCTTAATACGACACGGACGTGTAAGGACATTCTGAGCTACCCCTAATACGACACGGAGTAAGGACATCTGACTTTCCCTAATACGACCCGTGAAGTACATCTGACTGCCCTAATACCGACCCGGAGTAAGGACATCTGACTGCCCTAATACGACCCGGATGTGAAGGACATCTGACTACCCCTAATACGACACGGAGTGAAGGACATCTGACTACCCCTAATACGACACGGAGTGAAGGACATCTGACTATCCCTAACACGACCCGAGTGAAGGACATCTGACTCCCCTAATACGACACGGAGTGAAGGACATCTGACTGCCTCCTAATACGACACGGGTGAAGGACATCTGGACTGCCCTAATACACGACACGGAGTTTGAAGAACATACTCGTACTACCCCTAATACGACCCGGAGTGAAAGGACATCTGACTCCCCTAATACGAACACCGGAGTGAAGACATCTGACTTGTCCCCTAATACGACCGGAGTTGAAGGACATCTGACTAGCCCTAATACGACCGGAGTGAAGGACATTCGACTGCCCCTAATACGACACGGAGTGAAGGACATCTGACTCCCCTAATACGACCCGGAGTGAAGGACATCTGACTATCCCTAATACGACACGGGTAGCCTAAAGGACATCTGACTACCAACCTAGACTACACCCAGGAGTGAAGGACATCTGACTGCCCCTAATACGACCCGGAGTGAAGGAACATCTGACTATCCCTAATACGACACGGAGTGAAGGACATCTGACTGACCCCTAATACGACCCGGGGTGAAGGACATCTGACTCCCTAATACGACCCGGAGAGGAAGTAATATACCTACTGCCCTAATACGACACGGAGTGATAGGACATCTGACTTCAATACGACCCGGAGTGAAGGACATCTGACTACCCCTAATTACGACCCGGAGTGAAGGACATCTGACTCCCCTAATACGACCCGCAGTGAAGGACATCTGACTGCCCCTAATACGACCACGGAGTGAAGGACATTCTGATCTTACCCCTAATTACCGACACGGAGTGAAGGAATCTGACTACCCCTAATTACGACACGGAGTGAAGGACACTTACTTATCCTAATACGACCGGAGGAAGGACATCTTGACTGCCCCTAATACGACACGACTGTGAGAAGGACATCTGATCTCCCTAATACGACCCGGAGTGAAGGACATCTGACTGCCCTAATACGACCCGGGAGTGAAGGACATCTGACTACCCTAATACGACCCGGGTGAAGGACATCTGACTACCCCTAATACGAACCCGGAGTGAAGGACATCTATACTTCCCTAATACGACACGAGTGAAGGACATCTGACTGTCACCTAAACGACCGGGGTGAAGGACATCTCCACTGCCCCTAATACGACCCGGAGTGAAGGACATCTGACTGCCCTAATACGACACACGGACAGGTGAAGGGACATCTGACTATCCTCTAATAACGACCCGGGGGATGAAGGACATCTGTACTACTGCCCTAATACGCACCCCGGGGTGAAGGACATATTGACTGCCCCTAATACGACACGGAGGTGAAGGACATCTGGACTATCCCTAATACGACCCGGGTTGAACACTTTAGACATCTGACTGCCCCTAATACGACCGGAGTGAAGACATCTGACTTGCCCCTACTACGACATCGGAGGTGAAGGACATCTGACTACCCCTAATACGACACGGAGTGAAGGACATCTGACTGCCCCTAATTTACGACACGAAAGTGAAGGACATTCTGACTACCCCTAATACGACACGGGTGAAGAACAATCTACTCCTTATACGACCCGGAGTGAAGGACATCTGACTACCCCTAATACGACCCGGGGTGAAGGACATCTGACTACCCCTAATACCGACACCGGTTGAAGAACAATCTGACTACCCCTAAATACGACCCGGCGATTGAAAGGACATCATGACTGCCCTTAATACGACACGGGGTGAAGGACATCTGACTACCCCTAATACGACCCGGGGTGAAGGACATCTGACTGCCCTTAATACGACACGGGGTGAAGGACATCTGACTGGCTTTAATACGACACGGGGTGAAGGACATCTGACTACCCCTAATACGACACGGAGTGAAGGACATCTGACTATCCCTAATACGACCCGGAGTGAAAGACATCTGACTGCCCTTAATACGACACGGGGTGAAGGACATCTGACTGCCCTTAATACGACACGGGGTGAAAGACATCTGACTAACTCTAATACGACCCGGGGTGAAGGACATCTGACTGCCCTTAATACGACACGGGGTGAAGGACATCTGACTGCCCTTAATACGACACGGGGTGAAAGACATCTGACAGCACTTAATATCGACACGGGTGAAGACATCGAACTGTCACCCTTAATACGACACGGGGTGAAGACATCTGACTGCCTTTAATACGACCCGCGGTGAGGACATCTGACTACCCCTAATACGACCACGGAGTTAAAGACAATCTGACTACCCCTAATACGACCCGGGAGGTGAAGGACATTCTGACTGCCCCTAATACGACCCGGGTGAAGGACATCTGACTGCCCTTAATACTTACACGCGGGTTGAAGGACATTCTGACGCCTTAATACGACACGGAGTGAAGGACATCTGACATACCCCTAATACGCCCGGGTGGAAGGACATCTGACTACCCCTAATACGACCCCGGAGTGAAAGACATCTGACTACACCCCTAATACGACCCGGGGAATGAACACACTGACTGTCCCCTAATACGACCCGGGGTGAAGGACAATCTGACTGCCCCTAATACGACCCGAAGGGAAGAACATCTGACTACCCCTAAATACGCATCCGGGTGAAAAACATCTGGACTGTCCCACTACACTCTACGACCGGAGGTGAAGACACTCTGAATCTGCCTCCTTAATACGACCCGGAGTGAAGGACATCTGACTACCCCTAATACGACCCGGAGGGAAGGACATCTGACTGCCCCTAATACGACCCGGAGGGAAGGACATCTGACTGCCCCTAATACGACCCGGAGTGAAGGAAATCTGACTGCCCCTAATACGACCCGGAGTGAAGGAAATCTGACTACCCCTAATACGATCCGGAGGGAAGGACATCTGACTGCCTCTAATACGACCCGGAGGGAAGGACATCTGATTGCCCCTAATACGACCCGGGGTGAAAGACATCTGACTGCCCCTAATACGACCCGGAGTGAAAGACATCTGACTGCCCCTAATACGACCCGGAGGGAAGGACATCTGATTGCCCCTAATACGACCCGGGGTGAAGGACATCTGACTACCCCTAATGCGACTCGGGTATTGTTCATGTCATCGATAGACTGCCATATGGAGGTTTGCAGGTTTTTATTCAAATACTGTATACAGATGCATACGCCTGGTTCATACGTGGGTTGTTCTAAAACACGTTTCTATATACCCTTGTCTTGTTTAATGTCCTTGTTTACGCCTGTTGTCGGATCAGGCAACCTGGAGAAAATGGGGAAAAAATCTGGAAAATACTAATGTACAGTGAACTACTCTGACATTTACACCAACGTCCTACTAGTGGGGATTTGGGACACCATCGCTGTAACTTTATTTGATTACCACGTTCGTTATCAAGTAATCCATGGAAATACGCAGTTATCACTGTTACGTGTACATGCAATTCGAACATGTAGGGAGATAAGGTGATTTTGTCATCACGTTTCATGGTACTTTTACCCATTAAAATATAATATGATCATTTTATTATCATCATCATCACCATTCTCTACCACCACCACCATCATCATCATCAGCATCATCCCCATTTTCTACCACCACCACCACCACCACCACCAGCATCATCATCATCATCATCAACATCATCGTCGTCGTCGTCGTCATCATCATCCTAATTATCTACTCCCATCATCATCATCATCATCATCATCATCATCATCATCATCATCATCATCGTCGTCGTGGTCGTCGTCGTGGTCGTCGTCGTCATCCTAATTATCTACTCCCATCATCATCATCGTCATCATAATTCTCTACCACCACCACCATCATCATTAGCATCATTATCATCGTCGTCGTTATCCTAATTATCAACCACCACCATTACAATCATCATCGTTATCCTCATTCTCTACTACCATCATCATCATCGTCGTCGTCGTCGTCGTCGTCATCATCCTAATCATCTACTACCATCATCATTCTAATTCTCTACCACCACCACCATCATCATCATCCTCATCACCATCATCATCATTCTCTACCACCACCACCACCACTACAGCCACCATCACCATCATCATCATTATCATCAATATTACCACCATCATCGTCTTCCTCATTCTCATTCTTTACCACCACCACTACCACCACCGCCATCATCATCATCATCATCATCATCATCATTTACTTTTTTCGGTATAATAAAATAATTATGTCCCTATGTGTCGGGATACATACGTATATAGAACTATCTAACTGAAAAGAGTTATTTTCACATTCCATCGAGACAGTTCTAGATGTGTCCTGCCACAGAGGTCCATATTGTTATTCTTTTGTGGTACAACTCTGATCATCCTCCAGGACTCTGTTGCTGTACGATAGTGATGTCATATAGTAACATGCCTTGGTTTGTTGGAAGCTAATGTACTACTGTTACCAGCAATATACATGTTACAACATTAGAAATGTGTTGGACAATAATTAATTTATGTTCCCCTAATGTAAATGGCCTATAAAATTACATTAACTGTAATGGTATGCTTATCATCCGATACTTAAGACTTACTTAGAATTCCATGAATTCCTAGTCTATGCGGGGCCGCGGTGGCCGAGTGGTTAAGATGTCCCGACATTATTTTTATCCTTGAAAAAAAAAAGATGTCCCGACATATTACCACAAGCCCTCCACCTCTGGGATGCGGGTTCGAATCCCATGTGGGGCAGTTGCCAGGTACTGACCGCTGGTCGGTGGTTTTTCTCCGGGTACTCCGACTTTCCTCCACCAACAAACCTGGCACGTCCTTACATGACCCTGGCTGTTAATAGGACGTAAAAATAAACAAACCAAACCAATCCTAGTCCATGAGGGAAGCCTACTATAGCCGTTTTTTTATATTTTGAGGTGTTACATCATGGTGGCCATATTGGATATGTGAACCTAGTCAAATCTTAAAATAATAAGAAGAGTAAGCAATTATAACAAAACTTAATAAAAAAAATAGGGACCAAGATGTCTTAAAAGAGTTGTTTGTTGTGTATAGGATAAGAATATGTTAATTATAGTCCCCTGCCAGTAGTGGTGTAAAACTATTGCCACGTACTTGTCCTAAATAGACATCTGTATTACTCATCCCACTAGCATCAACAGAGTAATAGGCATAAGCCTTGTAGGCCCCCATATATCACAACAATGACAGCTTTAATATAAACAGTCATTCTGACAAAATTCTCGCCATTTTTTCTCCGTTTCAGAGAAATTGACATGTCACTTGCTAAGCGCTTGTGGCACACAGATTAGGCTGTCATGGTGTGAAAAACTCTTGATTTACACCAAAGTTTTTGTCGTGCCGTTATTGTCACTGTATCCCTAACTGAAATAGCCTCCCTCCCGTGTCGTCCCAGATTAGAACGACCTCCTTTGTCCATTATATGATACGATTTTATATAACTACAGTATATTACGGAATCATTATACGATATTATAAATACATTATAAACATTCATATGATACTAACAGAGGACATCATTTTGAAGAAAAAAAACGGCAAATAATAACATTACAATCTTTGTGTTTTACCATGACTGGCTTATACCGCCTTTATTATAGTTCTTATACGAACTTGGTCTAAATAAACGACAGGAAAATACACAATACAAATATATAGACCCTTATTCTCAGGTCTAAATATTCTCAGGCCTTTGTATCATGATGATCATTGTTTTACTATTTGAACTTCTGATTTTCTATCATTGCATTACCGACTTGATTTCGGAAAAATTTTGTTATTTTCCAGATCGATTCGAAACCCAAGATGGCGCCACAGCCACCATCTTGAAAACATATTTCGAACTTCTCAAGTTCAACCAGTACAATTTAGCTGCAGCTTACCTGAAACTTTCCTGAGATAATTTTGACCAACTTATTGTTATGTCATTGCAACATCCGCTATCTTGAAAACTGCTGGCGCTGAATTGTATGAATGTGAAAGAAAAACAGTCCAAGAAATGTTGTTATTTTTAGACACCAAAAACCCAGTGCTTCGTATGTCCAAAATTAAATTCACCGTTTTGAAAAGCATGTTTATTTTTTTCCTATTTAACAGTTGCTAGGATTTCATAATAAATATTGTATGCAATCCCCAATATGTTGACCATTGTCTGTTTAGTTATACGTTTTGATGCAAATATTGTACAAATGACAGTCAGCGTTTTTTATGTTATATGTCCTAATGTTAACCTTTTCCTGATCAAATACACGTTACATTTGACTGAAAATTATAGTTTTATGTATGCGCATATATGAAAACATTTCACATACTGTGACAACAGTCGTCTTTTTGGCCTATAACACTAATAAGAACTATTCCAACTTCCATTAGAACTGGTTTGTGTCCGATGCACATTTTAATGCACTCATACACTAATTTGTCCCTATAAAGCTGACAAATCATACAACCATATCTACATCATATCAAATTTCTCTCTTTCTCTCTTTTCGTTGTTTCTTTATTTTCTTTGTACAGAATGTTACCAAGTTACTTTTTCTTTCTTTTTTTTCGCAACAGAACGACACAAACGAGTCTGCCATCAGAGATTGAATTATTCTCAATGAAATATTTCACAAGTGGAAAATCCTTAACTCCTGGTCCGATGATAATTAAAACGGTTTGAAATCGAGGTTCACGTGTTTAGAAAGATGATCGCCTTAATTGGGTTTTAAACGCCGAAGGAGCGTATTCCAATGATGTCAATGTACTTATACTGTACGTTAAAACTCATTAACTTTTCCCTTTGTGTTTTGTTTTCTTAGTATTTCGATAATTCTTCAACTAATGAGTGCATTTCCGTAGTAGAGGTTGCGGCTAGAAATCCGATCCGTTCCGAACGCTACTAATTGTTTTTCCCTACTCTTACTTGGAACTTGTCGGGGATAATGACTTGTGTTCCCAATTTTGACGTCATCACATCACGGTGTCATAAAGAGCCTACTTTGAGCAGCAGTGCACGTGTTTCACACATGGAAAACATTGGCGGTCAATAGCCAGAATTCTGGAACATTATTTTGTAGTTCTGAATGTCCATATGTCCAAAGCCGGTGGTACTTTAACATTTGTTATAGAGTATATCAGGAACAAGAGGCCCATGGGCCTTAACGATCACCTGATATTTGATACAAATTTGTTATGTAATTTACTAGCCAACTGGTGTCTTTTGTTCACGAAAGAGGAACATAAATCTAATAGGTCTACATATAAACACATTAAGCTTCGTGTGTTTTTACTCACATTACCGTGTTCACAAGGTTCATTAATTATTATTGCAAAGGAAATAACTTCGTAAATAAGTAAGAGTCGAATCTAGCTTATTTTCAAAATTGTTCGAGATATTTCCAATGTAAGTCTACATGCAAAGTTTTATTAAGCTTGGATCATACATTTGTATTTACTCAAGTTATCATTTAACAAGATTCAATAATTGCAAAGGACAATACTTCCGTACACAGGCAATATGTTTTCTGGTGAATTTGACCTGAAAAAATCTTGACCTGAAATTGACCTGAAAACTTACATGAAATTCACCAGAAATTGAGGTCAATTTCACATGAAGATTTTTTCAGGTCAATTTCAGGTCAATTTCACCTGATATTGACTTGAAAAAATCTTCATGTGAATTCAGGTCAAAATCTTCATGTGAATGTTAGGTCAATTTCACCTGAAATTTTCTTCATGTGAAATTCTGGTCAATTTCAGGTCAATTTGACCCGAAAAATGCTTCAGGTCAATTTCACCTGAAAAATTCTCCATGTGAAATTCAGGTCAATTTCGTATGAATTTCAGGTCAATTTCAGGTCAAGATTTTGACCTGAAATGACTTTTTTGCTCTTTTCATGTAAATTTGACCTGAATTTACCTGAAGACATATTGCCTGTGTAAGTAACGATCTAATCAGGTCGATATTCAAACTTGTCTGAGATCGTTCCAATTTTAGTCTAAATACAAAGTGTCATGAAGCTGAGTGCATCTTTATTCAAGTTATCGTATTCACAAGGTCCAAGAATAATGATTAGTGCAAAGGACAATAGCTCCGTAAATTACCATTGAATCAAGCTGAATTTCAAACTCGTCCGAAATATTTCTAATGTTAGTCTACATATGGTCAGGTGACCTAAAAGTGCGGACAAGTCGAACCTCAAATTCCTTGTAGAAACCATTAGGATTTGTTTTAAATATCTGTATACCATTTTATTCTGTTAATTGATATTCTCTAATCAACCATTGTGATCTATCATAATCACTCCCCTTCATTTCACTTCGTCAGTACCGAAGGAGTTTATTTTTTATTTAAGCATATGTTATTGACCTTCAAAGAGAAAGGGTATTGGGGAATATTCAGCGTATTTTTAGCCATTTTCCTTTAATTTTACACATGGCTTCCAGTTGATACTTGACATTTAACAGTTCAAGAAGGCAAATAGCCGTTTTTCAGAAATCTGAAGCGTAAAAACATATGACAAATATAAATGTGCTTCAAACCCAGAAATCGAATATGAGATTTGGGAGTCAACAACATACTCCCAGTGGGCTATTATTGCAATTACATGTATATATATACTTACACGCAAGAAGCAATAATCTAGATCGAAGGCAGTTTGATATTTTGACAAATTTAGATAGAAATATGTTTCAAACACCATGAAAAATAATACACAGATGAAATGGTGTGTGTTGTAGTTGAATCATATTGCCCTATTGTCTTCCATCCTACCTACGTTATGCCGGACGGACCATGAAATATAGGATTAAGATGTACATGTAAAATGTATTAAAGTTATTCCTTATGATTCAATCTAATTGCGGAGAATTCCATACCTTTTGCTGAACTCTTTGGTCAATGAAATCATCCAATCAGAGTCGACGTTACAAACGGTGACGCCATTTTTTAAATTAATACACGTTATGAGACGATAAAGGATTTATAAAAAGCCAATGAAAACACTTGTCGCAAACAAAATTGAATTCGATTTTGTTAGCATCATTTTTTGCCCCTCTCTGTTCACAACTTAGTAAATATAACTGAAAACGATCGAAAACAAATATCATTCTCAGCATTAAAAGAGAAAGAACGGTGAAACATCAAAGAATATAGTCATTTTCTAATCCAGCAATTCCTCTGACTATGTAAGACAGGCCTGTTTCGTATTTCTCTGTTAATGAATAATACCGTGTACATTATGTACGGAGAGGTGATCCCTACATTCATGTGTAAACAAACAGACGTTTGACGCGGCGTGGAATTAGACACACCTGTAAGTTATTAGTGTGAGATGATGCCCGGAGACTATCTTCATACTTCACCGTTAGTTAGCTGTGTAGAGCTGTTCTCCATCTCAATGGTTCACTATCTTCACCACCAAACCATCTGTCGGGGACACTGTATTCAACCGCGAACGCGCCGGCGTGCATAACAACATATCGCATGTGCACATGGGACTAGTTCGTTACGGAGTATGTATGCGTACACATGTGCGGGCCGATGATATACTCTAGGAACCAACGGACAGTCGGTCAAACACAGGTGGCATACTTAGAGAGTGGCCAAAATATTTTTTTCGGAAAATGCAGGTCTTCATCACCGCGAGTCTGTAATTGCTCGTCAACTACAGGTAAGTTTCACTCGAACAAGTTCAGCTCGTGTTTGTTGACAGTGTACCGCAGTGTAGTGTAATTATATGGTATCTACTTGTATGTTAAATGGTTTTATTAGAATTGTCACCTGTTTATATTGTCAGAGATAAGTTTGATAAATGTGAACTAAACTATTTATGGTGTCTACTATAAACCTAATTGTGACAAGTTTCATCACTTCTCACGAGTGACGGAGTCAGCTCTACTTCATGGGCGTACTCGTTTTGCACCATAAAATGTAGCTGCAATATTGTAGCTCAAAAGACTTTTAGACAGATTTTTTTTTCTTCTTTAGATATACAATTGGTGCTTATTACTGCTAATGGAGCAACGTAAAGGTTATGCAAACCATTATTTAAACGTTTTCATGCATTTTATCGTACTTGTTTTATATTGGTTACCTACTAGGCAATAAAACTGAACCATATAAAATATCAAATTCTCAGCGAGACATTTTGTTTTACGTACATGTATATACACATATGAAGACCTTTCCGCAATGAATTTATACAGCAAGTCTACAAAGTATGAATTTGACGTTTTGTGAGCCGTACGGTAGATATTAAGTATGGTAGTTATGTTTGTTTTCGACAAAAATAATATATAAATGTGTGTATACGCACAAAATAATTGGAAACCTACAAAAAAGTATATAAAATTGTGCCCGAGTGATTTCCGGAGGCACTGTTCCACTAGGACACATAGGGACCAATTAGTACCCGGCCGAAAGGTATAGTAGGCCGGGTACGTATATTCGTTCTACACAAAATGTATCGCCACCAGAATTTATTAGATACTGTCGCTGTATACACACATGTATATATGTAAGTATTTACACATGTAAATGGAACATTAAGTTCATATTGGAACGCCCGATTTCTTTCTCACTTGATTTATCGAGACTGAAAGCTGTTCGTAACGGAAAATGAAAATCTTCAATTTCATTTTGTTAACACAACCTTTTTCCCACTATCCTAAAGATCAATAATTATCATTTGAACATTAATTGATGTTTGATTGTGTATATAAATGTCTAATTGACACAAAGATACATATATAGAATAATTTTGTGGGTTTTTTTCTGTCTACTATTAGTACCTCATGCCATACATGAATTTATTTCGGGATGCAAGTAAAAAATGTTTATTTTTAATTACTTTCATTCTAAAGTAAAAAAAAGGGAGCCACAAGTGTTTTTATGGTGGAATTGAGTGTAAAATAAGGAGCATTTGTTATTGGAAAAACCACAAGTCGTCTGAGTCCTGTTTTAATAGATAAAAAATACCAGTAGGCGATGTAACACCCAAAGTGCATGAATGTACATCTTCATCATGTATTATACGGAATGTGTAATGTCACTGTGTCTTTAAATAAACGAAATGGAATCATAATAATAAACTAGCATATCCCCTTAATAACTTTAAATATCAAAAAATGGAAGTACACGAAGAACATGTTATATGCAGTATATATATATATATTTATATGAATTAAAGGTTAAAGATGCTCCACCGCCGACATAGCATAAATGATACCCATCATTTGAACAATAATTGGTGTTTAATCGTGTATATGTATGTCAAATTAACACAACACATAATATAAAATAATTTGTTTTGCTTTTGGTGCATGCGCAATCAGTAATTATATTTATTTATTTCAGATATAGTGCCAGGGAATTTTTTCGGGATGCAATTAATTTTTTTTTATATTTTAAACTTTAAGTAAAATTAGAAGCTCAAACTTTTCAATGGTGGTAATGGTGTGAAGTAAGTAACTTTTGTAACTGAAGAAAAATACCAAAGCGTCTGCTCCTGTTTTTGATAGTGAAAAATACCATTTGTCGGCGGTGGAGCATCCGGTCAGATCAATCAGAGTTATTTCCCTTCGTCTCCTTTCGAGGGTATGGTCAGGCTATGAAGGCCATGAAGATAATCTGAATATACATTATTGTGTTGACTATATTGTGAAGAGCTACATAGAACAATGAGAGATTTTGTATTGGGAGTTGATGATAACACGTCCCATTTTCTGTGGAGATTTATATAGAACAATGAGAGATTCTGTATTTGTCAGTGAGTGATAGCAGGTCCCATTTTCTGTAGAGATTTATGATAACAATGAGAGATTCTGTATTTGAAGTCAGTGATATCACGTCCCATTTTCTGTGGAGATTTATATATTACAATGAGAGATTCTATATTGGGAGTGAGTGATTATACGTCCCATTTTCTGTGGAGATTTATTTACAACAATGAGAGATTTTGTATTGGGAGTTGGTGATAAAACGTCCCATTTTCTGTGGTGATTTATATAGAACTTTAATGAGATATTCAGTATTTGAAGTTAGTTATAGCGCGTCCCATTTTCTATGGAAATTTATATATTACAATGAGAGATTCTGTACTGGGAGTTGGTGATAGCACGTCCCATTTTCTGTGGAGATTTATATAGAACTTTAATGAGAGATGCTGTATTGGGAGTTGGTGATAGCACGTCCCATTTTCAGTGGAGATTGGTACGATGTTATGACGATGGTGTCATATTGTGACTGATGGCGGGGGAAATCTGCCACTCAGTTTCTATTGTTTGTAAACTGTTTATATCCCATTGTCTTTATCAAACATTGTCCACTGTTCTAAAATACGTACAACGAGGATTCTGTTATTAAACTTCCTAATTGTAGTCAGGTCGACAAAAAAACGGTCCTCGCACATATTAAATTCAATCAAGATAAGTATTATTTTAAGATGTTTTTGTAAACATCACGTTACAGAGATTATTACATCACATGTTATGAAAGACAATGAACCTATTTATACTAGCTGTGATATCATGGTAGCACTAAATACTACTAGACAGAATATGGCGTCATCTGTATATCGGCAGGACTATCGCTTCATATCAAAGATGCTCGATATCAGATCATTTAACACAGTGATATTAAGAGGTCTTAATTAGTGAAAAATAGTAGGAAAGATTAGTTAGACAAATAACTAGGGATATAATAATTTAAATACATGTACATGTAGAGTAACATGAAATTGTAAAGTATTTTTATATATCAAATCAGGTTTTATTGAGAACACCGCTGACATTTTTAAATTACATGAACATGACAAATTATTTTACAAGAATAATTTCTGTTTTTTAAAGATGCTCCACCGCCGACAGAGCATAAATGATATTAATCTCTTGAACAAAAATTGGTGTTTAATTGTGTATATATATGTTTAATTAACACAAAAAATAATATAAAATTAATTATTTTGCCCTTAGTGCATGCGCAATCAGTACTTAATTTCATATAGGATATAGTGCTACGGATTTTTTTCGGGATGCAATTAATTATTTTTTGTAACTTTAACTTGAAGTAAAATTAGAAGCTCAAACTTTTTAATGGTGGTAAGGGTGTAAAGTAAGTAACTTTTGTAACTGAAGAAAAATACTAAATGGTCTGCTCGTGTTTTTGATAGTGAAAAAAATATCATTTGTCAGCGGTGGAGAATCTTTAAGTAAGTAATATTTTATAATAGCTTTGTATGAAAACCTTCCTTCCATTTTAGCTTTGGTGCTTAATGATACCTGGTGTTATATATACTTGATATCATGATCAGTTATACAACACTGGGCCAACCCCAGTAACCTTGTACAGATGGCGACAAGGCAAGTCGTCATCGCCTTACTGTCAAATTATATTTATTCTTTCCTAATTCATAATACCCACAGAAGAAACTTATGTCTGCCAGGTCAAACAACTTCATTATCTACTGTTTTTGATATTTTGACTTATGTATATAACCTCGAAGCGACTAGATAGTGTTGTAACACATATCAATTATCTCAGTCGTAATAATTCCTCTTTTTACCGCAACATTCCGTAACGGAACAACCCGCCATAGTCTCAACTCTGAAGGGATAACGTTTCCATAGCAACTGGTGATGTGACGAGAAGATTTTTATCATAGTCACAGGGACATGGATTAGTTACACTCTGTATATTTGGATATGTCCATAGTCACAGGGATCTGAGAGTTAGTTATACTCTATATGTATTTGGATATGTCCATAGTCACAGGGACATGAGAGTTAGATATACTCTATGTGTATTTGGATATGCCCGAAGTCACAGGGACTTGATAGTTAGTTAGACTCTATGTGTATTGAGATATGTCCATTGTCACAGGAACTTGAGAGGTAGTTAGACTCTATGTGTATTTGGATATGCCCGAAGTCACAGGGACTTGAGAGTTACTTAGACTCTATGTGTATTTGGATATGCCCGAAGTCACATGGACTTGAGAGTTAGCTAGACTCTATGTGTATTGAGATATGTCCATAGTCACAGGGACTTGAGAGGTAGTTAGACTCTATGTGTATTTGGATATGCCCGAAGTCACAGGGACTTGAGAGTTACTTAGACTCTATGTGTATTTGGATATGCCCGAAGTCACAGGGACTTGAGAGGTAGTTAGCTCTATGTGTATTTGGATATGCCCGAAGTCACAGGGACTTGAGAGTTAGTTAGACTCTATGTGTATTTGGATATGCCCAAAGTCACAGGGACTTGAGAGGTAGTTAGACTCTATGTGTGTATTTGGATATGCCCGAAGTCACAGGGACTTGAGAGTTAGTTACTTGGATATTTTCATAGTCATATTGACCGAGGAGTTAGTTACACTCTCTAGCCATAGGGGCCCGAGGGATTGGTTACACGTTACATATATATTGACATATCCTAAAATAATAAATTGCATTTCTTATGAAGTGGCTAATTCTTGAAATGATAATTATATCTTTAGAATCGCTTGCTTTAGTAGCCATGTTAGAGAAAGTTCACAAGGATATAAATAGAATGTAAATAGTATGTAGATTTTGTTTGTGAGAAATACACTTGCAATCTATAGTTAGACTAATAACAGGGATTTGCGGTATCTGGCAGAAACGAAATCGTCGAGCTTCTTTTATTGCACATCCATACTTACATAATGTAGTATTTTAGAAGGGAAAGTGGTCAGCATCACCGCCAAGTTATCTCTTGTAATTAACTTATCACCAGGAACAAAGGAGTATGTTTCATAAAAAAAATAACAATGGCAGCTCTGTATACCGCACTGTCACAAATTTACTACAGAATGGCTCACTTGTAAATAAAGCTTGTTTTTATTTAGGCTCAATTGCTGTTTGGAAATGACCAATACATGGGTAGCGTGTATATCGGTTTATGAGTTAGAACGGTGGAGTTTCTGACGCTATAACTAACCACAATATAGTACAGGTATAAATGTTTGATGTATTCGTGCCAGAATCGCGAGTTACCTTGGTCCCCCGATGTAAATACACACCAAAACAATTGGCGCCTGATGAGTTTGTATGTATATCCCTCTCTGTTCCTTCAGTATTGCCGTGAACGTACCGAAACTGTCTTCAGTATTACTTCATCGTGTTAAACACATAATTGTTGACATCCTTCCTATGTTGTGTTAATTTCATATGAGATTTTATGAAACAGGTCTAAGACATTTTTATTTTTGTGAGTCTTGACGAGCAAAACTTAAATTTTTCTGGACGAGTTTCATAAATTCTCGTATGGAGTGGACACACATTTAAGACAATAAACAACTTATAAGTATAGGATAAGATACATTTGTAAGAGAGCCCCTTCAAATGTCTTCTGAATAAAATCAAACATGACTATACACTTAGAAAAAAGGGGACAGCATATTAAGTATTATTGAAGTGATTTAAGACAGACTTGATTATTTATTTTGCAAGACAATTCAAGTGTAAGTGATGTAACAGCATTTAAGGAAAGCAATCCAATAGGAAAGCAATCCAATAGGAAAGCAATCCAATAGGAAAGCAATCCAATAATACTAAGAGATTGATGAGAGTTCAAGAGACACAACATAACCATACCGCAGCATCCCAAAACACACCTATACTCACCATACACATTGTATAGAGGAGTCCATTCTTCAATCATATTTACCCATTAGAACGTAGGGATTAACACTTGCGTTGGGATTATTCAGTACTATGAAATCAACATCAGTGCAAGTTCAAGTACTCGTTTTCGATAGACTATACATTTCTTATACTTTCCCTATTGTTTTCTAGATGTATCAGAAAAGTTTTTCATCTGTCTGTCGAATAACATTGGGTTAATGTTTACATAGCTTGATAGCTATAAATGTACAAGCTAAGTGTGATGGTTTTACACTATATCAATGCAGTTGCTCATTTTAGCATTAAAATGAAATCAACTTTAATAATTGCGAACGTCGCAGAACTTGACCCGGAATTTACAAAAGTCATATAACGGAAAAACGTGCGATGCTTTCAACCTCATTTACTTGCTGATTATAATGCAATTAACACATTCTTCTGAACAACAATCGTGTTGTTTACCTGCGAAAAACGTTATTTACAGATATCATGCTATCAACAATTATTGGAAATGCCACACAGTATGGCTTTAACATGCTGTACGTATGTACTGTCAAAATTGATTTTCTTTTTACCTCAATTCTTTATCAGTTCATTACATGTAATTGACAGGTATGGAAAAGTCATGTGTAATGTGTAATTATATAAAATGGTTTAACAACGCTCAAAACGATTTAATTTAAAATTGCTTAATTACGAATTGCTCTATACCATTAAGTTATGCGAAAGCATTCTGATAAGTTTTTGATTGAATTAGTGGTGGGTCGATTAAATGGCCGCTTTAACATTTAAATCATTTGTTCGGGAATTTATGAGAATATTTGTTAAGTCTAGTGGTCAGGCAAATTTACCAATTAACATCCTTGTATATTAAAGGCCTATGTCGAAGTGCAAAGCTATTTTTTTATTTATTTACATACCACAAAATTTACAGTAAATGTTATTGTATAATGAAAACAACCATTTGCGCATGAAATTTCAGCATTTTGACGTAAGTTTTTAATCAATTTTATTGCTTTATGGTAAAATTGACGTGAAAACCAAAACAATATTCCTTTCATGCCACTTGAGTAACGTTAAACATGACACTGCATCCTCACAGCGGTAAACCATTTTCTATCTATAAAATTATAAAACAGAGTAGAAGAAAAGATATATGGAATCTTCCGAATATTTACGAATGGTTTACGACACGTGTTTATTAGAAACACGATCCTATCACCAGAGTGATTTTCATTATTGTTTATTTTGACGTGATTTTATGAAAACTCAGTTTTACAGCCGTGGCGCCATAGAACTATCATTAACACGCTTGTTTGTTTGGATTGTCTGTCCTTATATATTTGTTTTAAACTAAACATCACTGAGGTGCGTTCGAGTAGAAACTGTTGTTTATGACATATGGCAAACAAGGGAGATAACCAGACCTTGTCTGAAAGACAAGATCGCCATACATTATCGTTCACAACCACGGTCATTACACAACTCAAAATTTACAAGTTACCAGTTTAAGTAGTTTAAAGAGTTTCAGATTTTTGGCCCCTTTGACTTTGAGTATAGGTCAAGGTATTCATATTAACAAACTCGATAGTCATTCATGTCAACATGCTACAGGTCTAATATTAGGTCTAAAAGCATTCTAGAATTTTACAAGAAATCATTTGAAGATTTTAGGATTTTTGGCCCATGCGACTTTGATTGAAGGTAAAGGTCATTCATATTAACAAACTTGTCAGCCTTTTATATCAGCATGCTACAGACCTAATATTGTGTCTCTGGACAGCATTATTCTCGTGACAGTATCCTTAAAGTGTTTGACTCCGTAACTTATTCTCGTGACAGTATCTTTAAAGTGTTTGACTTCGTAACTTATTCTCGTGACAGTATCCTTAAAGTGTTTGACTTCGTAACTTATTCACGTGACAGCATCCTTAAAGTGTTTGACTCCGTAACTTATTCTCCTGACAGCATCCATAAAGTGTTTGACTCCGTAACTTATTCACGTGACAGCATCCTTAATGTGTTTGACTCCGTAACTTATTCACGTGACAACATCCTTAATGTGTTTGACTCCGTAACTTATTCACGTGACAACATCCTTAAAGTGTTTGACTCCGTAACTTATTCACGTGACAACATCCTTAAAGTGTTTGACTCCGTAACTTATTTTCGTGACAACATCCTTAAAGTGTTTGACTCCGTAACTTATTCTCGTGACAGTATCCTTAAAGTGTTTGACTCCGTAACTTATTTTCGCGACAGTATCCTGAAAGTGTTTGACTCCGTAACTTATTCTCGTGACAACATCCTTAAAGTGTTTGACTCCGGAACTCATTCTCGTGACAACATCCTTAAAGTGTTTGACTCCGTAACTTATTCTCGTGACAACATCCTTAAAGTGTTTGACTCCGTAACTTGTTCACGTGACAACATCCTTAAAGTGTTTGACTCCGTAACTTGTTCACGTGACAGCATCCTTAAAGTGTTTGACTCCGTAACTTATTCACGTGACAGCATCCTTAAAGTGTTTGACTCCGTAACTTATTCACGTGACAACATCCTTAAAGTGTTTGACTCCGTTACTTATTCACGTGACAACATCCTTAAAGTGTTTGACTCCGTAACTCACTCTCTTAACAGCATCATTATAATGTGTTTCTTTCTGGAACTTGTTATAATGTAAGCCTATGAAAGTGTGTGTTTAAGATTTGTAACATTTATCGTCTCAATCCACATGCGCCCGATCCAGAGGATATCTTACTTATCAAAAAGATCCGATTTTTAGCATAAATAAAACAGAGGTTCTAGTTGTAAACCAATGACTTGTGTGACATAGACTTTGGACAATTGCAGTAATTCTGATGCATATATATATATATGTTTAGCCCGTGACCCAGGCGAAACTAAAGAACAACAACCCAGTGGGGAGGGGAGGGGAGGGGATGGTACCTGGGACCTTTATTTTATTCCACAGGGACATCCACGTAGATTTGTCAGCGTAAACTGACGTCAATCTAGCGGGTTTGTTTGTCAATATGAACTTATCGGGGGAAGGAGGCCATTACAATTAAATTGGTTTATTATGACATGTGTTTTACACGATAGGAAATGTAATCAAATATCAGGACAGGCAGGTGACACGTAGATAGAAACACCTCTACACCTGGTTAGATATAAGGGGTGTCATTAATTAATTATTAATATTTTGATCATCTGTCATTAGATAAATACAAATTACACCTGAAAAGGGGGTGTTTAGTTCGGGGGAGGACGTATTTATAAGCGGTTTGTCTTATTGTTATAACAGAGCATGCTTGGTTGGTTTATAAAGGTTTTTAAAATGCTAGTTGTGTAAAGTGCGTCTGAGTCACCCAGCCAGTTGGCTTTATAAAGACTTACGACTGCGAGTTTTGTCTGCTCAGTTCTAACCCTAAGGTCACTTCCTCCATACCGTGAGTACAAATGACGTATAGTTTATGGTTAAGTGATTAAAAACTTAAGTAGGAAGGTACTTATCAAAAAAGGATCATTTTATGATTTAGATACTGGTGTCTTAACACGTGGTGTTGTCGCCTACATCAGTGTAAGCAGACTTTTTCCGTGGTGGGCTTTTAACGGTATATAATTTATAACTTAATGAACGATGTTGTTTGTGTTTTAAATCATAATCATTGCATGTACTTCAATTTAACACGTGTTTATGTGTACATGTATGCCTTGACCCATGTAACGATACCGATTTCAGAGAACCACTAAATTGCGACTCAACTATTTATGTACATATGGATTGTCTGTGTAAAATCTAATTGATTTGATATGTTTTGGATGTAATTGTATGTATATTATGTGTTTGTACATTACATATGAACAAATACATGTCGGTATGTGAATGTATGTTTCATTTCTATGGCACAATGTGACACATGTTTTGTGTTGTATTCAATACCGCCTCGACGATTCGAAATGGATCTATTTTTAGTTGTGAATTATTTACAAAATGTACATTTAGAAAATACATTGATCTGCTCGTGGAGAAATGAATACATTCGGTACATGACCTGATATTTTCAAGTGCTGTTTTCGCTCTTACATATTGCCGATGAGACATGCTATTAATTATCTTGTAGATTTCGGTACAGCGATTTACATAGCTCATGAGATATTATAGCGGATCGCACGCTCCCCTTGTTAATATTTCAGCCAAGTGCTTTGTGTATTAATATTACAGTGAATCGTTCAGCGAGCGATGAAATTGACACCGTGGTATTAATACCGACATCTGGTAAAATAACCCGTAAAATCATCATAATCTGCACAGTTTTAACGATGTTATGTAGAAATGTTGTTAATTCATATCATAAAAGTCGATTTCATTGTCATTGGTATTTCATTTTCCAGAGCAGTGACGCGTGTGATATTGTGACAGCCTACCTTAGAATCTCACTCACAACCAGGTGGCGGAGGCAGTCGAGGACGGACCGAGCAGCCGACAACACGTATTAGCTCGGAGGAGAGGGTATCTAGCGGATGTGGATGGAGAGTCGGTCAAGATAAATACGGATAACAGGAATTAACGATTTGGTCTTGTATCTGTTGTTATCACAAAACGGCATGACGTGAATAGGATTCAGTTGCCACTGTGTGGATGGCACGTGTAAGAAATACTCATTACAATAGCCGTGTAATCTTGTGTCCATAGAGTTGACACGAGATTTCGGTATTAGCAGGATATTAAGTTTAGTGTTTTTTAGTCTCGGTTTAAGCTATTATTAGGATAAAGCAAACACACACAAATAATTTCAAAAAATCTAGAACAAAGGTGAAGGTTGTTTTGAACTCCAAATGAGGAAAACGGCACTCGCCATGTCTCGTGCCGTGACCTTGACCTTGTGTGTTTTGGCTGGAGTTTGCACTCTGCTCCAACTGGTCAGTTTTGCAAGCCAGGGATGGGGAATATGGACGGACAGGATCACCAACAGAAAAGTGTACATCGGTTTGTGGTACAGCGTTGTTTGTGATGCGCCGTCAGGATACTGTGCAAGTATTTCACACCACGAAGAACACCAGAAAAATATAGAAAATGGCGAACTTTCGAGAGGTAAGTGAAACTCTTACTATATACTAAAATGATGAGATCTTTCAAAATGGAATTCTGCATTGTTCTGTACTGAACCTTGTGCTACACGTTTCAGTAAACTTACTAAACCCTGTGTTGCCATGGTGATCGATGGCGATGGAATTCTTAACCGTCACAATGACATTCTCATGTGTCCGAGTTTTCCATGTTCATGAATCCAATATTCGACATTTTGATGATACCGAGAGATAAAAACTTCCCTATCTTCTTATGCTATGTACTGTTCTCGTTTTGATGAATTTCGTTAGATTGATCTGTGATATATGAGCTTGCCGTCATATTTCATTGGTACGAGTACATTGACGAAAGACATACAACATTTCATTTTTAGTAAAAAATAATAATATCACTGAACACAAAAGTGGTATTGTTAAAAGATGATTTATGTTAATTTTGGATACGTATATACACACATAAGTATTGTTGTGTGTTAGTAACTGGGTCCCTTCTATGTCGTAATGGGATTTTTTCAGACCGGAAATTTCACTTTAGATATATCTCTAATGTCCTTTACCTAAGTGTCCCATGATTGTGCGTTCTTGGCGAGGTATTCATATGTCTGAATGGTCACCGAGACAAAGTCCACAAATACTGGATGCCGTCACAGGTTTACGACGCGCAAAAAAAAAAAAAAAAAAAAAACTAAAAAAATTTAGTATATGTTTTTTGAGCGTCGTAAACCTGTGATCCCGTCAGCCATTTCAGCCAAAATATTGAGGAATATATATTTGTAGACAGAGAAGGTACAGGTTATATCGAGCATCGTAAAACATGGTGTCGTCGAGATGCTTTCAGATTTAAATAGGGCGAAACATTTTTCAAACATTATTACAAATAAAACACATATGGATCCCATCTTAAAGTGAATTCGGGTAATTTCATTTGTCTTACGTTTTTTAACAGCCAGGGTCATTTAAGGACTTGTCGGTTTTGTTGGTGGAGTGCCTAGAGAAAAACCACCGACCCGCGGTCATTACCTGGAAGCTGTACCACATAAGTTCTGTATCTTTCAAAACTACCACTGGAACAACACTTGTTAGATATATCAGCAAATAGTGCTAAGGTTTCAATACTGATACCTCAAAAAACAACTCCACTTTGAAACTCGACAAAAGACTGAACAGTCAACATAATGACCAAACAATTTCATGTCTTACCGGTTTGCCCCTGTCGGATCGGCTTCTTTACTTTGACGAGAATAGCACTGTACTATCGTTAAGTAGATCGACAAACTTTGGGGTTAAATTCCATAAGTAATCATAAGTAATAAAGTACGCATGTGTATGTTGACATTATAGATTAAAACAGTGAGTACATGAAAAGTCCCGATATCATAAGAGTTACGAGGTTTTATTTGACCAGGGGTTTAGTCGGGTGGCTAATATGAAGCTTGACGTTGAAACTATGGCGGTAGATATGATAGAATGTACAGGACTTGAACATACACGTCTTACTCAGTAACCTTCTGAACAAAGTTAACTCCTTAAAATTCCTATGGAATCATTTATTGATGGAAAATCTCAAGAAACTAGCGACCAAAAGAAATGTGGAGGAAAATTAACATGCCGTATAAAGTTAACAATATTTTGAATAGCTAAAATTAATTAAGAGATAGACAGGTTATGTGAAAGTAATAATTAATAAATTAATTAGGAAAACTATCCAATACACAACTTAGAGTATCGACATGATAATGAAAAAATTACCATACCTATTTAATCCAGGTCAAAATGTAAAAAAAAAATGAAAAAAATGAATTGGCAAACATGTAGAAAGTATACGGACATTAAATTACAGTAATACGTATAGTTTACATCTACATGAGGATAACATAAATCTATCTTGGCCAGGTTTATGTAAGCATTTAAAAACAATTGTTTTCATTATAAATCCGTTCCTCGTCAATCAAAGGATCAAACATGACATAGAAACAATGCCCTACATGTGAGGCATTATGAGACAGGCGCTACAATGCACCGTACTAAACCACCGAGCTGTACTCTGCACATGTAATGATGCACACGTGCAGTTCATATACACCGACAGCTGAAGACATTGTTTTGACATAAACCATCATAGGTCAAACGATCGTAACAACAATGGGCTGTGTAGTGCATCAAAAACACGTGTATTACATGTAGATATGCTTGTGTCTGGCTGATTCTATGATATAATCGGTCCCATCTTAATTCTAGCCCTCAGTATCATCTTGATAGACTTGTAAACGTCTCCAAGACGACATAACAATGTCTAAAGGTCTGTGTGCCAAATGGAAAGCTTCCCAATTAGTGCTGCGTCTCTGAAGTCGATCTACAGGTCAAATCAACAAAATTTTCTGACGAGATGTACCTTAGATGCTCATCGAAATAGCAATTGAGAATATTTGTATTGGATTGCACTGCAATCTGAACATCTGGACAGGGAATTAACAACAGAAAAGGATATTCCAGAGAACTCAATGGATTTCAAACCAATAATGAGAACAGTCCTGTTTTATTATTGTTCGTAATCACAAAACCCCAGAAAATTACTTAATCCCAACGCATACAGCGATTGGTTTTCGGGCAATACACAAGTGAGATGCCATGACCTTGGTTTTTTTCTGTGTCAAGGCCGTATGGTGGCCTGCTATAGTTTGCGGAAAAGCTTCAAATAGTTAAAAAGAATTAAATTGGGTTACTTCGCGTCGATAACGCAATGATGTACGATACTTACAGTTATCTTTTTTATCAAATTATATCATCCAAAGGACAATTCAAATCCATCTTTTAAACACACGTTCTTGTGTATAGAAATGCTTATTATTCATGGCAGACACCTCCAGATCTCACAACCAAATCTCGTTATTGCACGTGCATTGTGAGACAGAAAATTTCTTGTTTTAGAAAGTGTTTGGCCATAGATGTAATGTTTTTGTTAATTCGTCCAAAAGACTGCTATTATACTCTAACCAATTACAACATCACGGCAGAATTTGGCTCGATGCATTGTTCACAGATGTGAGGGACTTCGAATGCTGTTCATACTTGCAGCATATGTGCGATAGGTAGCCAAATATATAGAACATCATAGGTACTACGTGATCGCCCATCCTCAATACTCCAGGGGTTCAGATCACTTACGAGATCGTAAGTGATCGGAACCCCTGGAGTATCGAGGATGGTGATCGCCGGGAATTACCAGCTACAAACCAGTGCATGATTACATTGGCGATTAATATCGAATAGTCTATCCTGAGTATCCTCAATAGGCACACGCCATGTCGTGTCGGTAGTCGAAAGATGTCGAAACAGTCATTTCGTTTGTATGTATCAAGAACTTGACGCGATATTCATGTTTTGTCTCTCCGTTCATCCATTGTGTTCCAATATATATATGTGCATTGTCTCCATTCTAATGTAAAATTTATTTAGAAAGCGAAAGTTGCCTTTTAAGCGCTTTGTATTATCCTCGGTACCCAAATCAAACCAAACGCATCCTGTTTGAGATGAGTAATCATACTAGATCGTGGTGTTCCAACTAAAGATGTCAGTCATCGCGTGCACGTGATACGAACTTGCTCACGTGAGATCATGAAGTAGTTCCCATTCTGCGCTTTTAGGTCAAAATTGAGAAAATATGGCGTATTGTCCGGATTAATCATTCATCTCATATATTTGCACCTGATAATTTTATCAATTTAAATGCTAGTGATTATGCATTAAAATCATCTTATCTAAATTCCACCTCAGTATTAATTTTGTCAAAATACTAAGAGCAAAAGCATTGTCGAATGCGTCTTAAAACTCCATGAATGAAATTTTTTATGAAATTAAAGCCAATTTATCTCTTCATTATATCAGATATAATATCAAGCGTTCTGGCACCATTGGCCATGGAGAAAATGCATATAACTGTGTCCTCATATATTCCTCATTGAACTTTCTCTTAGTTTAGAGAAATCGGAGATTATACTGAACCGAATATCCCAAGCAATCTTTTGATCATAAATGCCATTTTCAGTGACAGCAAATAGATAACACCTTGCCTTAATGCCTGAAATTCAGAGAACATACATTTCTATTAGGTATTTGAAAAGTCAGGCGAATTCTTTTGAACTTGAAATGTGGTTATATGTATGTATATCGTTTGAGCTTTGAATTGAGATAAATTACAAACCATTGTTTCCGATGTCGTAACCAACAATTCATTCGTCAATGGTACCAAGTGAACTGCAAATGTCCTTCGATGTGCTTTTCGCCGAGTCAGCTAGAAATTTCTGTACATGTCACTGATACATGTAATGTTTACATTATAGTATCTCGGCTTACACTTCAAAATATTTGCAATATCAACTAGAAGTATTTCTCTCCATTAACATTCTATATATTTATCATTTTATTGTATCAAGCTTTAACGAAGATCTGACGAGTGTTAGACTCGGCGTCTCGCCTAATATAAAGGAAATGGGATGACTGGTTTGCCGATTGTCGATTTAATGTAATAGTGTTGCCCGAGTAGGTTTTGTTGAGTCAGGCCATCATACCCTATTTAGCATTGTCATTTAGTCATACTATCGCACTCTCACTAGCATTGAGTCTGATTATCGCACCCTCACTAGCATCGAGTCTGACTATCGCACCCTCACTAGCATTGAGTCTGACTATCGCACCCTCACTAGCATTGAGTCTGACTATCGCACCCTCACTAGCATCGAGTCTGACTATCGCACCCTCACTAGCATTGAGTCTGACTATCGCATCCTCACTAGCATTGAGTCTGACTATCGAACCCTCTCTAGCATTGAGTCTGACTATCGTACCCCCTCTAGCATTGAGTCTGACAATCGTACCCTCCCTACTATTAAGTCTGACTATCGTACCCTCATTAGCATTGAGTCTGACTATCGTACCGTACCCTCTCTAGCATTGAGTCTGACTACCGTACTCCCTCTAGCATTGAGTCTGACAATCCCTCTCTAGCATTGAGTCTGACTATCGTACCCTCTCTAGCATTGAGTCTGACTATCGTACCCTCTCTAGCATTGAGTCTGACTATCGTATCCTCCCTACTATTAAGTCAGACTTTCGTTTCATTTCTAGCATGGACTTAAGCTATCGTACCCTTTTGAGCATTGCGTCAGCCTAACTTACATTTTCTAACTTATATTTTCAAATATTCAGTATTGCCTAGAGAGTTTTATGCACTGTGTAAATGTTAAAGACTCGATCGGCCTCGCCACCGATCCTAGGCTGAGACATCTGCTGCGGAGTTCGACACTAAAATGACATCAATAATTCACCACAGAACGTATGATAAACACCGACGTCTCCGCATTTACGGCCTAAATGTGTATCTTAATGGACGCGCACGTGTGTACACGTGTGACTGTATATATGTATGCGTTAACATGTTGCATTCCCTAGTGCGTGTTCTCCCTACAGCAGATCAGCGTTCCATTTCAATGAATTGGACGGTAACATACAAACACACTTAATAATTCAGAGTTTGTCTATACAAGGTGCTTACGTGTGTATATAACTCTGTAGACATATCCTGCTTTATAATTATCGCCAGCTTCACCTAGAAATCGATAGTCGATAATAATTTCTCCAATTCCATCCCACTGGGACATTTAACGTGCGGCAGCTGTCCAACTCAGATCTAGATAGGGACATAATCGTTTAACATTTTGTCGCCAGGGCTTTTATATCAGATTTTTACCAGATATCGTTTCTGATGTTGTTGGTATCGATTTTTCTGTCATTGTTCAACTGCCATAATAACAGATATGGAGGCCTCGCCTTATGTCATTATCTGCCGGATACTATTTACAAATTCCGAAGAAATTTATTTTTCTGTCAATTTAATTTTATGAAGATTTTTTGTGCGAGATAAAATATTAATGCCACAGGTGATTATGTATTTGATTCACATTTTTTGTCGTAAAACGTTGTTTTAATTTTAACACTGACCACCTTATCTCCTCTTTAGGTCATGAATGTGATACTATGACAAAAGTGGATAATCCAACAAATTACAAAAAAATAAACTTGTGAAATCGAAACAGTGACTTTGCAAGATTCATTAATTATACCACAGTGCTCGCCAATGATGAACTCGGCGGCTAAGCCATGTGACAATCGTACATTGTATATAATTACGCTGCTATGGTTTCGTCAAACTTTCTAATTTCATATAAATAATAAACCTGACTACTGGGCAAAAAGGGGCGCCAAACTAAACTTTGGTATAGAAATACGTATGGTGTATATTTTCAACCTACCCGAAATTCCCAAATATACATTTAAATGCAGTTTGGAATCCGTTTTCAACCTTGACAACATCGACTACGCATGCTGCCTAAAGCCGGTATTTGATAATGTTTGGATTCATGATGGAGTTCAGTTGTGTTCACATTGTTATGAACAAAAGGACAATGACAATGTCGACACAATACAAGCATCGATCTGACGGTAGAGGGCTATTAACGACGCGTAGGGACAAACGGAAGAACACTCTTAGCAAAAAAATTATAAGTCTGAGCAAAATTTCTTTATCTCCCATACAGTTACTGGTATTATGTTTTTTTGATAACAGATTTCCGTTTATCACGTCATAGTGTTTCTATCGCATTTAACACATTATCTATATAATTGGTTTTCGATTACCGATTCCAGTTTCAGCAATCAAGCTCAGTCAGTCACAGAGGTAGTGTTTGGTTAGCTTAACGGTTCAACATATGTAGGAATACGCATAGATTGAAATTTAGCAATATTTATATTAATGAAGATTATAGTTATTTCAAATAAAGAAAGTAATATAGTATCTACATGTATTTTATTTTTGAAAAAAAATATCTATGTTATTAACATGATTAAAATTAAATTAGTTGATTCGAATTTGTGTCTTTACGCTGACTGTGTTCTGTTAGCTATTACGAAATAAATTGCTGAGGGTCAATCAAAATTTGTTCGTCACAAGCTTATAAATGTCATGATTTATCTTAATATTTCTTGACGATTAGACAATTGGAATAAAATTTACGAAGTGTGAAGTATAAAATTTCCTAATCAGTAAGCTTGTATCGCTATCGTTAATTACGGCGATTCAATCCCAAGATTTGTTAGCTTCAACAAACTACAATATAATGTGAATATAAAGGTATAAACTGTTTTCGGAAAAATCATAAACAACTTTTGGATTTTAGATACTTATTATTCAAAGTACTTATAGAAGTCATAGGTATCAAATATGAAACGAAAGCAAACAATGGCAATGCATCACGTAGTCTGAAGAATTCGCTGGACAAATTCGAGTGACTGACAAAGCTTTTTGTCTCGTCATTATTAGAAGTCGATGGGGAGTTGTTCGATCTGACCGTGTTTATCAGAAAGACATTATTCGGCCCTGAACAAATATTCCACTAGTGTGTAAACACAGATTTGTGTGGATAGTGAGAACTATTATGATTACGTTTTGATGAAGTCATGTCTTTCCGGCCTAATGTGTCCCTGGTGAAATCGTTAAAGAATAAATCAGTTGATCCCATACGGCTTCCAATGGTCTGGCGCGAAATCACGAAGCAATAAATGGTCGATAAATGGACACACAGAACAAAATCGTCCGCATGGCGTGTCGGCGCTTGATATACATAGGACTAATGGATAATACATGCCTGAGTTACATTCAGCATTAATCCCATCCATTATTCTTCTTCATTTTGTCAAAAGAGATTCACACAATATTGGTAGTGCAAGTTCTTTCGTTTGAACATCAAATGTCGTATCATTTTGTATTCTCTCTGTCATCATATTGATCAATGATGTTGTTTGAACTTAAGGGCCTTGGCTTCCCACTATGTCATGCGTTCCCGAATAGTTCTCGTCTTGAATCGTCAGTCCGTCGTCTGCAGCCATCTGTTATCGCCTAAAACAATTTAGTCTCATTAGATCGCCGGTCCGTCTCCATGAAGAGTTACATTATCGCAGCTCTTTAAGTTGTTACAGATGATGATGAACTTGGCCTTCTGTGAACGAACACTAGTGTAAAAATGCAATACAGCATGGATAGATAGTGGTATATCGCCGAATCACATTTTAGTGAAGCCAGTGAATTTGTGTGAAATTGTATCGTTATAAAAGTACATTCTGGTGTAATGCTTCAATGAGGCAGCGCTAAAAATGGGCGAGAGTTTCCACAATTGCTGAGACACAACCTGAACATACCACAGTTTCTCAAAACAGACATTTACACACACACACACCCACAGTACTGTTGTGGAGGACCTCCTTAATCACTTTGGATTTTAACGTAACCTCCAACTTAGCTGCAATATTGTAGCTCAAAAGAGTTTTAGACAAAAAATGTTGTCGTCTATAGAGCTACAATTGGTGCCTTTTACTTCTAATGGAGTAAAGTAATGGTTATACAAACCATTATTTAAACGTTTGCATGCATTTCATCGTACTTGATTTTTATCGCTTACCTACTAGGCAATAAAACTGAACCATATAAAATATCAAATTCTCAGCGAGACATTTGGTTTTACATATGTACATATGAAGACTTTTCTGAAGAGAATTTATATAACAAGTCTACAAAGTATGAATTCGACGTTTTGTGAGCCGTACGGTAGACATTTAATATTGTAGGTATGCTTGTTTTGGACAAAAATGATATATTAATGCCTTTATACGCACAAATTAATTGGAAACCTACAAATAAGTATAGAAAATTGTGTCCGAGTGATTTTCGGAGGCACTGCTCCACTAGGACACATAGGGACCAATTCGTACCCGGCCGAAAGGTATAGTAGACCGTGTATGTTTCGTGTATTCGTTCTACCTCTAACTAACCTTTGCCTTCAGATTGACTTACAAAAAGACACTTAGTCTCACATTCCTTTATTTAATTCCACCTAATGGTGGTAACGCGTGAATTTTCCATATTCCATTAAACAATTCGCTATATTAACCCCTTGGCTCCATGTGATATTTTGAAATTCGCGATTCAAGACTCCATACCAAATTTAGATTGTGTCTTAAAAGGAAGCGATTACAACAGGGAAATCAAACCTATTTGTAAGGCAGGACACTGTAACTGGTGATGATAGAAATGGAGAAATTATTCCCGCCAGAAGCTATTTCATGAGCATCTTTACCTTGACTATAAAGAGACCAGTGTTTTCTTCCATCTCTTTCACGGCTACAGAAATCGATATTTTATTCATGTGATACCGTCCAACCTTCGTATGAACTTAAATTGCCTTCAGTGAATGTCAGGCCCTTACGTACTATACATGATATGCATCATATTCCGGTTAACTTCTCGGTGTTAGTTTATAACCTTCATGATTAATTTCGTACTAAACTAAATTTGATTATCCTTCCAGTTTTTTAAATATATATTGATAATCGTTGTGGCGCGTTCATATCCTAGCCAATAATTTAGTTTGACCACTGACTGTCGCTTTTTAAAATTTCCCACGAAAACGTTCTTCGCGTTTATCACCATCATATTCGACGTATAATTCTTTCAGACCATGAAAAAATAATCTCAAACTTCTAGCCAATGAAAATGAGTGTAATTATATATATTAAAGTATATTATACACAAATTATCAAAGCCTGTATGAGATATGTGATTAATTACTTCGCAACATCTTCCACGTTAAAAAGTAGTGCCCGCTGAATGATTTGTGTAAGTTTTTGTCATCTCAAGCGCCAATAAAATACCAGATTCAGATGTTAGGTAGTCTTGCGTAGTCGACAAATTCATGGTTTTCGAAATGTAATTGAAATCTGCTAACACTTTGTCCTTTTCAACAAAATGACCGAAAAATATATCCATTATGGAATATTTAGTTTTATCGCCCCAAGTTTTCCTTCTAACATTTATTCACATGCGAATTTTACATAACACTAACAATAAAATGCCGTCCAATAGCAATTCTATCGCTCGGCTTTATTGTAAGAATTCCATTTATTATATTTCCTGTCGATGAGTGCTCCTCCAGAAGGATTTGACAGTATGAAGTTTATAGACTTTGTACATTACATCTGTAATAAAATTCTCCGCCGTTATTCTAACGTCTAAGCCTCCGCTTTCGGCAGATTCTTGTGTCTGTCGTCGACTAACAATAAGAAGTAAATTTCTGCTATTAGACTGTAGACCCTCTGGGGATAACGACAAGGATTCCTCAATCCAGGTCTGCCGTGGAACTGTTTTAATTTCTCATTGGAGGGCTCTTCGACTCGTGACTTGTGATCCGACGATTTCCTTTATCTGAAATAAGTTTTTTTAATGAAATAAGACATTTTAGAATGGAAAGTAAACGAGGTTTATTCAAGGACACCAATTTACGAATGATTGTGGCTTGTGACTGTTAATATTTCTAGAAAACATGACGTTTTCTACCTTTGTCTGTTTTCCCAAAAAGAAAAGTATATTTGCGATTATTCAATATAAGTCTTGCATTTTGACATTTATTTTTTTTATTTGAAGTCTCCTCATAGTCCATATAATATTGATTCGATAATACAGTGTCTGAATATTTGATTTCTTGCTTTGTTTGTTCATCTGTCTATCTGTTATTTTTTTCCCATCGGAAAAAGGAGAAAAGCACTTCCTTTCCAATATTTAATATCGAGGATTGCATTGCCACGTCACCACCAGATGACGTGTATCACCCAGCGAAATAATATTTACGTCTTTACTGAATATTTCAAAGACTGAAAGCCTTTGTAAATTGAAGACATATCGGTGAATAAGCCTTCGTGAATTGAATACATTTTAGTGACATATACTATAAAATGTATTTTTTAAATACAATAACGTCGCCATGTTTGTTCACTTCGACCAAACATTCCATAGCTGTTTTTACCTTGTGTGTTTACGATCACCTCAAAACATGACTTAATTAATATCACACCGAACAAAATAAAACCAAATCTATTCCAACAACCTTGTGGGCTTTTAGGACGCTCCTGCAAATCGATATTTTATGAAATGTAGTATCTCTATTATTGATATCTATACCCTTAAATGTTGAGGAAACCATTAGCGTGTGGTGCTGATATATACAGGTATATTTTACAGGTATGCTTACAGGTGTGCTCTACCTGTCGCTGTCAGTTCACACTTAACGAGTTCTGACGTCGTCACGGTTACTGAACTTTTTACTCAATAAAACGATGATTTCATTTTGATTTTCGTAAGATAGCGTAACATTCACCTTCGCAATTAGTTCTCGTCGACGATCTGAGGGACGAGGCCCAGTCAGGCGTGACAGTCGGTACCCGTAAATCGAGTTCTCCTATAATTAAAAAACGTGATTCTGGATTTTTAGTCAAGATTCCATCATTTCATAAGTAGATATATATATGTTTACCTATCACAAAAGTCAGTCAGTCGAGACAACGTCAAATGTTGATGGCTTGTTTTGAGGTTAAATTTGTATAATGTGTTTTTATACAGTATATATGTAATTATATTTGTATGTAATCAGTCTTCGCTGGATATTATTGAAGCTGGTTCCCAAGAATATGAAACCATTAAATATAAAGACTGGAGATGACAGCTTTGATAAGATACCAACAGGCAGAACTGATAAAGCAGACGACACGCGTTCTGACTATTCCACGATAAAAGATCAGAGGAAAATGTTACATAGAAAAAATTCTACACTTTTTCACACCAGTCAGAAATATGTTATAGCAGAAACACACATATATATAAAATGTTAGATAACATCTTTCAAATAGTTTTAGGAAGGTGGTAAACATGTATACCATAGAAATCTTCTTTTGCTTTTGAATAGGTTCTTAAAACTGAAAGCACATGTATACAAACGTCTGTATCCAGGGCGTTCATATGAATTCTACAAATATCAAAACTTTTAGTTCATGCTAAATTGATTAAAATTCTGATTAAAAGATACATACAAGTTCTCTTCAATAGATATTGTATTTGTTGAAAGCTGTAAATATTGTAATTTTTGAAAAGAAAGTTAAAAAGTTAGTTGTATCACAACGTCTTAGATAGGAGGGACATCTCTACCTAGCTGTATGTTGTGGTAGTGTTTAGTTATACCGACATAAGGAAGGACATCAATAAAGTATGTTTTAAAAGATTTTTTTTAATAAAGGAAATAATACGATCTTGGTCGAACATATTGACACGAAGATAAAATACTGTTCTATAGCATAGCAAGACTGCTAGATTCTGTCCCAGTCATTTGTAATGACAGAGATATCCAAGGTCTTCTATAATTTGCATGGCGTTAGAATTGTACCCGGTGTCCCTATTACATGATCGTAAAAGGCGACTAAATTTAGGATCTTCCTAAATAACTAACGCCTCCCTTGACTGGCTCTTGACACCGCCTAACATTTAGCCATCGATTGAGCGCTAGCACACCAATGTATATAAAATGGTAGTTTCTGCTCCTGCTTAGTACTCGGCATAAAGGGAGTGGGACGACTGGTTTGCCCGTTGTCGGTATAATTGTGTGTGCTTGTTAGGCATCTTCGGTGGAATGCGTCAGTGAGATAGCACTATAAAAATAACAGGAATTGCTTTATTACAAGACACATCACGAATATAACGCAGCCTCCCAAAGTAGCACTTAACACGCACATTACACCACTTACATGGAAGACCATACTTAAATATTAAAGCAAACAAACAAACAAAGTAATAGATTAAGACAGACAAATTCTGTCCCAATCATTTGTAACGATAGAGATCCAGACTAAATGTCCATGAACTTTAAAAGGTATTGTAACGTTGATGAATGGAGGAAACCGTAAATAGAATGTCAGCAGAATTTAGATAGGAATGGACTTCGAGATTAATTACGAAACAGCGGCTTCGTGGATTCGAAACAGTGGACACAGCTTGAAAGAAGGTCATTCTGTTTACATTTGTAACATTTGTTAATGGACAACGATTGATTCGTTCACGTTTTTCTACAAATGCCTTGTCTAGTCAAACACCTGTGGGAGTTGTCTATGTTAACACTTGTAGGAGTTTAACAAGCAGTCATTTGTTGTTTTTTTTTCTCTTTTTGTTCAATCTTTCGTCATTTAAGCACTGAACTGCATTCAGTTGGAAATCATGGTAGTATAAATGCCAACTGGACAGCGGCGATTTGATGCAAATATAAAATGGCACAACAATTGTGAAGTCATAATGATAATGACGTCAAAATAAGCAGTTCATGCAGTGGTGAACGCCAAATGATTTTAGTAAGGTTATATAGTGGGGTTGCAGTGAAAATGTAAATGCATGAATACCAGATTACTTCAAAAGCATTGCTACAGTTGAGATTAGAAAAATCACATAGGTTTAAAGGGCTTACGGCCGTCTACCACATTTGTGAATTTCATCACCCTAGAGTCTCAGATTTTCCCCTGAGAAGAGGGGGTCAAGTTTCTTATAGTTCATCTTTGGAAAACAGATTTTGAGTATTATTTGTTAATTTTTTATAGGAAATGAATCAAAGTTAGTTGGTATATACATGCCCAAATTGGTCCTGGGTGACCCCCAGGGGCCTGAGGGATTGAGCCAAAATAGGTCAAGATGACCAAAATTTGAAAATTCTTTTTCTGAATTCGCAAATATGCCGTATAAAATTATATACTTATATGATTATTTTTGAGTAGCTTAGCCTGATAGTGCAGTGGGACAATATATAGTGTTTATATGTCTGTGTCTCATTTTGTATCAGACCTCAGGTGACCGTAAAGGTCCATGGGCCTCTTGTTCATGAAAAGCCGACATAGCTTACAGTAACAGTCTCGGAATCTCCGGTACAAAAAATGTTTGATCACAAAGAATGTTACATCTATTGAAAATTCAATGGCTTAAACCCGCCATTTACTGTAATACAGATTGAACTCCCCCCATAAAACTGTAAACATTTAACGATCAGATCCTGTCAGCTTAAACAATGGCCACGGCTCGTATTTCAGACGAAAGGGACGTTGTCAGGAAAGGGCTTTGTTCGAGGAAGTTCCGATTGTTAGGAAGGGTGCATTGTTAGGGGTTTAAGGTGGTCTAACGTCCCGGTTCGGCGGGATGGGGCTTCACAGCTCGCGCCTTTTGTTTGCACCTGTTTTAACGGGGGCATCTTCCTTCATCACACCTGTAGGTTACTGTAGACTGACAACCTTTTGTTGTGTTTAAACAAATAATGCTGATCCTCTTTCATCATACATGATGCAGATTAAAGATTCTGAAGCAAAACGCAGTCGCCTTTTAGTTCACAAATTCATAACTGTAATTAAGGATTGATTTGAATAGTTATTTTATATTATGTAGATTTTACACAAAAATCTAAGTGTACTTTGAATTTAAACAGCGAAGCAGTTTATGATAATAGTACACTCATAATTTTTGTGTTAAATCTCCTAAACATAAAAAAACATATTCAAATTATTCCTTATAATTCAATTTACTAAATATAATCTCTTCAATATTCAAAATTCATTTTGGGACTCGTTTGTCTATGAAATCATTGCGCCGTCATCTCAGCCAATCAGAAGCGACGCCATTTTTTTCCTTTATGGGCTGATAGAGTTAAATGTTTAAGCCAATGGAAATCCTCGTAACAAGCAAAATTGAATTATTATCATTTGTTATTTGGTTTGGGAAACGTTATTTACAGCAGAGGTTGACCACGATAAATTTGATAATTCATACATCCTTTTGTATAGTACTTTTTCAATTCAACAACTACATTTTAGTAGTGTACATAAAAACTCTGGCGATAGCCGCCTTAGACAATATAACAGAGATCGTTCCGATTTGTGTTTTTGATAACCGTATAAATGAATTGAAAGCTCCTTTACTCCCAAAGTAAACAATTTTGATAAAGCAAGTTTTTGTCTACAAAAATAAAAAGTTTTCACCAATACATCATCCACTCCTTTTCAATTAATGCAAATGTACTTGAATTTTCCCCGTGAGAGACAATTCTGATCAACGGTAAATGTATATCTTTGAACTTTAAACTCTTAAGATAACATCTCATTATCTTCACAATGTATTGTTGTAATTTCTTTAGAAATTCGATTGAGAGGGAAACATGTCCAATTGTGTATCACATAGCCCGATAGTGTATTTTGGATTTAACCTTATAGGCGATTCATTACCACGTCCTCGCTTACCTCGTATAATAAATCAACAGGCACAAATTATAGTGATTTTCCAATAAGTATCATTTTTCTTTTGAATTTAAATCCATAACCACTGAATCTGTCACTAAGCAACAATGACTCCATTTTCTCGGTCTATAGTTTCCCAACATGCATCATATCCAATTTCCGGTCCAGCGATAATGGCGACTGTCCTTTTGAATTTCGAATCAATGATATGTGTCTACACTCTGTCACCCCTAACAATCGGTCGGTATCCATGACAATGATTGAAGAGCACGTGGTTTGATGAAGTATAGGTACCCGACCCTGTCCTCGACTGAGTAAGAAGCCCCTCGCCCTACCTCGGTATCAAATTTAACACAAATGCTTAGTTACCCGTTATCCCATTATGAGGAGGGCCCGTTATTCAAGTCTTACGGGGCCCTCAGCGAGACTCCCCTTCGCTTTGTGTAAGTGGATAGCTTCTTTGTTGTCAATTTTTAAAAGTTTTCGGAAGACACTTGAAAAGGTTTTTATCGGAGATATCGGTCGTGTTTTCCAACCCACTGATCGTTTTATTAGCTCACATGGCCCGTCGTCCGTCTTTTAACATTTCCTTTAAATCGCTACAAATCACAGAGTTCTGACGGATTTGGACCAAATTTGGTCAGCAACCTCCTTGGGGGAAGGGGAACGGAGTTGGCTCTGAACCCTTGAGACAGGAGGGGCTGGGCTCAACAGGGGTAAACAGTAGTAAATCGTTTAATTCAATACTGGTCAAAGAGTTCAGCATGGAATGTAAGCACCAAAAAGATCTTTGATTAAAGGGGAACAGAGGTAACTTGTTTAAATCTTAACTCTGAATTCCTTTGGACAGGAGGGTCGGGCCCAACTGGGAAATTACATGTACAAGTTTAAGTCTTTAAAAATCTTTGAGGATGTAAACACCGAATCTGTCTTAGGAACATTTTTTGCATAACAAACCAGGTGAGCGATACAGGCCCTCTGGGTCTTTTGTATTTGCACCTTTTGGTCCAAAAGTGAACCGGCATCAAGAGAAACTTGCAGAAAAGTAATTAAAAATATACTGTATCTAACCAGGTCAAATCGAAATGGTAATTACGACATATAGAGTTACATGATACTTTATAACGTCGCATGACACATAAACCAAATATCTTTTCTTACGATTCTTTGCGCCATTAAGATAAGGTGTTGTCAGTAAATGAAAGTAAGTTCTGTTATTGGCTAGGGTATACCTTTCCGCGTCATTGTGGACTCCAGTGTAAGAATCGAACCGTAAGGACGTTTTTAAAGTGCTATCCAGATGAAACATGCTGCCAGAGACACAGAATAAATTCACATCACGTGGTTTCATTTCATTTCATTTCAGAATATTTTATTGTCGGGTGTTAAAGACAATCGGAATTGGACAACGTGCCTTTACACGCCCTTACATATTAACAGTACATACAAATCAATATACAATATAGGAATAAACAGTCTGAAGAGCTCCCTTGAATGGGGCGAAAGCGCTCACTAGTCAGTCGTTATTGTTTTTATTTCTTATAGATTTCGTCCGTAAGGAGTTTTCTTTAAATTTATCACATATATATATATATACATAAATAAATAGAAAAATAAAATATTTTACAAGATATTCCACGAATTCAACGAAATCTATTCAAAAAAATTCAGCGAAGTTTATGAGGTCACATTATGCTGACAACAAGCATACCAGTTGTCCGTAATCCCCGTATGTTGAGCGCTAAGTAAGAGCAGAAACTACCACTTTATAGAATTCTTCTTCAAAGGGACGAGCACTCAACGAAAGACCAAATGTGAGAGAGTTTCAAGGTGGACGCTTAGGAAGAAGAGGACAGAAAAGCACACAATTTAATTAAAATTAGAACTTTTATGTCGCTCTCCGTACCGTCCGCTTCTACGAGAGGACGGTACGGAGAGCGACATAGAAGTTCTAATTTTAATTAGATTGGAAACGCACAGATCCAAAATTTAGTTTCCTCTTAAGATCATGCAACGGCAAGAGATAGTACAATCTTACATCCTACTTGCAGTGTCATTGCTTTTTTCCATATGTTTAACCAAATAATGAATAAAGCATTTACACATAATTGCATTTGCCGCAAATCAGTGTGCACCTTCAAAAATATGATTAAAAAGTTAAGAGCACTTGTCTTGGAATCTTTTGGAAGTAATCTGAACGAACATTAGGATAACACGTATTGTTTATGACGTAAATGAAGCATAATAACAGGGACATTATGGAGACACTTGGTTTCCTGTTCTCAGTAGCGGCTTTCCGATATCTCCCGTTTCTCCGGATATTAATTGCTGCAACCTTTCCGAAGAATTAGAGCTGTTGGAATATCTGGCACTTCTCAATTAGCGGGGAGCGGCGAATTTCTTCCGAAATATATCACATTTCACTCTATCATATCTCGCATTACAGAAACATTACGACGGAGCACAAGTCGTTAATCAAGTTCCTAATTAAATTTAATTCCGTTTCGCCATTGGTCGTGTTTCATCAGCAAAAAAATGTCACGGAATTCAGGGGTTTTGGTTTCTTTATCATTTCCAACGTGGAGAAAATATCGCGACTTGTTGAAAGCAAATGTCAGCTTAACAAATATAATGACATTGTGTTATTTCACTTTTTAACAAGTTAGAGGTATCTGTTTACTTTAGGGTAAAGGGACTTTATAGTTTGGTGTATGGTTTGTATCAGGTACATGAGGATTCAGTTTACACGTGTGTGCACTACATTTGCGAGTAACGGGTCGGTCTATGCTGTCGTGACTGTATCATGACATTTGATGCATTTACATACCGCCTGGTTGGTGAGGAGAACCAGCAACCTTTGGCTAAGAGGCAATCACTTGATTCAACCTTCCAAAATCTAGAAACTTAATAATAGGGCTCATCAAGGAACCTGCATTAGGAATTAGCAAGTCATATTGTGATATGTATTTTGATCATATTCACACATATTCCATATTGGTTACCTCGTCTTTATAACTTCAAATGTATGATTGGTTATATTCGGTGATCTCCAAGTGTGTCACAAAGAAAAGATAGATGTGTACATGTTCTGATTACCCATCCCTGTTGTCATGGCAACATCATAAACATCGAAGTAAAATTACAAACCTTATTTTACAACAATAGGCGTTGTACTAATTGATAACTGTGATAATATAATGGCGAATTGCATGGAATTCTGGAAACACTGTTAAGTAGTAGTTGGGGACGTTTTAGCAGAGTTTATTTGTGCTCCTCATTGATGACGGTATTGTCAGAGCCAGTAAAATCGATATGCTTACCATAATGGAAGTCATCGCCAAGCATTCGCACCTTTTATCAGGTACAGAGTAAATATATGGTCTGTCGTTAGCTTGATATCATAGTCACTTGGGGACGTTTAATTAATACAGGTCTCTCTCACATCTGTCTCAGTCGAAATTATTCCATGTGTTTGTGCGATGTTTTGGTAATTGAACACGATATTTAATCTATAGCTTTCGTATCTTATATTTAAGTAAAAGTTTTGTTCCGATTCCTGGTTCGCGTGTAAAGCATGTTCGGCTTGTAGCATTGTCGTTGTCAGTGTAGCGACCATTAAAATCATAATCTTGTATCTATTACAGAAAGGTACCAATTAAGATCAGAAATGCATCTCTTTTCCTGTTGATAATCCTTCCTCCTATGAGAATTCATCAAACACAGCATCAGAAACTCCGTATTCATTCCACATTTTCTAAGCAGCTGTAAGCGTCAAGTGGTTCATAGAAACAGCATGGCTGTGTGTAAAATGGAAGCGATATTGTAAATGTCATGGCACGCTATACAGCTGTTAATGTGATCGACTGATGTGTACAGCACGAAGGTCTTTTCACTGAATCTCTTAGGCGAAGCTTTTTCTCAAAGAAACCGGAAGTAGTCCTGAGACAGCGCTCCGGAAGTGTTTTCGATGGCGGCCATTAACTACTTAGGTAGCCCACGTCTTGGGTTGTAATGTGTCCGTATTGAACGGAGACTGAAAAGATAAAATGTTTGATACAATTTGTCACTGCTGGCTTACTTTCAACACATAAATATACATTATGGTAAGATTTGATAAAGGTATCAATTCCGTTTTTCTGGAAAAGTATCCATTCTAAGTAAATAAATGTAACTCGGAAAAAAACATAATTAGTAATTGGTATCATCATTATACAATGTATATAAATATTTAAGACGATGCCCGACCAGTGACAGTGTAACCGATACCTCTAGGTATGACAATATCCGACCTGTGACAGTGTGACCTATATCATCCAAATATTTCTATGAATGACGATTTCCGACCAGTGACAGTGTAACCGATACCACCATGTACTTCTAGGTATGACAATATCCGACCTGTGACAATGTAAAAACAAAATGTGTGTCTTACTGAAATAGAATTTCTTGGGAATTAAACTCAACAGAGACTATTTCACAAAACACCACAAATCTATATACTGACTTAAGACAAGCAGTCGTCATTATAGTTTCTAATGAACATTTCGGCCTTAAGCCATTGTGTGATTTCTGATATTCCGAATTTCCCTTTATTGGCATCTTGTATCATAGACACCATAAATGTATAATAAAATATGACTGCACCTGCCCCATTGAAGTCTATTCCTCAAGACACGAACTCATTCAGACTCCTTAACGTAATCAGCGTGCTATCGCCCTGTAGTTTAATTGGCTAATCCTCTGCCTTATATGGAGTCTGTTACCACATCACACGGTCCCAGAAGTAGTTACATTCACTAATCTGTCATATCATGATCAATTCCACATAATTTCGTCGTGTTGAAATGTTATCATGATCAGAAAGTAGCTGCTCTATAATTCATTCGGAATACCAGACTTAGAGAACAGCGGATCTAAGATCCGAAACAAAAGTTGAGAAATCACAAGAGCAATAAAAATCACTTCATTTACATTTTAAAGTAAATATGTATGCTCTAATTTGTATGAATTAATTTGTTCTTTTAGAGCCACAGTATGCACTGCGGGTATGGGGTCAGGTCGTGGTGACTTTTGCTGTTCTTTTCTGCGTTATTGGCTGCGTCTGCGTCATGATGAGCTGTCGTCTGCCACATCACAAAAGGAGACTCAACCTCGGATCGGCCGTCGCCCTGATGTCTTCGGGTAATTAGAAGATTTCTTTCTTTGACTTAAACATTTTCTTATGTATACTGCTAATCTATCTGACACAAAAGTCCAGATTTCCTTCGTATATTCTTTATTCTCTGCTAAGTTAAACTTCCAAAAGTTTCCAAATTTATTGTTACTGATGTCCGTTCCTTATTTCGAAGGCCAAATCAGTGAAAATTTTGCATTAAATTATGGTTGCCATTGTTGCCGATTTCTTAATGTTTTATTGATAGTCATGTCAACCATTTACTGGGAATAGAGACATATTTGTCACTATATGCTCAGGTACCCAAATAGCCCTCTATTCTTTTATTCCGTGTCGGCTTTGTTCAGACTCCTGTAAAACAGGTTTATCTACCGACAAGTAAAAAGGTTTTTGATTGCATTCCATAATAAAACGTCCAAACTAATTAGGACTGAATACGGGAAACGGGATAAAGGGATATTGGCAACATCTAGTCTGATTGAAGGGAAGCGGTAAAAGCCTTTCATCTACCGACAGTGTCGCGTAAATATGCCGCGCGGACATTGCAGGCCTTTTTACGACATTAATAGTTGCCAACATGACGTCTCCGCGATAAAATATAGTCCAAAGAGCGCGCCAATGGTGTTCTAGCATGGTATTGTTGAAGCTAAGCTCACCGTTCATCACTATACAGCAAAACACTGTGCTTAAACTATAATTAGACAAAATCTGAAACTACAATTTTAATTTCCTGCTGAAACGACGATCGATATATATTTGTCACAGCATAATTGTCTCTGCCTAATAGCCACCTTACCGCCTGCGCGTGAGCTCGTGCAGTGAAACGAGCGGATCTTCTACGTCAAATGCGGGACAGTCCTCCAATATACTTTCAATTATCGACTTTCTTAAGAACGCGACACGCGCTTTCCGCCATTTTACGATTTTTTTTGCATTTGCCAAAATGTCTTCCGAAATGCCATATAACTATCAAGCGTTTTTAGATGGTGACATTCCACAAAAATATCGCCGATATAGAACATTTTGTCCTATTTATTATGTTTGGTTTTGGTTATTCGAAAGGTGCTCTATAAATAAGTCTTTACGTCATCAGACCCAAAGGATCGGGATGATATTTAGTCATCATGCATCATCCGTCCACCGTCCGCCGTTCGTACTTTTTCGTTGATAAGACTTTTTCTCAATAACCGAAAGGTCCAGGACACTGATATTTGGTGTCTAGCATTCTGGGACGAAGGGCTTCCAAGTTTGTTCAAATGATGACCTTGACTCACTTTTATGGTCACAGTCGATCGTCAAGTAAATTAGAAACTTACAATTTCTACTGACGAGTGTTTTGTTTATATTGTCTTAATTGTTGGTCAAAGAAAACGTGACCAGATCCAAAGATGTTCTGCCACTACTATATAATTTGACTACATTGTATTGTGCCAGTAGGCTAATGACCAATTGGTCTCTTGTTTCCAGTGTAAAAGAATGCGTTTCAAACTAATAAACCTGCAATGTTGCTATTCCTTAATATACCTTTCTGGATATTTTCTTTTTCTGTTTTTAGCCCACCATCAACAGATGGTGGGCTATTCAAATCGCTTTTTGTCCGTGGTCCGTCGTCCGTCCGTCCGTCCGTCCGTTAACAATTCTTGTTACCACTATTTCTCAGAAAGTACTGAAGGGATGTTTCTCAAATTTCATATGTAGGTTCCCCTAGGGCCCTAGTTGTGCATATTGTATTTTAGGACCAATCGGTCAACAAAATGGCCGCCAGGCAGCCATCTTGGATTTTGATAGTTAAAGTTTGTTACCGCTGTTTCTCAGAATGTATTGAAGGGATCTTTCTCAAATTTCACATGTAAGTTCCCCTAGGGGCCTAGTTGTGCATATTGCATTTTGGGACCAATCGGTTAACAAGATGGCCGCCAGGCCGCCATCTTGGATTTTAATAGTTTAAAGTTTGTTACCGCTATTTCTCAGAAAGTACCAAAAGAATTCTTCTCAAATTTCATGTACAGGTTTGCCTAGGGCCCTAGTTGTGCATATTGCATTTTGGGAATGATTGATAAACAAGATGGCCGACAGGCCGCTATCTTGGATTTTGACAATTGAAGTTTGTTACAGCTATTTCTCAGAAGGCACTGAATGGATCTGTCTCAAATTGCATGTGCTGGTTCCCTTAGGGGCCTTGTTGATTATATTGCATTTTGGGACCGATTGATGAACAAGATGGCCGACAGGCGGCCATCTTGGATTTTGATAGTTAAAGCTTGTTACCACTATTTCTCAGAAAGTGCTCACGGGATCTGTATCAAAATGCATGTGCATGTTCGCCTAGGGGTCTAGTTGTGCATATTGCATTTGCGGACCGATCGGTGGACAAGATGGCCGACAGGACGCCATCTTGGATTTTGATAGTTGAAGCTTGTTACCACTATTTCTTAGAAAGTACTGAAGGGATCTGTCTCAAATTTCATGTGCAGGTTCTCCTAGGTCCCTGGTTATGCATATTGCATTTTGGTACTGATCGGTGAACAAGATGGCCGACAGGACGCCATCTTGGATTTTGACAATTGAATGTTTTTTTCCGCTATGTCTAAGAATGTACTGAAGGGATCTGTCTCAAATTGTATGTGGATGTTCTTCTAGGGGTCTAGTTGTGCATATTGCATTTAAGGACCGATCGGTGAATAAGATGGCCGACAGGTAGCCATCTTGGATTTTGATAATTGAATTTTGTTACTGTAATATATCTCACAAAGTAGTTAATGGATCTTTCTCAAATTATGTAGTAAAAGCTTGAAAAGCAGAGAAAAGATCCCTCTTTCCTTTGTCAGACAAAGATCGTTCTTAGGTGGGCGCCAAGATCCCTCTTGTTTGTACTTCCGTCTACAAAATCAGTTTGTGATAAATACATGTAGCACTAGTTAATGCGTATGTCGTTTGTACTGGTAGAGATGGGGACTGCTGCATTCTGTGTAATTTGTGCTGGACTTTTTTTTATCTTGTATTTGATCTAAATATTGGATCCATAGGTTTGATCTCAAATGATGCAATTTTATATTTGTTTGAATTTTGTGAAACCATGTGATAAATTAACGAATCAATACTGCCGTCGTGAAATTGAGACTTGTTTGTGATTCCAAACAAAGGCTAACCACACAGAAAATCGAAGTCAGAGAAACCAAATTTGTCACAGAAATTATATTTAGAAAAATTCGGAGAAGATACTGCAGGTTCTCCCAAACGGAGGCAGCTTGCTAATTAACGTTTGAAAATTAAAACAGATGATGGCTCATAGTCTCGCTCCATATTGCACGGAATAACAAACGCGAGCCCATTAGCAAAATTCCCGGTGTTTAATGGGTTTAGGTTGCGAAGAACATTTTTTCGAAAATCGATTTGAAGGCTTGCAACAGAAAAGCCGAGCTTGTTCTCAAGACGACACGCAACAGGGGATACAAGCATCGTTCTGGGCCTCGGAATCACACTAATCAGCAAAAAAAATTCCGGAAATTATAATCACGACAAATCAGGTCTGTGACAATCAATGACAATAAACAATCCCCGAAGTCCGGACTACGGATTCGTTTTGAATATTAGAAATCCGGGGTGTTTTAATTTGCGATAGCATTAATGATTAAAATGAAGGAGATTAAGAGTTTCCATGGCAACAGTGAAGTGACAATTTAGATCTCTCGGGTAAAAATGAATACCTGTCAAGATTTGCCGTGACTGTATCCTGATCTCCGCTAAATTTCGAATAGTGAAATATTCCCCTGCTTGGAAACGCTGTTAAAAGTGACATTTTAACTAACAGCAGATATGATAAACGGACCTGCTCGGACCAACTCATAAATCATGATAAAATCTCAACGAAAAAACGTATTCATGTTTTGTTTTGCCAAAATGGAAACGCAAAACCATGTCTTGTCCATTATGATATTATCGATGTATTTTTAAAACAGAGGAAATCTTTCGTCAATGCACGCGAGTGTCTGAGTGTTATTTTGAGCGTTTTCGTTACGATAACTGTGGATTGGTTTGTTGCTGGGTCTTTTGTAGTAAATATCAAATGTAAGTGAGAAAGCACTGTGTAAAACAGGGTTTAAAGTTCATTTGGGGCCTAATATGCTGTATCTTCTGAAATGTACATGTTTCAAGAAAGATTCAATGTAGTATTTTCCTATACGAAAAGGTACAGGCTCCTTAAATTATTGAGTAAGAAAATGACTGCACACACCATCATTCTATGGAAGCTGTTGGCTTCTTGAAGAAACTGCCCTTTACTGAACATAAAAAATCTATTCAAATTAATACTTATAATTCAATTCACTAAAGATATAATCTCTTCAATATTCAAAATTCATTTTGGGACTCTTTTGTCTATGAAATCAATGTGCCGTCATCTCAGCCAATCAGAAGCAATGCTACAAACGGCGACGCCATTTTTTCCTTTATGGACTGATTAAGTAAATTTTTAAGGCAATGAAAATGCTCATAACAAGCAAAATTGAATCATAAAGGCATATAGAAAATTTTAATCTATTATCTAATCATCACATTTCAGTACCGATGAGTATTGATACATTTCAAAATTTTTAATAATCATGTTATCCGAGACACCCGTTTTTCAGGATTTCTGTAAATCCGAGTCCCTGATTAGTCACCGATACTGTTCCGTTTGTCATGTGAGCGCGTTCTGGCATTCGAATTAAAGTGAGAAATGGTGATGATATTAAATTACAGAGTGCTTTTGTCGATTTTCTAATTTCGTTATAAATCTTGAAGAAAGATCAATTAGTCTTCACGACACAGAATTTGTTCATTTCCGTCGATATTCTCAATTTTCTATGAGTGAATAGAAACACAGAACATTGGGAACGTTAATACAAATGTACTACCTAGCACTTCGCAAGCACTGATGCTGATTTTTTAGTGCGAGTATACTCGCTCTATTATTTTCCTTGTCGGGTGTAGAGCCTGTGTACATCCGCTATATGCGCAGATTCCAACTGCGAATGCGATACCGGAAGTCGGTGTCTCATACCGTTTAATAGATTTCGCCGTGATTTTAGTGAATTCAACCTTTCAAAAACGGCCGCGTTGTGCGATTGGCGTCAGTTACGACCGGGTGGCGTGAAGGCGTCAGTTACGGCCTTGTTTGCAGATAGTCCGCTAAACCTGCCTATATTATCAGGCTTTTTAATTTTTTTTTTTTTTTTTTTTTGCCTAATATATAGTCAGCTCGCGGTACCTCTTAAAAATGTGAAATCGTAGGCCAGATTTGGCCTACGCTACGTCAGCGGTATATTTCTAATATATCGTCCATGCAATGCCGGGAAAACGTACACATACCTATATATTGGGATCTTATGTACTCCACTGCCCCCATGTTACATCCCATTTATGAAATTAAACAACTCTTCACAATGAAATACTTCCGAGACCCTTCTATTTCACACATTTGTAATGGCCGCCGTATACACATTTAGTAGAGCATACGGCAGCCAATCAACTTCGCTTCCGGTTTTATTTTTAAAAATCCACGTGTAGTTGAAAGATAAACAAAATGCTAGCTAGTTAGAATTTTTTATAGTGAAATTATGGTCGACATACACGACATGTTGTCAAATACTCAAATTGAACACGACTATTGCTGGTACCGCATCACTTTCGCGGTATCCACGTTGCATATACATGTTAGCATATAACAGTAGAATTTTGTTTATCTTTCAACTACACGTGGTTTTTTAAAAATAAAACCGGAAGCGAAGTTGATTGGCTGCCGTTTGCTCTACTAAATGTGTATACGGCGGCCATTAAAAATGTGTGAAATAGAAGGGTCTCGGAAGTATTTCATTGTGCAGAGTTGTTTAATTTCATAAACGGGAGTAACATGGGGCAGTGGAGGACATAAGATCCCAATATATAGGTATGTGTACGTTTTCCGGCATTGCCATGGACGATATATTAGAAATATACCGCTGACGTAGCGTAGGCCAAATCTGGCCTACGATTTCACATTTTTTAAGAGGTACCGCCGAGCTGACTATATATTAGGCAAAAAAAAAAAAAAAAAATTAAAAAAGCCTAATAATATAGGCAGGTTTAGCGGACTAGTTTGCAGAGTGATGATTTGAGTGTCTTAACACTCTATCACTAGCTCTCTATCTAATATTTGCAAGTTCAAAAGTTTCGTCAGTGAATGCCACATACTCGCCGTTGATCGGTGGTTTCTCTGTGTACTCCACCTCCCAACCTTCTTCTACATCTTAAAATAACGTTAGATAAAACCGAATAGTTGATAGTTACATAATGAGAAATGCTACGTTTACCGGTTTTAGCTAGTTCGAAACAAAATTTTCATTTGAAAGAAAACTAAGTTTTTATCTGATATTTTCCAGGTTTCCTGATGCTCTCCGTGATTGGTCACTGGACCGCCGACCTCAGCACGTATGCCCGTCTCAGTACCAGCGAGTCGCGGAACATCTATAATTTCCCATGGTCCTTACTGGTAGGAGGCTTGGGTGGAATCCTTGCCCTTGGGGTCGGGGCCACCAAACTGCTGTTACTGTGTGGCGTGTTACATCCCGAGGATGACGGGGAGGGGGATAGTACCTACATACCTATGACTCAGCAGAATTCTGTCCCAGACCGAGGGGCGCCACCAGAAGATAGCGTCACCTACCCGCCACAAGACTCGTTCAATAAAAGTGGAGAATTTATTTCATCTGACAACTACAAGGCGGAGTATCCGTCCCTAGACATAGGCAAATCTCAACTCATCGCCAATTGTGATCAACAAAATAGTCAAAACGAGTGCAGTGTGAAATGCATGTTATAAACTAGGTTTCTCATGAATCTGTCCGCAATCTTGATATTCTGGACATGTGCGTGTGCAAATGGCCAGCGGAAGTGTTTAAAATCGCAACTCGTGTTATTTGACATATTCTCGCATCAATAAAGTTTAATAAATGACACGACGAGGAGTTTGACATACGTACACGTTTTTGGGACATTTTAAAACGTGCAGAAATGATTGGTGCAAGCGTACAAACACCATTGGGGTAAACAGGCAGACGAGACCTGTGCATTGTCACCTATACTGGCCCGTGTATCAAAGTGACGTTGTAGTGTGTCACCTATACTGGCCCGTGTATCACAGGGTAGGCAAAGGTGTAAGAGAGTTCATACGCGCTCGACATGTATACGATGTCTCCATGCGTACATTGTCAATGAAGTCATCAACTTTGACGCATTAATATATTCCCTTTATCATGACACCATGAAAATACTTCTCAAACAGCTGAAATTCTGGCATGTAGGAAGAATAATTTGGAAGGAGAAAAATCTTGCAGGGTTCCATGAATCTCTGAAGAAGATAGCGACATCTAAATCCTTTAGAAAAGATTTTGGCTCATCAGCACTCGCCGAGCCTCGTGTTGCCCAGCCAAAATCTTTCACGTGTTATAAACGTGCCCGACCTTATAAGGTCTATAGATCTGTAATATTGCAGGAAGATAGATCCGTGTAAGAATATGTTTTCGGTGATAAACTTGCCTGGTATGTGTGCTGCTGACGCAGAATCTGACACTGGTATTCAACAGAATGGTTGTGAATATTTTTGTGTCCCGAATTTATTGCATTACTAGTACCATCAAAGAGTTCCATTCATTCTTATAAAGTTGTTGTTCTTGATTGTGTTAAGTCAGTCGAATTTGAATGGTATCTTTGAGAGAGCGAGATTCTATTTTTAATCTTTTTGTATGTGCTTGTTGACTATGAAAGTGTTCGTGAATTCGAGTGACGCTCACAAAATATCGCTATTGATTTGAATTATCATAATATAAATGCATATGTATATATCTTAAATAGTGCTTTTCACGTATACATGAAGACGTTTTTGAGTCCGAGATCTGTTTGTTTTATAGTCTGTTATCAGTCACCGCCAGACCTGTGTTGGTTTGTAATGTTAAATGGTATCAGTGGTCACAGCACTGTTGGAGTATTGGTGAGCAGTCCCTCAACCAGATCTTCAATTTTGTTTCAAATGTATTAACTCCGAAAGGCAGATTCAGTTCAGACGAAAAACAGATTCGACTTGATGGACTTTCCTTTCCTAGAGTACATTGAACTTTTGATGGATGAGATAAAGTGCATGTTTTTATAAATGATAAAGTGTGTACATGTCAGATCTTTGTTTGCTTAACAAAAAAAAATATCCAGACATTGATTCATTCCATAAATTATATCAAGAGGGTAAAAGAATACGATAAGATGTCAATTAATGATGTTTAGAATTGAAATGTTCGGATTAATTATGTTTTCTCTGAAGAATATTAAGGACTTTCGGCAGACATATTTTTTGCTACTATTTGTATATCCACTTACTGCTGTGACATCTCGTTAAGGAGTATTTAATGACAAAGTCAGAAGATAAAGATCACTTCCCTATCTTAATTAAAACTTTTGTTTCTCATGAAAACGGCTGTAGATGGCGGATTGATTTTTAATTACTGAATTAAACTTTAATTCTAAATAGATTGAGAGCCCTCAATGATAAGGATGCCACTTCAAAATATTGTTCTGGTGTTGTTTTCAAATGGAATGTAGCTTTTCTTATTTTTGGCAGTGTTCATTGTTTAGATATTTTGATAACACATTACATTCTGTCCTAAGACATATAAGAGAAATGATTTTATTTGTAAATACGTTTTAGTCATACATGTTTCATAAAGGGTGCTCAATATCATCTAGCCCATGACGAACTACAGTCGGTGTCATAAAGGCAATTTTCAAGCATCATTTTCACGATATATTTTGTTATTGAAATGGAGTCTCATATTCAATCACCAGAAATGATTTTTGTTTAAACCTTCTTCAATATTGTCTTTGAAGAAAATGTTTTCTGTTTAGATCCTTGTCATTTTCAAACCAATGTTTTCATGGTATTGTGAGAGCTGATGAGTGCTGTGTTTAATTGTATACCGATGTCAGTAAGGATTAGCCATATTTTAATGTCTTTACAAAGTTATTTCATATATTTGTTGACTTTTTCCCATTCCAATACCATTGGTTTGTACCCCCTTTATATTTATATATATACATTGATGCTGGCTCACACCAACTTTCTTTCTGTATAAAATATCTTACAATTTACCTACCATTCCATAAATGTTGTATGTTGACATTGAAACCAAGTGCCATTTAGCCGACAGCATACTCATATATATGTTTAGTTATGAAATATGTTACCCTTCTGTGACCATTTTTGTAATCTAAGATTTATTAGTAAAACACTTTTAAAATATTCCTGCAACTATCAGAATTTCTAGTTAATGTAAAGATATACTTTTTCATGGTTCAGGGAACATATTTACTTATTTCCCAATTTGGTATCAACACCCTAAAAATAATCCCGCGTGAAATCTATGGTTTATTTGTATCAATTTTTTGAGATATGAGGTTTCCTCTTTAAATACAACTTAATTCTTCAAAATATTTTCCCCTTCTCTCTCAAAACTTGGACAAAGACTTAATATTTTTTGTATGCCATTCGAGTTACACGTAAAGGGGAGTAACTCCGATATAAACAAGCCATCTTCGGAAATCGTTTCAGAGCTTTCATTATTTAATTTCCATGTAATGGAAAACACATTTTACAAATAGTTTTTCAAACCTCATAAGTTCATGTTCGTTTGCTTGTTTGTTTTGTTTATACAATGATGCCGTTGAGGCGACATCTTACAGATATCTGACTGGTCCCCAGTCTGTTTCGTTGTTGTATACATATCAATAATATCCTTCAGTTATCAAAAATAAAATCAATGCTCACTATAATTTACAGAAAATTGAATTCTTGAATTGTTTGTTGTCATTTTTGCTCGGAGAATTATCATTTGGTACCAAACTCACTAACACTAATAAACTATTTAAGATGCTCACCTCAGGAGAAACAACACTGGAAGGAATGAAAAAGGCAATCGTACTGAATACACACTTGTACCTATGTTATTGTTTATTCGTGCATTCCCGCTGTTTTGAACTATCAACATGACACGTATACGTTGAAGCGAAAGTGTTTTCTAGTGATTCAGATAATGACTTGCACAGTTTAGGTCCACCATATCAGCTTGGGCCAGGCAGTCATTCTTAGGAAGATATTCATCATGTCGCTGTAAATTTTGCGGGTTTTTTCCACGTGTATCTGATTGTTCAATGTGAATTTCTCTGTATTTAAATCATAATTTACTCCGGTCCGGAGCACAGACATCCCCGAACGGATTCTTAACTACCAAAGTTTCATTAATGTCCATGATTAAATTCCACGACGTCACTCAACTCGTTTTCCCCTCAATATGGACAACCTACGTCATTAAACAATCGCACAAATACAGTTAAAGATGTTCCACCGCCGACAGGGCATAAACGATACTCATCATTAAAACAATTATTGGTGTTCAATCATGTTTATAAATATATGTCTAATTAACAAAAAATAGATAAAATAATGATGATTTTTTCTTTTGATGCATGCGCAATCGGTTGTTCATTCCATATAGGAGATAGTACCACGCATTTTTTTCGGGACGCAATTAACAATTTTTAATATCTTTATATTGAAAAAAAATCAGAAGCTAATTTTTCAACCCAGATAATAGTGTTAAGTAAGTAAGTAAGTAACTTGTGTAACTGAAGAAAACTACTAATTCGTTTGTTTCTATTTTTATTGCGAAAAATACTATTTGGCACAGTGGAGCATCTTTAAGAATCTGTTTCTGCTATACCTATAATGTCGATATACATGTATATCAGACACACATACACACAAAGTATCTGTTTCTGCTATATCTATAATGTATACATCAAACAAACACAAAGAACCTGTTTCTGCTATACCTATAATGTATATATATATATATATCAGACACACACACACACAAAGAATCTGTTTCTGCTATATCTATAATGTATATATATATATATCAGACAAACACACACACACAAAGAATGTGTTTCTGCTATACCTATAATGTATATATATATATATATCAGACAAACACACACACACAAAGAACCTGTTTCTGCTATACCTATAATGTATATATATATAATATATATCAGACACACACACACACAAAGAATCTGTTTCTGCTATATCTATAATGTATATATATATATATCAGACAAACACACACACACAAAGAATCTGTTTCTGCTATATCTATAATGTATCAAAAACAGCATGTCATTAGGTACAAAATTAAGTGACATCAGGGATTGGCTTACATTGTTTTCACAGAAACTGTCTATTTGTTAAGTAAACGTTACTGCTATCGCCCCATTTACTTGTCATAGAAGTGAAAATATCATCCACTGCTGTGACGTTTACCGGGTCCGATCCAGTCACAATTAACTGATGATCTATAGTGTCTATATTATGTACTGTTCCTATCAAATTACTCAGTGCAAATATATACAAATAATACACAGCTGATCTAGCTGTGATTCTATCTATCCCTAAATATTATGATTTACAATATCAATCCTACTGATCACTCAGTGCCTCTGAGTGATCATGATAACTTAACTTCAAAATATACAAACAGCATAAATCATACAGATCAGAATAATTATTAAATGATTAGCAACAACTACTGAATTATCTATAAGCCTATGCGAGTAGTCTCCCCTACCTCGGGTGATTCGATAATCCCTACTCGTACATATATAACCAGACTACGATAAAATCAATGTTATATTATCTATTAAGAACCTTTCCCTAAGGCCTAACACTACCGAGCTACCGAGTACTCAAAATCACTGTGCACTCACAGTACTCACTGCTACTGAGCACTCACGTTTACCGAGCACTCTCAGAGTAATCACTCCAGCAATGATTCACACACAATCATTACATTTTACCGAGTACTCACAGAGTAATCACTAGTACTCTCAATGATTCATGTAAACGTAATCATTCAACGAGCAATCCCAAGGCTCAGTTTACAACTTACTCTCCAGAGTATATAACGCGGAGGAGGAAAGCCTTATTCAGGCACGTCAATCTCCGATCTCAACTCTACCGTAAGTTATTATCAACTGACGTATATAGGCATGCCTTGTTCAGGCACATCTATATTTACCTTGTATTTACTTAGGTGCTTTCACTTCAGCAGCTCGTCCAACACTAAGAAAAAAAATCTCGTTGAAAACCGCGGCTTTATATACTGCCGGGCAACGACATTAGCGCCATCTATTTACAATAATCCTAGGCTCTAGAACGCTTAACTCACATATAGCTTAACATTACAAGCGTCTACTTGACGGCGAAACTAACAGACAAAATAGAGCAGACAGCGATTCCGGATAGCATGGTAATACAACCGTATTTCATCACACTGCATTCACTCTCGTATCAAAATATTCAGACCATCTAACCCGTTACATTCCTATACTCTTTTCTGTGTAGATTCTGTCCTTACAATGGTTGAAATGTTTCATGAGACGAAGTTTGTTTACACGAAATGCAGCTAAAGTTAATTGTGATAACTGGGCGAAATTTTTGACGTGTTATTTGTCTTCATTAATCTATTGAGAACCACAAGGTTTGATGATTTAAACTGTGAAAATCGTTAAAATGGCTTCAGATGCCTTGTAAACGTACATTACAACACAGAAATTATGCGCTGAAAAATTCTTGTTTTTGTATGCCTTATACACGCTTAGATAGATACATACAGGTCTGCAAAAATGACTTTACATGCGCGTAGCTACCATATACTCCCGTGCATCCACATCATTTTCAAGTAGTTTCCGCTCGTGCTAAGCGTTCAGCACCTAGCTGGTGGACCTATCCAGAGTTGAAAATGGATCGCGTTGTACATCTCACATACTTGCAATGCAAAATAATGTCGAATCCGCATTGCTTCAAACCCGACTTACTACATCCCTGCCTTATAATAACTCTAACGCTCCGGTATAACATGACACACAAGAAGTTCACGTCTACAATACTTACCTGGTAGATTCTGTTTCAACTAAACACCGCGTCTCAGCTGAGTACTTTGTGTGGCGTCCAGCGTTACGAGATCCAGAGATCCGGGTTAAATGCTAACATTGACGACAACATAAAGTCATTATTTCTTCCAAAAAAAGTAGGACTAAATATTATCTGTATGATATAATTAGATAGATACATCCAAGTTACGTATAGTGTAGTTATATTTTCTTTATCTATCTTTTCCTCTCTTTTCTGTATGAACTCTTGTACATGTGGACTTGTGACTAATAGGAAATAAAGAATATTGAACCACAGTTACAAAGTGCACACATCTATTGTAAAAAAAAATCTAGACAAGATGGACAACGGGAGACAACTTCGATGATTCGATAAGGGATATAAGGGACTTAACTCTTGTGTTCTTAACTGCATCGACTTCTATCGTTGTTTTCTTGCGATTAATTGTTTTTTTAGAAAAATATTACCAAGTGTCTACTCCACCTAGCTTACGTCGCATAGCCTAGATTACCAGATCGATATTTCAATCGGTGATTAGGTGTTCCAGACGTATCCAGCTTGTCTACATCGCATGCGCTAGAAAAAAAGTCTTTAATTTAGACAGTAGGTTTCTTGGTGTCTCTACCTAGCTTACAATTCAGACAGTAGGTGTATATGTGTCTCTACCTAGCTTACAATTCAGACAGTAGGTGTATATGTGTCTTTACCTAGCTTACAATTCAGACAGTAGGTGTATATGTGTCTTTACCTAGCTTACAATTCAGACAGTAGATTTCTATGTGTCTCTTCCTAGCTTACAATTCAGACAGTAGGTTTCTTGGTGTCTCTACCTAGCTTACAATTCAGACAGTAGATTTCTATGTGTCTCTACCTAGCTTACAATTCAGACAGTAGGTTTCTTGGTGTCTCTACCTAGCTTACAATTCAGACAGTAGATTTCTTGGTGTCTCTACCTAGCTTACAATTCAGACAGTAGATTTCTATGTGTCTCTACCTAGCTTACAATTCAGACAGTAGGTTTCTTGGTGTCTCTACCTAGCTTACAATTCAGACAGTAGATTTCTATGTGTCTCTACCTAGCTTACAATTCAGACAGTAGGTTTCTTGGTGTCTCTACCTAGCTTACAATTCAGACAGTAGGTGTATATGTGTCTTTACCTACCTTACAATTCAGACAGTAGGTTTCTTGGTGTCTCTACCTACCTTACAATTCAGACAGTAGATTTCCATGTGTCTCTTCCTAGCTTACAATTCAGACAGTAGCTATCTTGGTGTCTCTACCTAGCTTACAATTCAGACAGTTGGTGTATATGTGTCTCTACCTAGCTTACAATTCAGACAGTAGAATATCAGAGGTGTATCTACCTGCTTATATATAACTAATGCTTTGGTCACAACCCCTTCCGATTAGGCTTAGAATGAATTCCCGGCATGGTTTTAGTCATTTTGGTCTGGATCCCGGCCGGACATCAGACATGGCCGGTCGGTGGCCGAGGCTTTCATGCATAATCGGGAAGGTGCCCGAAGAGTTTTAACTCCAAGTTAAAATCTCTCCGGTGTCCCTTAGATTTTCATAATCGGCAACTACCTAGCCTTCAATTCAGACGGTATATTACCAAGAGTGTATCTACCTAGCCTTCAATTCAGACGATATATTATCAAGGGTGTATCTACCTAGCCTACAATTCAGACGATATATTATCAAAAGTGTATCAACCTAGCCTTCAATTCAGACGATATATTACCAAGAGTGTATCTACCTAGCTTACAATTCAGACGATATATTACCAAAGATGTATCTACCTAGCCTACAATTCAGACGATATATTACCAAAGATGTATCTACCTAGCCTTCAATTTAGACGATATATTACCAAAGATGTATCTACCTAGCCTACAATTCAGACGATATATTAACAAAGATGTATCTACCTAGCCATCAATTCAGACGATATATTAACAAAGATGTATCTACCTAGCCATCAATTCAGACGATATGTTACCAAGGGTGTCTCTACATGCACCTAGCCTTCAATTCAGACTATATATTACCAAGTGTGTATCTACCTAGCCTACAATTCAGATAATATATTACCAAAGGTGTATCTACCTAGCCTACAATTCAGAAGATATATTACCAAGTGTGTATCTACCTAGCCTACAATTCAGACGATATATTACCAAAGATGTATCTACCTAGCCTACAATTCAGACGATATATTAACAAAGATGTATCTACCTAGCCTTCAATTCAGACGATATGTTACCAAGGGTGTATCTACCTAGCCATCAATTCAGACGATATGTTACCAAGGGTGTATCTACATGTACCTAGCCTTCAATTCAGACTATATATTACCAAGTGTGTATCTACCTAGCCTACAATTCAGACGATATGTTACCAAAGGTGTATCTACCTAGCTTACAATTCAGACGATATGTTACCAAGGGTGTATCTACCTAGCCTACAATTCAGACGATATGTTACCAAGTGTGTATCTACCTAGCCTACAATTCAGACGATATATTACCAAGGGTGTATCTACCTAGCCTACAATTCAGACGATATATTACCAAGTGTGTATCTACCTAGCCTACAATTCAGATGATATATTACCAAGTGTGTATCTACCTAGCCTACAATATTCAGACGATATATTACCAAGGGTGTATCTACCTAGCCTTCAATTCAGACAATTATTACCTAAAGTGTATCTACCTAGCTTACAATTCAGACGATAAATGACTTAAAACTAGCAGAAATGACATACCAATCCATACTGATTGTAGACAACGGCCAATGGGCCCGAATTGCTCACCTGCTCTCTGGTAATCATTAAGACATGAAAGAGTCAATGCGAATTTCTATGTATGACCAATGACCAAGGTATAGCAGGTGTCTCGGCCTCTTGGTTATTGATAAGAAATTGTTTAAAGATTTTAGCCTATTTGAATCCTGTGACCTTGAATAAAGATCAATTTGAACAAACTCAATAGTCCTTCATCCCAGCATGTCACATGCTCAATATAGGTATCTAGGCCTCTAGGTTATCAATTACAAAAAGACTTTTATTAAAGTTTTCACCCAATTTGAATCCTGTGACCTTAAATAAAGGTTGGTGTCTTTCATATGAACAAACCAGGAAGCCCTTCATCCCAGCATGTCACAGGTCTAAAATCTGGCCTCTAGCTATATATACATAGGCTATTGGTTATGAACAAGTCATTTAAATATTTTAGCCTACTTGACTCCGTGATCTTGAATGAAGGTCAAGGTCATTCATTTGAACAAACATGATAGCCCTTCATCTCAGCATGCCATAGGCCCAATATCAGGTCTATAGGTTTCTTGGTTATATAACAAACTTTATTTTTAAAATTTAGTCTATTTGACTCCTGTGACCTATTTCAAAAATTCCAGGTTACTCGTTTGAACAAACTTGGTAATCCTTCATTTCAGCATGTCACTGGCACAATATCAGGTCTCTGTGCGTCTCTTGGTATCTCTCGATTATCAACAGCCATCCTTATATGACCATGGTTGTTAACTGGACGTTAATATAATCAAACGTACAAACAAATGGTTATCAACACAAGATGTGTTTGCCTACTTGACCCCGGTCACCTTGAACGAAGGTCAAGGTCATTCATTTGAACAAGCTTGGTAGCCCTTCATCCCAACATGCTATGAACCATATTTTAGGACTGTATGTCTCATACTTTTGGAAAAGTAGTTTTAAATGGAAAAGTTGATAACGGATGCCGCACCACCAATAACTCACTTGCACTTTGGGCAGGTAAGCTAATAAGTGTACTTTGGCCGTTATCTGAACTGATGACAAGTTTATAAATAATGTTTATAATGTCAGTAAGAAAAGTCTCAATATTTTCAGATAATATCTTTCGATATTACAAGCATTTTTGTTCGATCTGACTCCAATTAAGAAGAAAAATGTAGCCGATTCCTTTATTTAGAAATGACTCCTTGATAATATTAAACTTTTTCGTCACCAGTACAATTCTTGTTCAAAAGATAAATACCATGACACAAATATCATCAGGTCTTTCAACATTCTAACAAAACAAACAAGTCAAAGACATAGATATATTATTAGCTTCATATTTAATCAATGTCAGTCTTGTCATGATAATATTGTGATATGATGAAGCACTTTAACATGACTTGCGACCCCTGTACAATACCTACCAGGATACAGCTAACATAACCTTTTCTTCGCTATCTCATCTGCTGCCAATAATGTTAAGCGAAAAAAATGTACAATCTAATTTTTCAACATACACTTCGTTTTTCCACACTGCTCGACATGTATTCCCTCAAAATGTCTACTCTCCAAATTAAACTACACGTATACCCTTCAAACTACACATTTACTCTCCAAACTACACATATACCCTTCAAATTAAACTACACGTTACACATATACTCTCCATACACACTTCACATTTTTTCTCGAAATAACACATACATGTATACATACTCTTCAAACTCTACAAGTTGTTCTCCAAAATCTGACAATATGGTCTAAACTTGTCATGTTCCAATCAGCGAGTCCAAAATAACAGAGCCAACAATGGTATTCTTTTAAGTATGAATCTGAAAGTGACTCACTTCCATTTCATTCATTTTACCCAATAAAACCATGACCTTGTAGAAAACAAGAAATTTTAAATATAACAACATTAATTGTTTAATTTACTCAAATTAAATTCATTGATATGTATGAAAATCATTAATTTTGTTGTGGAATAAACATCCAATCCAGCAAGGTTAGAAGTATGGGTTGGAAAACTAAGCAAAAATTCTGGAGCCTTCATATACACATTACATACAAGCTTTTATTTCACATTTAAATCAACATTGGTTAAACCTGGTGTTTGCTATGGGGATTTGGTCAATACTGTTACTGCTTATACACTAGAGTAGAAATTTCAGCGATTTATTTGTTCTTTACGTGGTATTTTGTAAGTTGACAGGGTAAGAAATGTAGTATACAAATACTTAAGTATTAATTGCCATTTTAATGACACATTGTAATTATTCAAGATACAAATAGCATTTTATAGACAGCATATTTGGAATACATAAAATTGCAAACAAATTGGCAAATTTCTTCAAAGAAGGAAATCAAAATTCAGAATTCTTTCCAAAAAATTTCTGTACCTGGTATACAGATAAATCGTTTTACATATATATATGCCACAGAGAAAATCTCCAAACAACAAAACACCAATTTTACTCCATCTACCAGTTAAATGACACACAATCCATGCACGTCCACTCATATCTACACATCTACACATACATCTACACAACACACCAAACAATCGTTATGTCTACACGTAACTTACATTTATCCATGTTTGGCGTATCACCTTACGATATTTATATATTTATAATATATATAATATATACAGTGTAACTTTGTCCCTCAGGGACACACGTGCGCCCCAATCAGAACAGCGGGCGTCAAATATACATATACCATAACAACTGGGGAGAACAGCTTATTTACAGGTCTGTACACATAATATATACACTTATATACACATCCATATTTACAATGTTAATTATCTACAACATCACAAATTATGAGAGGGGAGGTTGGAGAGTATGATAAGGGGAGGGAACTCTTCAAGGTATTGAGATCATTTTACATTGCACACTATCAATACTAAAGCTCCACAGATATAACAAACTGGTTACCATAACAACTGGTGCTGTTACCATAGTAACAGTTTGTACACCAGTTTTCACACCACTCCCAAGTAGGAGTCCGAGAGGTCAGTAAAGCTAACTGACCAGACGGCTGTGTCTTTGAAGACACTGGTGTAAAACCTAGTGTAATTCACCAGAACTGAATGGGATGGATATATAGGACAACCACTACTGATGCATTCTATACAGAACTGCTGCAACACAAAATAAAGACAAATCAAATTCGGACATGCTGCAACACAAAATAAAGACAAATCAAATTCGGACAAACTCAACTACATTTTCAGTGCTAAAACTACACCAATTGTCAATTAATAGAATATTAATTACTTTGGAAACTAGAAATAATCTGCAAAGAATTTTCAATTCATACAAAATGAAGACTTATGCTAAGAATGCATCAATAGTAGTCATCACGACACAGTGTTTCACATGGATGGTATATACAATGAAATTTCAAGTTCAACTAGCTGCCTTAGAAGTGAAAATTTATGTGAAAATAATTTGTTGTTACAATGACGATTATATATCTATATATATATATATATATGTTAATGGAGTCCGTGTTCTGGTTAGTTCCGTGTGAGCAAGGGAAGTAACCTAACCCTATGAAAAAATGAATTAAAACATCGCGTGATGTATACTGGCATGAAGTGTCTATTCCCTGATGCTAAATCTTTGACAAATGACGATGTGAGTATGATCTATGATATCTGAAGACAAAGGATTCTCACGAGAAAGGAGTCAACGACACTCCCTAGCATTGGTGATACAAGGATATCTAAGTTTTGGCACAGAAGCTATGCCATCAAACCTCCAGACACTGGTTATCTGGCAAAAACCTGCTTTATCACAGTGAGTGCAATACATACAGCCACACACACTTACGTACACCAATGCACACAAACCCTCGTTCACCAACGGACACCGTTCAGTCTAGCCAGTAGACCTAGTTCACAGCAAGTACACCATCAGAACAATAATTACGATCCAATACAGCTATCAAGAAATTGTCAGTTCATCCAATAAAAAAACAATTCAGGAGCTTTCAGCATATTGTCCGTTGGTTACAGTTGACACACAAACTTCACAACAGTATTCTCCCAAACAAATCTACAGAATTTGGACCTCTCTTGATATGACAAACAAATAAAAACAATCTGAAGCATTGTAATCAATGCAGATTATCAAACAGCTATATATACATAAAACATCTTTATCTTATTGGAAAAAATATATGTTAAATTGTGTTTTGACATTATTTACTTCAGAGAAATATTCAAATAAGAAAAACAGCATGTAGCACTTCATCAAATGTGTAAAAGATTAATAATCTTATTTTGCAAAAACTCATTTACGTATCATTATTTAATTAATTAGGTAAACAATTATTTAAATATGAAAAATTTATCACAATTTTTAGCCTATACATCTGTGATTCCTAAACATTAATGAAATTTCAACAACAAAACGTCAGCAATAAATTCTCTATAATTCACTGCTTTGTGTTATTTAACTGTTCACAATTGACAAAAAATAACAACAAACATCTATGAAGAGAAAAAGAGGGTAAAAAACGGGAAGTAAAATGATTCTTATAACACTAATTAACTGTAAGACTTGATAGAAAATGGATTACAAATAAAGCACCCAATTAATTTTTACTAGGTTTGAGATTAAAGAAGAATTAAATAAATGTGTCAATTGACAAAGCAGGTTAATAAGTGTAAATTGTTACGAAATGCTAAAAAGTGTTCAAAACTTAACTACTAAGGAAAAAGACAAGTTCCTTACAGTATCCTTTTTTAAACATCTAAGCAAAACCTGAACTGGAACACATGTTCCAAACTAGTGTCTACAACCCTAAAATACCACAAACAACAATAAACAACTCGGTAACATAAACACGGCGCTTTTACCGTCCAATTCCTGCTTAGAAACATGATGCTATGTGGACTTTTTTTTTCATAATTTTGTTACATATTTCTTATAAAAAGCTTTGCCCTATATCCTAGGTTTAAACCACACACACACACATTTATTCATTGGAATTCTTATGTGTCTATTGATATTCTCAATTTTCTGCCACTTCATATTCTGTGTATAGATGTCCAATTATCATCAAACCAATTCACCATACAAAGGGAATGAACTCTTCCAGTCTTTGATCTGGAGCATTCCATTTCTGCTCAAAGGGACAAAGGAATAACTATATCACTCCAATGTCAAGTGTTTTCAGCACAAATTTTATCTCACATAAAATACCACACAGAAAACTTAGCACTTTTGTATTTCATCCACAACTCCAAAGCGTATTCCCTCAAATGTAGTAATCCTTTGGTCATATTATCCAAATCACTGTAATTAATTCACTAATAACTTAAACATTCAAATATACATCATGTGCTATGCACGGGAAAAAAAATCATAACAACCAGGAGTTCTTTTCAACTTCGCACAATAAATATAAATCCAGGAACTAACGTCAAAATCCTGAGTTACATCCCTTTGATCGTGGTTCATGTTTGAAGTACACTTCACGACGTAATCCAGCAGGGTAAGTGTAACATTGTAATAAGATCCATTGATGCTGGACGAATGATTAAACATCCATGGTGGTAAATTGGTGTTAGATATCCGTCTACAGCAGTGTGTCATTCCGAGAGTGAGAGTCAAGGTCTCACGCCACAGTTGTGATGATCACAAGGAGGTGAGATAAATCCTTCACTTGGTGCATCAAATCAAAACCTTGGCGACCCAGTTGAGAATGGGAAAATTCACATGGTGGAAAGATGTGAACCACATAGGCGGGCTGAAATAAACATAGAAATGATTGAAATCACATTTAAATTTCAACTGATCAATATCTGAACCAGGTAAGACACAATTACTGTTCATTTCTTCCTTCATATTTGTTTACTATAATGAATATATTAATAAATAACTTAATAAATTTCTGTGAATCTCTCTGAAGAAAATAAAAGCTATTGCAGTATACCTGTTGGGAGCCCTGATCAGCCACGTTGACGATGCCCGCTGCCTGTTTTTGCTGTAGATATTGTATGAATCCCATTGACATTGCTCGGGTTTGCTGAATGATGTCACTATGGTCTCGTCCACACGGCAAGGCCAACAACATACAATAATCTTCTTCCATCTAAACAAAACACAACCATTTATTTAAAAGTTACATCAAAGATAAACTGTAAATCAACATAACTCATTCCCCCTGAAATTTCTCATAATAGACTTTCGTAGTCCTTGTCAGAAGAGTCTAAATGTGTCTTCAAGGGTGAAGGTGTTAAAATCGGATTCCATAAAATTAAGAATTGATATCAACTATCATTTTCATTTGAATTTGTTTTTTTTTTTTTTCATTTTGACTGCTTTTCAAAAAGAATTCTGTTGAATCGGTTTTTACTACTAAAGATTGAATCCATTACAACTGCCCATTTCTAGCAATAACAGCATTTACTTACATTCATCCGTTTGATAACTCCATCCAGCTGTGCCTGTTCTAGTCTCATTCTCTGAGCGATTCGGAGTGGTTGAACTGTTCCGTCCGGTGACTGTTGGGGCAAACTTAACTTGACTAGTTGCTGGAATCCTGCGATCAGATGCATCTGGACGACACAACTGTCGTTCTTGAGGGCTAACACGCCCTGCCACATGACTGGATATCTCTGTAGAACAAGATCAAAGAAAAGTTACTAGATAATACAGTTTTACCGCAATAGAAGCAAGTCAGGTTAAGCATATTCTGTTATCTTGGGTAATTTGTTCAGACTTTTGTTGCTTATTTAACAAAGACTACAAAAGTACACTCAGATTTGGTGATAATTTACCTGCAATAGACCCCAAAAGGACACAGATTTGGTGATAATTTACCTGCAGTAGACCCCAAAAGGACACAGGTTTAGTGATAATTTACCTGCAGTAGACCCCTAAAGGACACAGGTTTAGTGATAATTTACCTGCAGTAGACCCCAAAAGGACACAGGTTAAGTGATAACTTACCTGCAGTAGACCCCATAATGACACATATTTGGTGATAATTTATCTGTATTAGACCCCAAAATGACACAAATTTGTGATTATATACCTGTAGTAGAGACAGAAGACTGCCTTCCCCTGCTTGGGTATCGGTGACACAGCGTCCTGGAATGTTCTGGATGCTGTCTTGAGAACCGTGTTTGTTCTGTCCTTGCTGGGCCTGGCCTGGTCTTGATGGTGAGGCGAGGGGCTGTGGAGTAAGATGTGGTGATGGCCTTCCGTCTTGTTGCATAGCACCATGGATGTAATGGGATGCAAGATGGCCTGGAATGAATGCTGGACTGTTGTGAGGCGAATACATGAGACCAGGGTCAATAAGTGGTACTCTGATCATACCGAGACCAGGGTTATACATATGGGATGTGGCAATGCCCTGTGTGAGCTCAGCACTGCTGATAGGTGGAGTAAACGCACTCATGTTCTGTGCAGCCGTGCGACGTAGATCTGATGAAGGGTATGGCATTGTGGACAGCAGAGAATCCATAGCTCCCCCCTTCTCCTCACTGGTATGAGGGACTGGCACATTTGAGCGTGGGTGGACACGAGCTGTCTGTCGAGTGTCGGAGGAGGCAGGACCAGAAGCCTCATGGAGATGTCGCATCATCTCCTGTTGTTGTTGTCGCTGAAGGTCCTGTTGCTGTTGTTGTCGCTGCAGATCCTGCTGCTGCTGTCGTTGGAGGTCCTGTTGGTGTTGTTTCTGCTGTTGTTTCTTCCAGTCCTGTTTCTGTCTCTCCTGTTCCTTCTCCTGTTGTTGTTGCTGCTGTAACTGCTGATGCTGCAGGAACTGTAGCTCTGCCTGGTGACGATGTTTGGCATCCTGTTGTTGTTGACGGCGTGACAACTCCTGCTGCAGTCTGTGTTGTTGTTCCTGCTGCGACGTTTCCCGCGGACTTTGCTGCTGTGCTGTTGATAGGTTGATACCCTGCTCTGTACGCTGATGTCCAGGCGCCAGCCCTTGGACACCAAACACTGCAAACAAACAAAGGAGACACAAATTGTAATACACATTCTCTGCCCTTTTTTTCCCATCAACGTCATTTCTAACTAAAATTTCCATTAGAAATTTTTGTTTCACAACTTCTGATTTGTCTTACTAGTTTCAATGTCCACATCATTAAAAGTTTCACAAAATGTATTCACCAGTTCCCGTAATGTATCCCACAAAATTTTTTTTTTTAGTGTTTCAGCCCTACACCTCAATTCTAATGATCAATGAAATTCAAAGCTAATAAAACAGAAACATAGACACTTACTCCAAGCTTCCCGCTGAGCAGCCGGGATAATGTCTGCAGCCTGACCGTGCGGTCCTCGCATTCTCGAGTCCTCTGGCCATTTGGATGACACCTGAGCATTCTTCTCCACTGCCTGTAAATTACAAGAAAGAAGACACAAGATGAGAATTCATCAAAAATTAACGAAAAGAAGAAAACTATTGGCCATCAATAAGTATAGAAAATCAAACATTCTTGTGTTCTCACACTACAGCAGATTAGGCCAAAATGAACATGGAAAATTATAGTGTTGCATATATATATAAAAATGGCCTGTGAAATGAAGTCTTTAATAAATGGGAAATAAGTTTTCTTTCCTAAGCAAAAATATATCATCTACAAATGTTCTGTAAGCATACTAAATACAGAAAAAAAAATTGCCAATTAAGATTAGAAGAAAATTCTAACCTTTTTATGGAGAGATGGACTTGAGGGTGGCTGATTGATCTGATGTGGACTAGGTGCAGTCTGAGCGATGGCTGGTGATCGTGCCATTGGGTGAGGCGACGGCCCTTGCGTGGTAGCAGCACTGGCAGGAATCACATTGCGTTGTCCCGTCGGTGGGATCATCTTCTGAAGATCTATTGCACCACCACCATTCTTCTCAAACTCTTTCTGCAACAGCTGAGGGTAATAAGGAACCAGGTGAGGATTTACCTGTCCATGGGCATAGGCGTTCTTCGGCCCAGCTGAATGCAGCTGTTTACGTAATTGTTCATGAATGGAGGCAGAATGGTGTGCAAGTTGTTCGTGAGCACTGGAAGGTCTTGGTGGCGGGGGATCACCGGCCTTCTGTACCTGGGAGTGTGCACTAGGTGGACGTTGAGGTGTGGCTTCGCGTCCAGAGCGACTTGTTACAGCTACCTGTTGGGGAACATTTCCTGCTCTGCTTACTGACTTCAGGACCGATGTTTCTTGTTTCCCTTCACGACGACTTCGAGCTAGGTCTTGCGGCATAGCTTCAAGTTGGGCCTGGCCCTGAGCATAAAGCATTTGATTCATCATCTGAACTTGTTTGGGGTCTTTGACAGAAGACAGCACGCTTGAGCTGGATGATTTAGCTGCAGTTATGATTCCAGTTGGCGGTTTTAGAATATCATGTTTAGATGTAAACGCTGATGTTGTAATAGGATGGACCACACATGTCGGCGCCGACGCTGAGGTGGAATTTGGTGCAGTTGAAACTGGTGGACGATCTGCAGACTTTTCTCCAACTTGATGTTCTGCTATATACGCTGCATTTTGGGCAGCAGCATGCAAGCTCTTCTGTTTGGATATTTCTTCTGCATGACGGTTAAAGTTGGCCATAGCGTCCTGTACTGGACGCAAGTTGTCATGGCCAGCCATCAATCCAGGATGTGCCATAGACACACTAGGAGGAGGAATTGCCTTACTGGTGGCTATACCCGATATACTAGCCATTGCAGCCTGGTGACTTGTTGGGACAGCATGGTAAGGCGATATATGCTGGGGATTGCCCGACTTGGTCAAATCAGCCTTGTCGTGATGTTCTCCCTGACGATGTGGGGTAGGTGACAATGCAATGTGTTGGCTATGTAAAACCTGTGCACGGTTCGACATCTGAGGAGGTCCGTGTAACAAGTCTATGGATTTTGTTTTCCCACCATTCAAATCTGCCATATGTGCTGCCATCTGGCTGTGAGATAGCTTCATAGACGAGGTCACAATGGCATTCGGTGGACCAGTAACTGTGCTGGGGAAACCCTCCTTGGAATGAGGCTGTCTGCCAAAGGCTAAGGTCAGGGCTGACTCACCTAAAGTAACAAGGAGAGAACCACATATACACTTCATCATCATAAATACACTTATTTATAAATTTATATGATCTGTATGCTGATCCTTTTTTAAATCTTCAATAAAAATTTATTAAACATTCATTAATTATCTAATACAAGAAATATTTTTTGTATTTCTGTGTTTATTACTTTTTAACAACTTTACTCAAATGCACTTGTATTTACAGAAAATAAGAATGATAGGTGAGATTATAATAAGAAATGTTACCTTGTTGAAATCCTTCCATGTGTCCGGCATTGACCATCGGTCGGCCTACACTGTCCATCACCATGTTGGGTGGACCATCAGATCCGTGGTTCCGGCCCTGGTAGCGCTTTTTACCATGCAACACTCCATCATTATGCTGGCCAGTCATCTCCACATCACCAAACTCAAATATTCCCTTGGAGACGTTGTCGATGATACGGTCGATGTTACTCATTGGGGTAGCAGGCGTTGCTGGTGTGATGGGCGAGTTAGTTGTTGGTGGTAGTGTTTCAGATTTGTCTGCTTTTCTGCCTCGATGGATAGGAGCAGGATGTGATGTTGATGTGGTGGTGGGAACAGTCACTTCCTGTACAGGTGGAACCGCTTTCGGCTCCACAGAGAGTACTTCCTCCACAACTGATGGTTTAGTTATGATTGTAGTCACAATCGGCGGCTTAACTGTTTGATCTTCTGACATCTTGGAGAGAGCAGACGGGTCCTGACTCTCTGCTATCTGGTACTTGGTCTGCTTTATCACGTTCTCAACCTCCTGACATTTCTTGTTAGCTTTAGTCAAGTGGCCGTCAGAGTCCATTTTATCAGCTTTGTGCCGAGTTGCTCGAGCCTCCTTGTTTGCTCGCATTACACTCGTGTTTCCAGTGTTAATGATCATTTTGATACCAGACTCTGTACTGAGGCTCCGAACTCTCGCCTCCTCTGGTCGATGTTGCTCCACTTTACCATCCGCTGAATGGTCACGTTTGTCATCCTGTTCCTGACTTTCGGCCTTCTTTCTACGTGATGGTCTTCGCCTCACAGGCTCGATCTTAGGCTCAGATTCACTAGCCTCAAAGTCAAAGACATTTGTTGGATCTATCGGCTGTACTTCTGTGTTAGACATGGGTTCTGTATCCTTAGACTCGCACTCATCTATAGGATTTGATGTTTTTCGTTTGCTGTTATCTGTGATTTCCCCATCCTTCTTCACATTTTTAGCAGTCAGTGGGAGTCTCTCAATTTTAACAACTGGACTCGGAATGTCTGCTGGTGAGTTCTGTAACTTCGGTGATGACGATTGCTTAGGAGATGTAACATTTCTCGGTGATCTTGGAGATGTCCTTGACCTGGGAGAAGTTGTTCTTGGTAAAACACCAGAATTCATTTCCTTATAGTTCTTGGGTTTTCTTCCACGACGCTGTACTCGTTTTGGTTCATTAGGATAGTTTTGATCATCCATGACCAGTCGGTTGGGGTCATAGTCAAGGTCAAGGCTATTATCGGAGAAGCCAAGAGCTGCTGGATCATTGGTATCCTCCACCGGCTGGGGAGTGTTCTGACATGTTGATAATAAATCAGATGCTTCCAATGTAACTTGTGGGTTACTAGCCTCAGTCAAGTCCACGTTTTGCTGAGCCTGTTGCTTGAGTTGTCGACGGGTGACACGTTTTTCGCCACCTTTGGGAGATTTGTTTGGTGTTACTTCCAGAGGCTGCACTGGAGGTGTTTGAACAGGTAATCCGCCCAAACTGAATGGTGGCGATACTACTGGCATTTCCCTCAGAGGATTAGCAATGTCTATCGACAACCCAGCAATATTGTCAGGTTCATTCCTCTCCTGATTCTGGGCTTGCAGCTTGTTCCTAAGGGCAAGGTTTGTCGCTGGTCCACATGTTTCCTTGTTTGGTTCTACCATGACAGGTGTAAGTACAGAAACAGCGTTAGCAGCCTTGGCGTTCACCTTGGTTGCTTTGTTCTTGCGGGCACGTGGCGTCTTTGGTTTTTTACCAGGAGTGGTGATGGGAGCGCTGGTGTCGATCATCAGCGCTCCTTCATTGTCCCCAGAATCAATAACGAGTGGTGCACTGGTATCGAGACTAAAACCTTGAGACTCGGGGAAGGGATCAGGAGTTGCCTGTGGCACTGGTTCAGGGATTTCAATCTCCTTTGGTTCCTGTGTTCCGACAGGTTCAGCATGGAATGTCATCACCGGTTCCGGTTGACTGACTTCAGTCCCTGGTGGTGGCAGTAATGATTCCACAGCAGCTGCTGTCTCTGTTTCAGATACGGTGGATACCTGTCCAGGTTGAACAAACTCTCCTGTCTTTTCATCTAATGGCAATATAGACCTTATAGCCAGTGCCATTTCATCCTCGACCTGACTAGGGACAGGCTCAACTGGTTCGTCAGGAACAGGCTTGACTGGCTCAGATTCAGGAATGTCAATATCGATAACAAGACGTGGCTCATCAATGGCAGAAAGATGTTCCAGACTAGAAACAGCAGCATCCAGAGCATCCTTGGAAACCTCTTTGGTGGTGCTGTCTTTGGGTTCACCTTCCTTCACATTGCTGTCAGTCTTACTCTCTGGTGTGTTGAGAGACTTCAAAGGTGATAGCATAGCTGGAGGTGGGGTAATTTCCAGCGATTTAGAAACGGGAGCAGCTTCTGGTGTCTTCTGGGTATTGGTCTCTGGAGAGTTCATTACATTGTCAAATTTGTGTTCCAAATTCTCCACTGCTGTCTCCCCACTATTCTTCTTCTTTCTTTTCTGTTTCTTCTTTGCCGATTTTGACATTTCATTGTTGGTTGGTGAGGACATTGACAGTTTATCAAGGCTATCGACTGTTTTGTCTGGCGATTTCATACCAGTAAACCTCTCCAATGCCGTATTAATCGGAGGAAACAAGGGCTCATCAAAACTCAATACCTCATCACCACATTTGATTGAGTTCATGAATGGAGGCGTTGATTTCTTTCCATCATCTTTCTCCACATCTCCTTTCGAATGTCCTTTCATGAGATTGTCTTTCTTGTTTTTCTTTGATTTCTTTTCCTCTTTCCTTATGATTTCCATCACAAAATCCTTTTCTTTCTGTCGGTTGATCTCTGCCTCTGTTTGCTTTGTTATAGCCGAGTCCATATCTTTCAAACCAGCCGCCTTACTTATACTACATTCCAGTTCTTTAAAGCCAAAGTCCATATCTTTACCAAAGATGGAATCTTTGGGTTTCTCCGATGTTTCCTTGTCATGCTTTGTGGTGACAGGAGTCTCTGTATCAGAACAGGACAAAGACAGACTGTTGGACTTCCTCCTTTCACCACCATCCAACCGACTTTTTCTCAAATGACTAGGTGCTATGATATCCGAGTTGTCGTCATCCTCATTGAAATCAAATATATCTGCTGCAGGAGTATGACTTTTGTGTCCAGATACATTTTTGTGCGGGGTAGCTGTTTCTTGCTTTGATCCTAAACTTTCCTCAGATGCCTTTTGTTTCAAAGTATCACTCTCATTTTTGTTGTCGTGGCTATCCGAAGCAGAAGAATGAACCTTATTTGGTCCTTTCTGTTTGTTGTCATGGATTTCTGATACAGAAGAATGAATTTTATTGGGTCCTTTCTGTTTGTTGTCATGGCTGTCGGATATTGATGAATGAACTTTATTGGGTCCTTTCTGAACTTTGTTGTGGCAATCCGCTGCAGAAGGATGAATCTTATTGTGTCCTTTCTGTACAGATGAGTCGGACAATGTAGGAGGTGGAATGTCTGGTGAACTAAACATACTGCTTTTATCCTTTGGTGTAGAATCTGGTTTCTCGCCAGTGTTGCTAACTTTACCAGATTTGGCCTTGGCAGAGGAGGCCTGATTTTGGTCATCCTTGGTGGTTTTATCCATTGCTTTCTTGGTGGCTTCTGTGTGGCGAAGATAGGCATCAAACAAAGGAGGTTCATGGTAAGGGGTGGAGCCAAACAGAGGCTCTCTGTTGCTGTCAGTATCAGGAAACAGCCTCTCTACCTCAGACTTATCTTGTTGGCTTTCTTTTTCAGTTTTTGTATTGACTACATCCAAATCATTATGAACCACTCCACTTTTACCTTCATCAGCTGAAACATTAGGAGGCTCATTTGAAATATCCTCCACATATTTGTTGAAATTACCAAAAATGTTGTTAACTTTCTTCTTTTCCTTCTTATGACTACCCTCTTCCTTCATGCCTTTTTCCTTCTTTTCCTTTTTGCTCTTTTTGGATTCTGAGCCTTCTTTCTTGTCTTTCTTCTTCTTTTTGCCCTTTTTAATTTTCCCAGATTCTCCAGTGAGTGGGTCTGCTGGAGTAGTTCCTGTCTGACTGATGTCATCCATCGCTGAATGCCAGTTTGCAAAAAGACCCATTCCTTTTTGCGAGTCGTGTGTGGTATCTGTTGCGACACTGTCCTCCACTCCTGCTGAAAGATCGTAGCCATCCATAACACTACACTCCGCAGCTATCTCCGTTTCAGAGAAGTGTATGGCTTGGTCTGTGCTGGTATCAGAGTTATCTTTCTTGGAGAAATCATCTCTGGTGACATCAATACTATCTCTGGTTGTACTAGCACTCTCCAGTGACAGGCTCTTCTCCAACATTGATGTGTTTTCCTTTCCCTTTTTAGATGACTCATTTTTATCCTTTTTCTTCTTTTTACCTTCTTTCTTGTGCCCTTTCGCCTTTTCTGTTGATGATTGTTGTATTTTCTGTAAGTCGACCGAGTCGGACTTTTTATGTTTATCTGAGCTAGAGCCATGTTTCAGGTTATTGGGAGCCTCGGAAATCTCTGACTGAGAACTTATAAAATCCTCCATCTTGGCAAACAATCCAAAGGATTCTTCTTTCTTTTCTGCTTGTTTTCCGATTTCTAATTTCCCCTCGGACACAAGTATGTTCTCCTTTTTCCCAGATTCTTTGGCACTTTTCTCTTTCCGATTGAAGCTTGTGTCCTCAAGCTCCAGTTCCGACATAGTTTGTGCTCTGACCAAATCAATATAGCCAGCACGTTTCATTTCCTCGGTATTGTCCTCATCACTTTCTGATGGTAACAGACTAAGAGGATGAGCCTTTCCTTCTTTGTTTTGTTTCTGCTTGGTCTTCTCTTTCAGACTCTTCTTGTTGTTACTGACACTAACTGGTCTATGCTCCTCATCCATCTCACTTCCAGATGTGGACGAGAAAATTTTACGCTTGGGCAGCTTTTTCTCATCCTTTTTATTTTTAAGTTTCCCTGGCGGTTTCTTGGGTTTGAGGTCAAAGTTGATGTCGCTGTCCTCATCCTTATCGTCAGAAGTAAAACTGAGAGTAGACTTTCGTTTTGTGTTGACTTTCTTTGCTGATACTGGTTGCTTTTCTTTCTTTGAAGCTTTGATAACTTTCACTTTCTTTGAGGAAATGTCCTCAGAGCTCTCAGTTGACAATTCCTTCTTTTTAATATTTTCTTTCTTTGAACTGGAAAGGTCAATATCTCTAAATGGAGGATTGGAGTATTGCTCCTCTTCTTCAGAGTCAGATGAATAAATGTCCAAAATGGAGGCCTTCTTGCCTTGCTGAAAGCCTCTGCCTTTCACCTCCTTTGTCCCAGATTTCTGAAGAGACTTCAGGAAGAACTGGGGATCCTCTTCCTCGTTATCGGACGATGACATTGAACTATCAAATATGGTGTTCTTGCGTTTACCACGAGCTTCATTTGTAGATGTTTTCTTTTTCCTTGGAACAACAGGTTCATCGTCATCTTCCGATGTGAATGTACAATCATCTGAGTCGTCACTATGCTTGTTTTTCTTTTTCCGTCTTTGCTTGAAGTTATCCATTTTCTTCTTCATATCATCCATCTCCTTCTCTTTGTTGACCCTTGTATTTGACCTTCTCTTGACCTTGTCATACATGGACACATAGGGTCCAGCCCACTCTGCCCAGTTGAAATCATCGACTTCCTCAGCAGGCTTTTTCTCAGCAGATTTGTCTGAATTATCAGATTTGTCTGATTTATTAGATTTATCTGATTTGTCTGATTTGTCCGATTTATCCACTTTCTCCAGCTTGCTACTAGACTTTTCTACTTTCTCTGAAGATTTCCCTTCTGAGATATCTTTAGATTTTGGAGTCTTGTTCTTCTTTGGTTTATCAGAGTCACCTTTAGGAGGTGGCTTGCTATTTTCAGTGTCTGGCTTTAAGGCATTGTTTTTATCCTTATTTTTCTTCCCGACAGAAAGTTTGTGGGATTTGTCCTTTTTCCCTTCTTTTTTGTTGTCAGAGCCAAAATCTTCATTTTCAGATTTACGTTCAATGCTACTACACTTGACACTGGATTTTTTATCCGAGCGTTGTTTCTCTGTACTTTTGTGATCAGATTCGTTCACTTTTCCGTCATGCTGTTCAGAAGATTTTCCGTCCTTCCCTTTGTCTCCTTTATTATCAGACTCCTGCTTTTTGCTGTCTTTGTTTTTGTCAGAGGAATCAGAGGACTTACTCTTATTAGAACTATGGTGCTCTGTTGATTTCGACTTCTCCACTTTTGTATCCTGATGACTGCTACCTTTCCCCTCGCCCTTTGACTGGTTGTTCTTATCCTTGTGATATTTGTCTTTATCCTTATCGTTCCCACTTGGTTTTTCTTTACAGGTCGATTTGTCCGTGGAACTCACTTTTGGTTTCCCTTCCTCCTTTTTCGGTTTCACATGACTCGATAACTTTGTTTTGTCCTTGTGTTTTGTCGGGTCTCCTTCAGCACTAGATGATGACTCTTTTGGTTTCACAGTGTCCGTATCCTTAGCAACACTTTGCTCCTTGCTCTTACTAACCTCAGCGTCCTTGGTAACTGCCTTGTCTTTGGTCTGACTGGACTCACCCTCCTTTGTTTTCACTTTGTGTTTAGACCCATCGCCTGACTTGTGTTTGGACTCTGACGGTTTGTCCTTGTGCTTGGCGTCACCTTTGTGTTTGCTGACATCAGTAGCAGGTTTATCCTTGTGCTTTCCAACATCACCGCTAGCACTTTTGTCTTTATGCTTGCTTGAATCGCCCTGTGTTTTATCTTTATGTTTATGTGAATCACTGCCTGTTTTATCCTTATGTTTGCCGTCAGATGACTTATGCTTGGAAGAATCACTTGTTTTAGGCTTAGTTTTGACTGAGCCAGCCTGTTTTTCAGGACTGGGTTTGGGGTCCTTTGGTACGGCCACTGAGGACTCTCCTGCTTCTTTTCCCTTGGTGATGCTAGTTGAATCCTTTACAGGATCTTTCGTCGATTCCTTGGTGGTTTTACTGGAATGTGCTGTCTGGCCTTCCTTTTTCTTTGCGGAGTGACCGGACTGACTAGATGTTTTTTCAGAAGGTGTTTCTTTGTTAGGTTGACTAGAGTTGCTTTCCTTATGGCCATCTTTTGACTTGGCCTTTTCTGAATGTGAGGAATCTGTTTCTGTGGGTTTTGGTGTTCCCTCCACTTTGTTGGCGGTCTTATCATCTTTACTGGGTTTTGTAGATGAATGGTCTTTACTTTTCTTACTATGCCCTTCCTTGTTCTGTTTATCTTTGGATTTCTCATTTTTAGAAGATTTATGCTTGTGTGACGAGGTTTCTGCATTTTTGTCCTTCTTAGCTGTGGCATTGTCCTTGACCTTGTCGTCCTTGACCTTGTCATCCTTGACCTTGGATGACACAGATTTAGAGGACTTTCCACTACCACCGGCTTTATCTTTATCTTTGTCTTTTTTCTCGCTCTTATCTTTATCATGATTCACACTGTTAATTTCTCCATCTGAATTCTCTTTTTTCTTGTTCTCCTTGTTTTTATCTTTCTTTTCCTTATCTTTCTTTTCCGTGATAACTTCAGTTTTATTTTTGACTGGCGTATTATTACACTCCTCAACCGTCATTTTAGGTTTCTTTACCTCGGGTGATTTAGATGCGTCTTCAGTTTTAACCTCCTGTAGCATAGGTTCAGTCTTTAATGTCATATCATCAATTTTCACACTGTTGTCCATCGTATGGTCTTCTATATTAGCTTTTCTTTTCCCTAATGTTGATAAATCCGCCTGATCAGAAGTTAATATCCCCCCTACAACAGATGTCTCTAATATAGAAACATCTTTTACATCGGCAATCAGTGCAACATCAGTTGAATCATTGGTCGGTTCACTATAAGATGTTTGTTCTTGAATAAAGTCCTTATTGTCTTTTTCATCTTTCACATTAGCACATGGTTTCGAATCAACAATATCTGATGATGTATTAAAATTGTCACTAAAAGATGACTCCTCTATCGACGGTTTGATCAACCTGTCTTCAGAGTCATTATGTAAATGTGGATTTTCCTCTAAAGAATTAGCAACTGTTGAGGAATCATTTGTTGGTTGATCATGACTCGACTGACCAGTAAAAGACGTGGTCAGTCGGGGACTGTCTGAACACTTTAACACAGAGATATTGTCCTCACTGAAGGGTGGTTGAGACATAGAATGGGACTGATGGAAGTTGGACGATGTAAAACTTGGCGAGTCTGTTACACTAGCTGAGGACGTTTCTGGAAACGTATCCTCAAAATTGTCAAGTTCATTCGGACACAAATCATCCGTGGGAGGTGGAGTCTGTGTTCCATCGTATGGGTTAGTTGTGGACGGGGATGGTACCTCGCCTGATAAAACACTACCAGGCGCGGCAAATGGACTCCGAGGGGAAGAGTTGGGTGAAGGACTCATAAATGGAAGATGGGTAGCTTGCTGGTTTGCCATATTGGTATTAACAGATAAGGTTGGAAATGAAGCTGCACCAGCTGAGCCCAGCCTCCCAGCTAATGACTGTGGTAATGTTGATAGTGGCATTTCCTTCGCGGCTGCCTTGGTCCGTATCATTCCACTTTTAGGATTTTCGTCAGTATTCACAAGTACAGATTTGGGGCAATATTTTTCATTAATTTGCTCCAATCTACGAGTGTCTTGATCAAATATACTACTACGTGATAAAACAGTTTTCACAATTTCTGATGGCTCCACCTTTGAATCACTTGATAAAGATCCAGTAGAATCCTGCTTTTTATGGCGCTTGTACTTGGAATACCGATCTGTATTTGGTACAGGTGCGGCAGCGGAGAGGGAAGGTATACTTATCGCTGTGAGCTGGTCAGGTAGTTTATTAGGAGGATTAGGGGCAGGCCGACTCATTTTCTCATCTAACCTGCGTATTCTCTCCTCTATTGATAAATCATCCAAACATGTTTCTGTCGCCTCCATCCCATCCTCCTGACACCCATCACTGTCCGATAACTTATCCTCCTCCTTCTTAACCTTTTCCAGTTCATTTTCACTTACAGAAGCAGACACCACAGCTGACTGTGAGCCTTCATCCTCTGGTGGGAAGTAATTATTAGTGTCAATTTTAGGTAAGCCTTGAGACTCCCCAGAGTTAGAATCACTTGGGGACATTTGTGGTGAGTGGCTTTTACTGCCACTACTAGGAGGTGAAAAGCATGGAGAGTCATTGTTCTTGGGTGATCCTAAATGAAGAGGTTGATTCATTAAAGGACGTGTATAACTAGCGAAGCGTGGCAGAGGTAGTGACAATAGCTCCTCCTCGTGGGGGCGCTGTTGACGTGGATCTTTTAAGTCTAAATTTGGTAATAAATCGTCCCCTAGAGGAATAATTATACACTGATGTTCTTCTTTGTGACCTCTATTCACATTAACCTGACTGTCCGATTCCGATAATTTTTTTGTTGAACTTTTCTTTCTGGATGAACTTGTTCCCATTCCTTCACTAGCTGACAAGTCTGATTCACTGTATCTATAATGATCCAGAGATTGTGCCACAACAGGTGTCCGTGGCGAAGAGTGACCACTCGACAGTCTCCTTAGCGACACAATGGAGTCTGTGCGATTAAACCCTTTGCCAGCTTCCTCATTATCACTACTGGCGTGCTCATCATCCTCACCACGTTTTGTTCGATATGACCTTTGCTGTTTTAAACCAATCTCATCAGGTCCATCATATTTTTTGCGTTTTTTCATGATGAAACCTGAAGGAATCTCCCTTGGAGATAATAACATCCCCGCTTCCTCGCTCTCACTATCGTAACCTATCACAGATTTGCTGGTTTTCATATCCTTATGTCCATCCTCTATCACATTTTGTTCCTCACGTTTACGGAAAGCTTCCATCTGCTTTCTATAACTTTGTGTGCTGTCCACTTTATATGTCTCTGGGTAATCCAGCGAATGCGAGCCCTTGCGGGCTGGTATTATCACACTTCCAAGCCGTTGTCCTGCCTTACCCTGCCGGGGGTCGAGGCGCGGACGTTTTGTCACTACTTTACGTGTGTCCTCAATGTCTGCAGATTCATTATCACTAGTACTGCCCTCATTCTCCAACTGATTCAGCTTCTCCAGAAGCTGCAGTTTTTCATGTTGGAGTTTTGTAAGTTCTCCTTCTGTGAGAGAGCCGTGTTCTGACTCTGTACTTGCAGATGAACTTGGGCTACTATGATTACCTGAAGATTCTTTATGTCTACCAGACATTTTGTCACTAATTTCTTGCACTTTCTGGAATAAGTCTCGCTTAAATTCTGCATGTGTACGACCACGACGCTGATCAAATTTGATATCATATTGTCCATGAAATGTGTCGTCATATGAGCGTTTTTTCACCAATCTACCCTCCGAGCGTATAACCACTGGCTCTTTTCTATTGGGGTAAGTTGAACGTATTTCCTGAATATCGGCTTCACTTATGTCAAAGTCATCCATTTTTCCCGATTTTGATTTATAATCCAAGTTATGATGTTGTGAACCTTCGGTATCCATTTGAGTTGGATCCTGAGAATCTTCCAGTTCATCCCCTAGAGGTGTAGGTGGGGTATGTTTACCAAAGTTTTCCTTGTGTTGTCGTCCATACGAGGGTGATCGACTCCAGCTACGACCCTCAGGAGAGTAATGTCCATATTCTCCTGTGGGACTTTGCTCTTTATCACGACCAGGAATATATCGTTCTTGGTTAAAGTATTTGTCCTCTGGGCGGCCTTTGCCACCAAACTCATATCGTAAATCCTCATGGTAGCCAGAAGCACGATCACTTCCCGGACTCTCACTACGATAATCCAGAGAATATCTGTCTTTGTAAGGGCGTTCCGAGTACCGGCCATCTTTACTGTTCCGCCGGTACAACTCTGGGTAAGGATCATCAGAATACTGACTAGGGCTTTGGCTACCGCCAGCCTCGCGACGTTCACGCTGACTGTGACTGTATGCTCGTAGGTCCTGCTCGAATGAATCTTCGCCTCCCTCTGAGTATGGTGTTCCAGTACTACCAGGTCCACCACTACCCTGGGGGTAGTCCTCGTACGATCTGAAACATCAAAGGTCAAGGTCAGAGACAAGAAATCTCAAATATCTTGTTCAGTAACAAAATACTAATAAAAAAATATGTCAAAAACATACAAACTAGGTTCAATAATGCATTGATCAATATATTTTCAATTTTAGGTCAAACTTTTGCCTGCTTTACCATTGGCTGAATAAAACTTGACGAATGAAAGAGCTTTGCATAAAAGAAATTCTAGAAATCTTTCACACAAATCCTTTAGAATTTCTTAAAATTAAATACAGAATCTCTTCAATGAACCAATAATTTTGGCCCAGTATTTAGAGTTTTGGGAGAGCTACACACCTCTGCCTCCTGAAGCCTTCCTCTGTGAAGTTTTCCTTGTTGAAGGCCTGGCCCCGGCCTCGGAAGGACGCACTACCACGGTGGTAGCCACGCAGACGTCGGTTGTTACCAAATGGTCGGAAGTTACCTCTTGTTCTGAATAAAATCAAATACACAACAATTAGTGATTCACTTTAAACTTCTCTTTTTGCCCTATCACAAGAAGTATAGAATTTATAGACCTTTGGAAGTTATTTTTCATATATGATATCCTATGGCTTTATATGTATGTGCACAAAGTTAGTAACACAAACAGGTTCTGATTATTTCATATTTTTGTCACAATTTGTTTTATATATATAATCCCTATAGATAGAGATGGAAACACCACATTTCTTCCTCTTCACATGTTATTGATAAGTCTTTTTGATTCTGTTCATTCTTGTGAAATGTCCTTACCTGCCCCCACTGCTTCCAGCTCCTGCTGATGCTGTTGTCACTCCGGCCCCCGTGGATCCACTAGTGCCCCCCTCAGGCCATTGATTTCCTTCTGACCCCTGTGGCCGATTATTGATCCAGCCTCGCCTTTCATCAGGTCTCTGACCTGGTTGAAGCTGTCCGGATTTCTCCATTTTCTCAAAAAATCTATTCTGACAGTCTCTACTGGCAAAGTCCGTCTAAAACACAAATAAGTACCATATTTACTATAAAACATAATCACAGCCATGAGATTGTATACAGGAACAACCATTATATCATTTCACCTAAAAATCAATGAACATTTTTTTCCCAAAACTGATATCTAATTATTTTTTGTTGAGAATTCATATATTCAACTGAAGCAACTTTTTTTTTCGAGAAAATTAATATGAATTCGGAACTCCATAAACAGTAGATAACTTTTATATTTACCATGATTTTTTTCCCATTAAGTATTCGGTTACGCATTTCATTCAGGGCAAACTGTGCAGCATCTATATTAGTGAAGAACACCAATGCTTTTCCTCCATTCTTATCGATAATGCCATGGCTGACATTGCCGTAGCGACTGAATTGGCGACATAGGAAACTCTCCGAGACGGTGTCCGCCAGATTGTCCAACCAGATACAGTTTGTCGGCATACTCTTTCCAAACCCAAGCTGAAAAAGCAAACAATACCAAATAAGCATTTTTCATTGCTTTAGATTCTAAAATCACAAGTATAAATCAGGTCATCGATTTTCTGCTTTTTACTACAGAAAAATTCAGGAAAATTTCTACAATGACATATATATGGGAATATAAAGCTAAGGATGTTTGTACCTTTATCTTCATCGAGCCGATAGTTTGTCCTTCTAGCTCCTTTAGAGCCTTCACCACACTGGATATATCAGCATACTGTACAAACGCATACGCCGACACAGCCCCCTGTCGCTTCACATCAATATCCTGAAATGCACATCAGCACCAATCATAAGCTAAATTATTTCTAAACCTATATATGTCAAGTGTTTCTTGATCATTTTTTGCCTCCCATAAATACTTTTCCATCAGGCTTATCATGAAATGATGTAAAATCAGGATATTTTGGCAGTTTTAGCTGGAGTTTTCTAATAAAGTCACTTTTTTGGGTCCCAGGATTTCAATTGCAATAACTACTATATATAGATACTTTGAAATTAACACTATGAGAATTTCATAACAGAAAATTTATATTTGATCATTAAACAAAAATTACTTACAATGATTTCTCCATATTCACCAAATCTGTCGCGAAGTTCTTGCGTAGTAATATCTTTCTCTAGGTTTCCAACGAATAACGTTCGTGTGGCTTTCGGATGATACTCATCAAGTTCGGCCTCTGGCGGTCGAAATTCATTATCCTCTGTATCGGCTGAAAATATCATCAAACATAAATAAATTTAAGTCTCGCCACAAACATACAAAACAAGACCAAAATATCAATTGAAGAAAACATGTCAACGCCATCCCTACTACAGGTCTAAAGATATATTACAGCCATCCCTACCACAGGTCTAAAGATATATTACAACCATCCCTGATATATTACAGCCATCCCTACCACAGGTCTAAAGATATATTACAAGGTGTCGTTAAAGAATAAACCAACCAATTATCACGTTGATCAAACAACTGTAGAAATATTCTCAACAGTTTGTCTCTACAGTTTTACTGTCAAGTCATATATAGCATCTACAGGTGGGCAGTTTCCTGTTACAGCCAGAGTATCTTATGGTAAGGTAGGTATCAAAACGATATTTAACTGTCCACACCTCACCTATACCATACATTATCATACCAGTACTATATTTAACTGTCCACACCTTACCTATACCATACATTATCATACCAGTACAATATTTAACTGTCCACACCTCACCTATACCATACATTATCATACCAGTACAATATTTAACTGTACACACCTCACCTATACCATACATTATCATACCAGTACAATATCTAACTGTCCACACCTCACCTTTACCATACATTATCATACCAGTACAATATTTAACTGTCCACACCTTACCTATACCATACATTATCATACCAGTACAATATTTAACTGTCCACACCTTACCTTTACCATACATTATCATACCAGTACAATATTTAACTGTCCACACCTCACCTATACCATACATTATCATACCAGTACAATATTTAACTGTCCACACTTCACCTATACCATACATTATCATACCAGTACAATATTTAACTGTACACACCTTACCTATACTGTACATTATCATACCAGTACAATATTTAACTGTCCACACCTCACCTATACCATACATTATCATACCAGTACAATATTTAACTGTCCACACCTTAACTATACCATACATTATCATACCAGTACAATATTTAACTGTCTACAAATACAACTTTCCACATCACAACTATATATATCTCCAGACTGAACATAACTGTATTCCCTCCAATGCTTCAGTTTATACTAGAGATGATTTTTTTAACCCATACCCATATGCGAACTTTCCATATCTATCTTTTATATATAAAAATTTATTTTTCATTTCCTAATATATGTATAATGAGCACTAAATGTGTCATCTTGCATCGAATTACTGTGAAATCAGCCCCTTCTTTATTCAGGAGATGAGGATATAAATGTGAATTACCTATGCCTTCGTGTGACTGGACTTTGATTCTCGCCCCAAAGAAGGTTTTATCGAGGCTTGCTTCATGCGCCTTCTCCGCATCCTCTGCCCTGTAAGGTAGAACATCAGAAATCAGACATATGGTAAGACATTCTAAGGACTGTCAAAAATTAATATTAACGTAACTACCTATCTCTTGAACCCCAAAAATATCCCTCGGAACATAAAAAGAAGGTCTCAACGCATATAAAATGTCTCTTACGTTCTTACAAAGGGAGGTAAGTGACCAATGTATTATCTAATGCTTACTTTTTAAAGCTAACAATAGCGTAGCGATCTTCATTAGCCCCGGCCACTTGTACAGCATTCACTTTCCCGTATTTCTTATACTCATGGAACAAGCCATCCCTCAAACTCGTATCTGCAACATAAAAAACAAAACTTATCATAACAGTTGGAAAAGCGTTGGTAGGAAGCACGTATAATATCAACTGACTTAATCCGATAGATTCTACTTCAAGGTAATCTTTTGACTTTTTCCACCAAACAGACAAACGTACCACTGGAGCGAAGTGGCAGAGCAGTAATGCATATGCCATGGGGTCGCTTGTCGAGGGGATCCCTTTCTGTGGATTTGTCACTCCCTGATGAGTCTTGGGACTCCGTACGGTGGGATTTGGCCTGAGGGGGAATTGTTGCTGTTGAGGGTAACTGGTGATGTCGTGGACTGCTGCGGCCACTACTCCGACTACTGTAAAAGTGCATTCAGTAAGAGATGATATACAGTATTCCACATCGACAGATACAAATACTTTGGCAATTACTTCCACAAATAACCTTTAATTCATTTGTTGTTAACACTTTGAATGCCTATATAGCATGTAGCATACTTAACCATTGCTTTAAGCTATCCAGTTACTGTGTGTATTGCCCTTGGGCTATACAAATTTTGACATAAAAAGATGTGTTATGCGGGCTATCTGCCGGTGCTGGCTATCGGTCAAAATTTATTTGGAAAACGCCTAATTTTTTGCATCCCCTGGGCTATAGATCAGTGCAGGTAATACACAGGAAATTACAGTAGTACTTTGATTATGGCCTATTTAAATTTGATTTCTAATGCATTTTACCAGAAGTTCCCAAGTTAGTGAGGTGCTAATATAGTGATCTATAGACTGCAACTTTACCTCCGACAAACTTACCTTCGCGAATCAGAGCCAGAATCACTACTCCCAGACGATGATCGACTGTAACTGCTACTACTGCTGCTTGACCTAGAATTTGACCTTGATGTATGTTGTTTTCGTGTGGAACTGTGTCGACTAGACCGAGATGTTGAATGTGTTGGAGAGGACTGTGTTTTAGAACGCTCAAATGTTGAATCTCGTGACTCCATTGGGGAATGATCAAATGACCTATGACCTTCCATGTGGCGTGATCCAAACTGTCTCTGACCATGATTTCCCCTGAAAACATAACAAAATGCATGTACCATATAACAGTTTGAGAAAATTTGAAATCTGTTTCTCGTAATTACTTAAATTCACAAAGCATAGTGGAGCATAATATCTCTACCTGTCGGTGTAAAATAACATCTCTCTCCGTCACAGTGTAACATAATATCTCTCCCTGTCACAGTGTAAAATTATTTCTCTTTAATGGCATGGAGACTTTACAAAAAGGATAATTTGTTATAATCAACTTATTCAGGTTAACATTATATACATATTAGTAAGCAAGTCAAAATCGATCACTTAAGCAAAAAACAAAATTAATTAATTTCTTGCTTTCCACAAATATTTTTTAAGGGTTACACATACTTGAATCCTCCTCTGAAGAAGCGTTCTCTTGGGCGTCCACGTGTCTGGTTCTGTCCATTCTCGTTGAAGGGTGGAGGAAATCTGTTTTCAAACTGGGCGGGGTCTCTGGTGCCCGCCCCACTACTGTAGTAATCTCTGTTATCGTATCCAGTCTCTCCCTCCTCAGTTCTACAACACAGTCAAAAACATCAAAGTCGTGCAGCAATAAAAAGCCCACAGTTACTCCAGGCTGTATAGGGATATGTGCAGTAAACAATATAATACAAATTCTGTATATTTTCATACCAGGACCAGTTTCCATGTTCATTTATTGATTACCGGTATTTTTGTATATTTTGTCTCTTTCTAAAAATTGTTCATTTCTTAATTGTTTGTTGCGAACTGTTGTATAAATGGAACTCAAAATAAATGTATCTTTTTCTTCTACATCTGAAGACCAGTATTTGCTGGTATCTTTAATCTAGGGCTGTATAAAATTCACAAGGATGATGACAGTATCTATCTATCATAAATATGCAACTTCAGTAGGCCATTCTGCACTATATGACCTGAAACTCAATCATCCTTTCAGTCAGGCAGTCACTCACTGGACATGGGGTCAGGCCAAGGTTGGAGAACAACTGGTCCAACACTGGCCTGACTGTTAAACTCCAGTCAGAATAGAGATAACTTTAGACCCAAATCTGTTTTTTTAATTTATCATCTTTGTTATTTAGAGACACATTGTATCTAGACCTAGGGTTAGACAGACAAGTTTTGTTACAATTTCACAAGTCCATTACCAATCTGTCAAGACGGACACCAGGAATACAACACTACATCCTTATTCTCCACATTACAAGAGATTATAGAGAGCCAGTGGATAATCATTTTCATGCCTTTTTCCCTGATCAAGGACTTCTCCCACAATCAACCAACATGGCTGTACTGCTTACCACCATATTGTGGGAGATATTGTTATATATACCATTCTCTATGTGATAGACACACGACTGCAACAGAGCAAGACAATCAAATCTCTCCCCTTACTATTAACTTCTGATCAATTTCACAGATTTCATATTTATTGTTAAACTACTTCCCTAGTACCTTATTCACTTTAAACTAGCCTACACTGTAACACACAGCAAAGACCTCTCACCATTATCATTACCATATTCACCGTAATAAGCGACCCTCCCCCTAAAAGCGCCTCTCTTCTTTTCTGGAGAAAAGTTAACGTTGTATAAACGCCCATAGATTTAACTATGTTTTACAACATGTGATGCCTCTAACATCAGCATTGTATCCTATAGGCTACAGTATCTAAGTTTTCAGATCAAACTCAGGAAATTGACATTTTGTTCCGTTTTGTATATGGCTCTGGAATCTTAACATTGAGTTTTTGTGTGTTATGGACAGTCATCAACAATTAGTGTGGTGTGGCCTTTTTTAGTTGTTTGGGGGGCCACAGCATTCAGTTGGTGTGGCCTTTCTCTTGTCATCAGTTTTGAGGAATCACAACATTCAGTTGGTGTGGCCTTTCTCTTGTTATCAGTTGGGGGGAATCACAACATTCAGTTGGTATGGCCTTTCTCTTGTTATCAGTTTGGGTGAACCTCTACAATTAGTTGGTGTGGCCTTTCTTTTATTATCAGATTGGGGGAACCACAACATTCAGTTGGTATGGCCTTTCTCTTGTTATCAGTTTTGAGGAATCACAACATTCAGTTGGTGTGGCCTTTCTCTTGTTATCAGTTGGGGGGAATCACAACATTCAGTACTAGTTGGTATGGCCTTTCTCTTGTTATCAGATTGGGTGAACCTCTACAATTAGTTGGTGTGGCCTTTCTTTTGTTATCAGATTGGGGGAACCACAACATTCAGTTGGTATGGCCTTTTCATTGTGATGAAGCACAACACATTATGAAGTGTTATTTTACAGAAGTTGTGAGATTATTGATATTTTGCAGGTGACTATTACTAAGTCACACTCTGTGACACATACAATCGATCAGACAACAGTACCACAACAGGAGATCTCAACCAATAGACCACTGATCAAAACAATGGTGGTGTATTTACACATACATCACTAGGCACTCACAGTTCTGTAATCTTTACAGGTCTATTCATACTGCAGTAGTACTGGCCATGTCAACATGAGTACCGGGAGATAACACCTGTGGTAATGATTACCTGTAGACAGGTGTGAAAACTCATATTCCAGCTAACTGTCCCAGTAACTATGGACACTCTGGATAAAGTCAGACTTATTAGACATTTCTTTATAAAAGTTAAACACTATACATCTGATCTCTATATAACTGTCTATAAATCATATTTCTGCTGTCACATTGACTTGGAACAGTCAAACCTATTAGACATCTGTCTTTAAAAGATGAATATTATACACAAGGAAAAACTGTCTATAAATTACACTTCTGCTGTCACATTGGTGTCCCATATAGACAGGTTTGACTGTAGTATAGGAATAACCATGATTTTTGGTGGGTAAAAAGTCATACAAAATAATTTGATCAGGCTTCCTCCTGTATGGCCTATTCCCAGCAATAAAGGTCAATAACAAATCCAGCTTTGAAAGACTTGATAACCTGATTTTGCCTGTAAACATTTTGATGACTTGTTAACACTTGTTAACAGTAAACACCTTAAAAACTTGGTCTGGCCTGAAACAGTAAATGCCTTAATAACTTGGTCTGGCCTGAAACAGTAAACACTTTAATAACTTGGTCTAGCCTGAAACAGTGAACACCTTAATAACTTGGTCTGGCCTGTAACAGTAAACACCAGTAAACACCTTAATAACTTGGTCTGGCCTGACCTGATTTTTATACCTTGAACTCTTCCATTGAATAAAACCAATCAGACACAAATCACTTCACAAAGAGCAAAGCAAATATTGGCTGTCAGCAATGCAAACATTGGATACCAGTTATAAAGATAGTCCTACCATTTCACAGTATCACCTGAATGCATCTAAAGATATTGGGAAATTTCCATACACTGTTCAGCAAAGTCCTCTCTTCTAGGTCAGTCAGACCAGCTAAACCAGCACTGAATCCATCTATCATTATTTTATATTTATTCGATAATATAGAATGTGCAACAAAATAAACCTGTTATAATCCAATTGAACTTCAAATTTTTCCTCTCCATGAAAATCAGACATTTCCTGTTTGTTAAAAATTATGAGCATCAAAATCTGACTTCTGAATCTCAAACCATGCAGATACAACTTGTACCTTGTTTTCATCAAGAATAGGTTGATCTGTATAGCTATCAGGTAATATTAATGTAAATTATAGTTGTTTGAGCATTCACGAAGAATCCCATGCAATTTCATGTCAGTCAATTTAATTAGAACTCGCCCTTACATCAAATGACTCAATTTGATATATTAACATTTGCAGAAACATTAAGAGCTTCATTTCTCTGTGTTAATTTGTCGGTCAGACAGGAAATTTGCCATTTCAAACTAGACTTACATGCTTCATATCGAGATCAAAATCAACCCATACTGGATCAGACACCGGAAATAGCATGTGATCCATACCATTTCCTACAGATCTGCAAATGTTTCACAACATATTCTAAAGGTCACATTTATATAGCGACTTGTGGGTCCGATATATATTCCCTTGTCTTTAGGATAGGATACCGGTACTCTATACGGATTTTATTGTTACTCATTTTAAAGAATACTCATGCATAAATACCTGTTTTAAAAAGTACTGACATACCCTTATTGGTATTTGAAAAAAGAAACACAATATTTTCTACGAAAAACCACATGTAAATGCATGGTGACTAAATGAAGGAGATATGAACATGATCTTTACTAAATAAAAGTCTTTCAATTCTGTTTTGAAATGAAAAATATTTTGTTTGTACATGAACCAAATTGAACTTGTATATTTTCTTATATTAATTATCACAATTATTGAAATAAGATCTTTATGTATTATGTTGGACATGCAACCATCATATTGCTTCAAAAGTATCTGTATTGGTACAGTATCATTAAAAATACCAGTATTGTTTCAGTATTGTACCATTTCGCTCCGGGTCCCAACCCTATTTGTCTTTGTTTTTTTAACATTTTTGTTGTAATCTTCATTATCTTTTTATACATTTTATAATCCACACCAGAAAGTTTGACACCGTGATATTATTGATGTTCTTTCTTTGCAATAAATATTGTATTACCCATGTTCAAATTGTCAATGATGTATGGAAAAAAACAAGCTTGATGGGTTACAAATAAATATTTATTTTTGGTCTAAACCACATTTGTTCTTGTCTGTGAAATCAGAAAAGGGTTGTGATTTTTAGCTGTGTTACAGTTACAAACTTTGATGCAGGTTAAAGAGGTTTTATATAACAAAAATTCTGAATCCCACTAACCTTTAAAATATTGTTAGTTTAAATCGACACACAATATCTGCACAATTGTTCAGATATATTTTCTTCAAAACACCAGAAATACTATAATGTATGGAAAGAGTTAAAATCAAGATTTACATGGCAAAGCTAGAACTTTCTATGTCCTAATCATGTACTACATTTGTGGTTTATAAACAGAAAATGCGAGCTTCATATCATTAATTTGTGTGATGATCATGGATATAGTTACGAAAATAATTGGGATCAGAGTGATTAATTTGAATTATTTTCTGTATATTGTACTTATCGGCTGATTTAACTCTTAACAGTCTATGAGCATGATGAATCCAGTTTATGATTGTCTAAATGATTGTCTACATTCTTCCAAGATTATCAGTAATATTAAATTCTCATTAAAGGAAATGCCCTACATTTTACATTAAAATTTATTCAAATGTGTATTTGTTAGACGGAGAAATATCCCACATTGTTCCCCAGAGAAACTGGTCCAACAGCCAACACAATGTATACATTGATATATGGTATGTTCATATCTATATAAATATTGGATAAAGATAGCATACAAAATATGTATATCACACATTACAAGTTTCAATAACATTCATATTAGGTGAACATCTCCGTTGATAATGAATGATAATGTTAATTAGTTTTATTCCTAGAATATATATATGCACCTACAGCTATAATATATTCTGATTACAAAACCGATGGACCAGTCCACTGTATTGTATGACAGGGTTGGGAAGGGATAGTCTAATAGTCTGTGTACAGCAGGGGTATCAGGTTGTTGTTAACTATGTGTGACAGTTATGATAATAAGCCTTAAATTTGTTATGCTCAAATATCTGGCTGGTGTTCTGTCAAAACATGTACATTACCCTAGAGGTAGGAAATATGCCCTGGGGATGGGACAGTCATTTATTGATAGACATCTTTGTGACCTAAATCATCATCAGTACTGCTGGTACACCTGACTAAACTACCACCACAGACTCAGGTTTGGTTTTGAGACGACCCCCTACTTGTAATGTAGTGCAGACAACAAGCTGTTGCCTTACCCTTATGCTTGCTCAGGCTGAACATGATATTTCCTTCTAAACCTATTCAATTTCAGATCTGTTCGTTTGTGTGTATAGAACAATTACTGTTTTTTCTCTATACACTCAAACATAATAAGCCCATTATGTACATATATGAATTGCCTTTAAAAATCCATCATGTCTAATTTTAGTCCAGTAGTTTCCTATTGCCAACCTAGGTAGACCATGTTTTAAGCCTTAATCCCCTGCCACCACGTACACACCTAACAAACCGTTATACAGGACAAGCTCAAATTTAAATTTCCACCTATGTCTCCAATCTAGTGTGTTTGAATGCCAAAGGTCACATACTGTGTTTGTCTGAAGACATAAAATCAGAATTTTGAAATAAAGTTTAAACTTCATGACCACCATTGATCATAAATTGTTTCAAATTATAAAATAATAGTTTATTAAATTTTATTATATCATGTTTCGCAAGAAATAAAATAAAAGCTAATCCCCATTCTCATAATTTGTGTCTCTAAGATAGTACATTCATATTTTTTTTTAAACCAAATTTTCATCAACTCCAATAATATTTAAGCAAACAGGTTCATCTTCCCTGATGATGAAACTATATCTACAAAGTGTATTCAAAAGTAAAATTCGAATTCTGTTCAATCAAATTATTTATTTTAGTAATACATGAAGAAAGGTTTTAATGAAACAACACAAATAACAGGAACCTGACCATGGGATTTTAATCAATTTCATTTCACTATTACATAGCTATCACATTAAGACATGTTAATTTAAAAAAAAAATTCTTTCTGAATCAGACACATTCAGATTAAGTTGAAGAGAGACATACGCCATTTTGATTTTCTATTGTACGCTTGGAGCCACAGGTACTTTAACAACCTACAAATCATGACTGGTTATATGGGGGAGACTATGTGTGTACACTATTAACCTCACACTTGAAAATTTAACATGATATAACAATTCTACAGCTATTGCTGTGTGCTGTCTTTAGATATTGTTAATTTTCAATAAAACAACTAGGACTTCTGAAAGGGGAAGCTAACCTACAGTACAGTAGCAGTCAGGGCTGTGTGCGGGGCCTGTCTCTAGAGCTGAACACACTCCAACAAGCCAGACAGAAAATATCTGCCAGATTTTTAGCACTTACTGTTGTGTACAAGATTTCGAGGAGAGAAAGCTGTCTAAATAATACATTAGGGTGCTAATGCTGCTCAACGTGCTCTTAGCGTCGTCATGTAAAACATACAAATTACTGTTTCGTGGTGCAATGAGAGGGAGGGAGAGAAAAAAAATGCTAACTACATATTTAAACATTAATTTTCATAGCATTAAAAGAGATTCATGGAATTCATCTCTTCTCCTTGCATATAATTATTTTACTTGATACATGTTCACAATCAGAATTTCATATAAAACGTATGCTTCATATTCATATGATATAATGATATGCATGTAATCTACAGTACATATCATTTTCAGCAACAACGGACAGGTTTGCCCATTGACTAAATCTAAGATTTAAAGGTCACTATGACCAAGACCAACAACAGTGGATTAAGAGTTCTTCCAAATTAAAGGAATTAAAACTTAGGGAGAGAAAATCTCATACTAAAATAGAGAGCTTCAAAGCTTATAAGGTGAATCCAGAGTGTTGTTTGAAGTAAAAATATGTTATCTAATCGGCCATCAAAGCTGCATCCGGACCAACATTCACCATCTGTACATGTACTTATCGTAATTACCAACCATAATGTTCTTATTTACAAGCCGGCCAGGAAATCTCTGGCTAGGGTCCATGGGCTTTAAAACTATATCTCTATGCTAAAAGGCTAACAGCATGCACTTTCTAAGGCTCCCTGTTGACGTCATAAACATATTAAGAATTTGTAACAACAGACGATGCTGTAACATATGCTTACTTTACCAGCCATTCCTTGCAATTGCCATGCTGTATATAATTGAAGTTTAAGCCCAGATGTCATGTTTGAGTGACTAATATTGTACACATATCATAGACCACTACCCTCCATATCTACATTTGTATTGTTATATTTCAAGTGAAAAATGTATTAAAATTTATTGAATAAAATTACCCAAGTACTAACAGCCAAGAAGTAATTCCAGGCATTTATTCACCAAAGAATATATACCTTAGGACTGTCCTCATATGTCTGGTATTAATTATACTAATGATGGCTTTAATTGTTTTGAGGTGAAAATAGGTTGGACTTTAATCTTGGCTATTATGTCTAGTCAGTCAGCATTAGCTACTATGTGTAAACCCCTGTCCTCCTATCAATACCTATAAATTCCATTACTGGGGCCCCACGCTAGCTGGCCACCACCATTCCCTGGACTATTAAATCTCTGCTTCTCTGTGTCTCCTGTTAACATCAAGAAAGGCCTATTTTTCAATATCCCTGTTTCCATTTCAAATGTCAAATGTTGCAAGTCTGATGGATCCATTGGACTTTCCAGGAAAAATCGATTGCCTTGGCACATACTGGCATAGGAAAAGTGGTATTGATCAGCCCACTGGGAACATCTTCTCTGACACAACTTTATACCCGGGGATTATACTAGGCTTATACCAATGGAACATCTGATATGTCTTCCTCCATACTGCCTTCCCACAAAACCAAAACAACAAAGCCAGGCTTCTGACTGCAACCCAACGTAGAACATTTTACATCCACAACCTTCAATCTGATTAAAATACAGATCCTTTTAACCACTCCGTTAAAGATGCTCCACCACCGACTGAGCATAAATGATATTCATCATTTAAACAATAATTGGTGTTTAATCGTGTATATAAATATACACTTGAAATATAACAATACAAATGTTTAATCGTATATATATATATATAGTTAACACAAAAAATAATATAAATTAATTTACTTTGCCTTTGGTGCATGCGCAATCAGTACTTCATTCTATATAGGATATAGTGACATGGAATTTTTTCAGGATACAATTAATTATTTTTTTATATTTTTAACGTGAAGTAAAATTAGAAGCTCAAACTTTTCAATGGTGGTAATGGTCTCAAGTAAGTAACTTTTGTAACTGAAGAAACATACGAAATCGTCTGCTTCTGTTTTTAATAGTGAAAAAATACCATTTGTCAGCGGTGGAGCATCTTTAAATAGAGGATCTGAGAACATCCCATATAGGGTTGTGTTCGGATGACCTTTCTACCACGTGTACTTCAGATCACATTCATTTTCGACACATTGCTACATCAATTGATTACGCCATTTCATCCCAGTACACATATACATTTAGCTTTGTTGTGCTCTTTGGGTGAGATGACTACGTACACGAGAATATTTCCGACAGCTTTTTCAAACTATTTCGTCCCCAGTCAAGAATCTGGCAGTTCCAATTTGATTGGCCATTTCCAAAGGTCATCTGGAAGTGACCCCTAATGGGATGTTGTCAGATCCTCTTATCAAACGTAGCGATAATAAGGATCTGTATTTTAATCAGATTGCCACAACCTTAAAACTACATGACCTCATTACAAATTTCACCTGGATATTAGATTGAGAATTCCTGTCTATGACAGTACCTTATTCACAAACTAAGTACAAGTACTAATTGTCAACCCCCCTCCCTCTTCTGAACTTCCCCCTCATCAACATATACCTTTTAAGAGATCAATGCTTAGGATTCGTTAAGATTTCATATTCATCAAAATCAAAAATACCAATTCAAGTTTGAAACTGAAAAGGTTCTAAAAGTTAATTAATTTTAGTTCCATTAAGAGGGACGCCTTAGGCTTCAAATCAAATTAGCAATGAAATGATTCCCAACTACTCTGCACCATCTACTTTGCTGTCAGTCGGATACTTGATGGTTTGATGTTACAATTAATATTGGCCAAATAATCTGCAGTCTTTTAAAGTAAAAGCTTCAGAATAAAAGGATTGTAATATTGGGCCTAGATCCTTACTTTGTGCCTCATGTTGAGCGCTCACCCCTGTGAGGTAGGCTCTGGGTTCCTTCCCCTAGCCGAGACACACCAGCTCACCCCTGTGAGGTAGGCTCTGGGTTCCTTCCCCTAGCCAAGACACACCAAAGTCTGTAGAAGTGCATGGTAGTTTGTGCTTCTGCTTAGCGCTCAGCATACAGGGAGTAGGACGAACTCAGTCTCCCAAAAAGCTTAGTCAGATCAGAGACTTAAACTAAGTTAGATAAGAGATTTAAGTAAGGCTATATCAGAGACTTAACTCTACCATGTACAGGGGAAGTAACATTGTAGTCAAACTCTAATCAAATATAATTGGGATACAGACAGCTTTACACAATATACGGTACTATCTTGACAATTTGGCAAAGAAAACTTGCTCATTGAAATTGTTTGGTCTTCAATTTTGAAATTATCATTTAGCTTCTTTCAAAATTGAGGACCGAACTATTTCAGTTCAAGTTTTCAGTAAACACCATTGAACATAGTCATACTTCCACATGCCTAGGACAGTAGGAGTTTGATATTTACCAATGATTGGAGAAAAAGGGAGACTGTGTAAGTGTTTATATGCCTGTGTGGTTCCAAGTTTTGTTTGTAAGAAAGATATCTAGATCTTTATCACTGCCTGGTTCTGCCAGTTTTTCGAGTCAGAAGCTTATGTTCTAGTTACTGGACAGTAAATAGGCTCATAGCATTCTCCCATACTTCAAAGGGATATCCCATCGCTGCTAGGGAAAAGATAACTCTAATTTAACACGGGAGAGTAAGACAGATCACACGCACTAGACAATTATGTAATATATAACAATTCTCCTGTGATGACGCTGCGATAAAAAGTTGAGGAGCACCTGAAATTTTATAACAATTTTTTCTAGTTTTGGAGAATTAAAGCAATTTAACACGGGCCTATGAAGTGGACTAATAGAGTCTTACATGGGTCTGTGGAGTGGACAGGGATATCTCAACCCGAGTGAAAGATTTTGGCTGGTCAACCCGAGGCTTGCCGAGGGTTGACGGCCAAAATCTTTCTGAGGGTTGAGATTCCCTATCTACTTCACAGACCCATGTTTGATTCTTTTTCTCCCTTACTGACTAGAAAAAATGATAAAATTCCACTTGGTTTCCAGCTTTTTCAACGCACCGTGATTGCAGGAACGTCGTTATGCCTCAAATTGATGACGTCATCTACAATGTGAATGCATGCCTCAGTTACACCGCATGTCTTGATGACGTCACGTTATTGTCTACCGCGTGTGAGCTGTCTTACACCCCCCTGTGCAAAATAGAGTTATCTTTTCCCTAGCAACCACGGGATATCACCGTGGAGTATGGGAGAAAAGGATATCTCAACCCGAGTGCAAGATTCTATTATTCCATAAATACATCATAAACCTGGAGGAAATCAAAATTCCAGAGAGAAAAGTATTTCATCTACATAACCATTCTATATAACTCATTTTTGAACTCAGGAAGTCTGAAAGATTTTGCACTGCATTCTAAAGTATTGTATAAGATTATTATTGCCTACTCGAATTTTTATTCTTGCAAGTCAACAACAAGGAAAAGAAAGAAGTGTTTTCTTTCAATCAGACCTGTATGTTAATAGACCAGTCGGACACATAAGGAGTTATACCCTATTTTAATAAAGTATTCACAGCTGAAATGTACTTCAACCATCTAATACAGACCCATATATTTGAAAATCAATCGGCTATGATCCTATTCCCAATCTATGCATAATTTATTTCAGCTGATTTATATTTCAGAGTCTAGCACCAGATAATAATGCTATGCCAGGCCTTGAGGGAGCTCTGGTTTGTCATTACACACAAGTAGCTGTTGCATATCTAATGATGGCTGTAGGCACACCCTGTGACTTTACACTGTGGCTCTGTCTGTGGCAGAATCCCACCACCACCACCAGCAAAACCTTATTGATTTTCTGTATTCAGCCTAGCTTTGTATCTAGCTGACAGCCCTGACAGAAAGTGTTGACTCAAACCACTATAAAGTACACAACCTCAACAACAGTCAACATTTCTCACAACAATTATCAGAATTATTTCTTCTTTCCCGAATACCAATGTACATCAAGAGTCTACTTCCAACTGACTGATATGAGATATTCAGAACAAAGCAGGTCTCTGTTTTATTACTTTATGAACACAGATTAATCAGGATATAAAATTGTATTAGACTTGCTAAAGATGGGACCACTGACACTGTGATGAAATGGACAAGTCAGATGCGATCAAATTTTCTATTGTTGATATTCCTTTCTATACATTTGGTCAAGACAAACTGGACCATATGCTATATGTACAGATTCTGAATACACAACCATAACTATGTTCCTCATGTTAAAAATGAATCTGCTGGTAGTAAAACAAAGGAATTTGTACATTACGATTTCTTTGATAACATTTCTAAATATTTCTACTTAATTTCAGAGATGAAATTTTGAACATGTACCCTCCATAAGTGAACTTGCATTAGGCATTCACATTAAAATAATGCAAAAAATTATAATGTAACATGCAATTAAAAACTAATTAATAAACATTCATGTATACCATTTCACTCCTATTACCATAAATACCATCACCATCATCAGTCACTTCTAACATATATTATAGCCATTAATAAACATGTCATATATATGTTGCATTAATGTACATCAAATTCATCAGGGAGATTTTTTTCTCTCTATTTTAATCAACAAGTCATGCGGAAAAATGAATCATTTTCAAAAAAGAAAACATGTTGATTGTAAGCTTCCACCAGCATGTCTGGTACATAATCAGCTTCTTGTAAAACTTTCTCCTTTTTCACCTGCAATAAAAGTATTTTTGTCCACAGATTTTTAGAGCATGCACAATTTGCAAAAGAGTTTCTCATAAATATGACACAGGGTTTGGTCAACACATCGTAACATGGCATCACATAGTGAAAAACACATTACCAAAGTAAATTATACAGTATGTAATAGAATATTAATTCATAACAATATCTTTCTTTCTTAGCTTACTTCAACCACCATAGCTAGTGTACCTTAGAGTTGGCATGTTGCCAACTTGTGGTGAAAATGTCCTATAAAATATAAAAGGTGTCCCACTTACTTTGCTATATCATGTAGGAACACTTATGATAATAATGATATTTGTTTAGTCAGCCAAGGTCAGGAATTAAAATAGACTACCAGTATTGTGGGAGTTGATGGGAACTATAGGTAAGGTATATACATAGAACAAAACACGTTCATAAGGAAAACAACCAATATGTGTCCAAGTTCAACATTTTTTCCAATTATCATTTTTTGTAAAATATTTGTTTTTGGTACCAAAATTTTACATTTTTACTTCAGTGCAAAATCAAAAATTTTCTAAAGGATTTTGATCATTTTTTTTCTAATTAACCAAAAAAGAAATTTGCATATTATTCTTATCAAAATCAATTGAAGATATTGGTTTTTCTCCTACTGTGTAAACACAAACATATGATACAATACCTTACAAAGAGGAATAATAATCCAATCTCGTCCACCAATTGCGAGCAGTTGGTTATTTCACAGACGTATATTCCCTTTGTTACAAAATTATCCACCTTACCACGCATTATCAAATAATTCCAAAAGTGTAATATGCACAAATTCTACTCCGCCATCATACTTACCCAGCAAAATTGGAACAATGCTTTTTATTACAGTTTATCCGTATAATCCAGTCTTTCGTCTCCATCACAGGCAAGCTTCGTATATCCCCAATAAATCCAAGGCAAAATTAAAATACATCCCAAAAATAATTCCAATCTGAACCAGGATAGCCATCCGATGGGCAAACTTAAACCATCATCACCGTAACACAACAATCAAATTAAAAGCTGCATACTAAAACATAACACTGCTACATGGGATTGTGTACATCCATGCTGATCGGATATATAAATATGTAAATTATATATCTTATAATTCATTAATCCAAAGAGAAAATTGTATGAGGAAGGACTACAATATTTACTACTAATTAACTTCACCAAAAAGCAAAACACACAACTTAATACGGTACAAAAAAGGCTCTAATACTCCAGCATCCATGTCAGTTGGACTCTTTGATGTAAATCCAGGTCAAAGTCAAGCTTGTAATCATCCACGTCTCCAAAAAACGACATTAGATCCAATTACGTTTAGTACCTCCGTTAATCCAATTGTTGTCATGAAAACGAAGAGGAATCATTTTCACAGACGCTGATCCAAGTTATCATGTAGGTTGTAATAATCCATTAAAAGTATAAATCCATGCGCGTTCAAAGGTCAAAATTTGTATAAAATCATTTTGTCAATATGTGTACATATAACATGGAAAATAAAGGCAGTAGAAATTGACAAACACTACATAAATGTAAGAATGATTATAGAAGGATCAACAATATCATACAACAGCAAAATCATGAAGGAAGGATTCGGGAGGGAAGGAACAGCAAGGTCATTCATTCTACCTTTATTGGTAGGTATAGTTTGCATTGGAGTCCTAGAAACAGTAACTTTGTATAATTTTATTTAACTAGGCTATATGTAACATAACAAGGACTAATAGAATATTACAAGGGTTTTTCTATCTACAAGCATGAATTTCCTTGCAGAGCTCTGGTCAGCAAATATTAGTTGTTAAAAACGTTCGAACTTTGTAATCTGAAGCCAATTTAGTCCCGACAGCCTTCGCATTTATTGTTCCATTTCAAATCCTGAATATTAAGTGGTGGAACAGAAATGCTAGCCAGTTAGTCGATCAGAATAATTGAACTGTAACTGGGTAAACGGCTTAGCTTTATATGATGCAACTAGCCATACTCAGTCTGGATTAAATCGCTAACATCAGTATAACAATCATTTCACACAAACAACTATTGCTTTGAAACAAATTTATTTTGGTTTTATCATCCGATCTCATTACACTTAATGCAAAACCAGAAACAAGACAGCCATGTTAAGTAAACTCTTATATGTCACAGTAATTCCTGCAACTGGTTTCTCTTGCGCATAACGCTTGCATATATCATACTTTAAAGGAGTTTGAGCGATGACTCAGGTTTCTGATAAACAACGATGTTGTCATAACACCAAATCCTATAGGTTTAGATGTGGTGTATAATATGCTGAAAATTTTGCACTAGTCCAAGAGCCAGTAGCAAATGTTTTAGTATGATTGGAAAAGAATGAAGGAAAAGACAAAGAGACAATTAGTAAAATGTTCAGGGCCCTTTCAAAGTTTCAGTTTACTTAAAAAGGACATGAGGATGGCGTAAACACAAACCAGATGTTGATAATTAAAAGAAATGTTTGCTTAGAAAACTTTATTTCAATATTTTGTGATAAGATAACTGTATCAATACTCAAGAAGTGTTCAGGAAAGAACAATACCATATTTGTCAGTGTCGTGTAGTACATACTCATTGTAGCTGTATTGTGATGGTCAGCTAAAATGATATGTTTCCGAATCTATCTTTTATTGCAAAATTTCATAATTCAAAGAAACTGTCCTGGTACATGTTTGAAAACATACAGAATAAGAACTTTCATATTTAGTATCCCCCCCAACAACAATTTTTTTTCCTTACTTCCCTCTGATTTTCCCCTACCACGGAAATATGACATAAAACATTTACTAGTATAACCCCATAAATTCTGAAAACTTTCCATTTTGATATGTGAAGAGTTCTCTCCCCTTTCGGCCCTACTACCGATGACTTACCCTTTGGGTCTATTTGTATAGGCCGCGGGCCTTGTGTGTGGGGTAAACGGCGCAGTACGAGGGACCGGTTCCTGTCGAGTACGAGTCACAGCACTTCCTGTTGCAGAACCCTCACTATACTCCGTCACTAATGTCTTGCTGTCGATAGTGTTCTCACTATTGTGAGCTTTCGATGCCGATTTGATGTCCCCAAAAGCTACGGTGGCCGATAGTCCCTCCTCATCTTCTTTCTTGTCGTGGAACTTTACACTTTGTATCTTTCCATACCTGAGAAAGAAATACAAAGAAAATTAATATCAATAATTCAAGAAATCATATTTTTACAGTTTTTTTTGGTTGAATCATTCCAAGAATGACAAATCCCAAAATGAATTTCAAAACCAGGAAATTTACTTTATTGTGTAAAAAGGCCAAGACACTTTCTTCTGTAGAAAGACATTGGGTGCAAACAGCTAAAGGAATGAATGGTGGAAATTGTGTTCAAGTTAACCTTATGATAATTAACAATTACCACGAATATTTAGGTATTAGAATCCGGTACCAGGAATGCTAGACTGCTGCAAACATTCACTTTTTGAGGAAGAGGATGACAAGAGATGTTAAGGCCCAACGGTTCGATCTTCGGTCTTTTTCACCGATTTAGGAGTCTGACTGGACACTTTGAAAAATTGCAGGGTGTTTTTCAGTTTAACAAGAATTAATTAAGTTAAGGCAGACATTGCGAAATTTGCCTGTTTAACGGACATGTCCAGCAAAATTTGCCTCAGACTGTTTATATAATTATTTTAAAATCCTGTCTGGACCAACTGTCCGGCAATTATTGAGCACCTGAAGTTGGTAGAAATGACGTCTTAGAAGTATTATGCAGGTGCGGAACCTGGCAAAACCGTAAACTGCATAAGATAATCATGAAAACAGCTGCCTACATACTAATAGCAGGAACTTATGTTTACTTGAAAAATTCACATGATTGTTCAGTCCAGCAAAATCTTGTTCGGTCCAGCTTATAAGCTTTCTCAGTCTTTACCAGTCTGAATGTCTGACCATTATTTTCAACTTTCGTAATGTCTGTAAGGATACACAGACAAATTGGAGGCAGCAAGTATGAACTCTATTCATTGTGTTCATTTGAATATTTACATCTACCATCTTGACACAAATCATTATCTACCAACTGTAGTTTTGACATTCGAATTCAAGCTTTTTTGAAATCAATGTCATTGATGGCTCCCATAAAAAAAATTTTAATACACAAAAGTTCAAGGCAATCCATGACATTATTTATTGTCTGGCCTACAAAAAATTCCGAAAATTAATTTTTGAAAAATTTGTTCAGCCAGTAAAAACCAGGATACATAAAGTCTGCTTTACCACCACAACAAGTAATCTTAGTTGAAAAGAACATGACCAAGGCCAAAAACCTATAATCCAGAAAACAACTGGAAGCCTGTGCATTTTAATCAATACTTATAGATAAACCCCCAATCTGACAGTGACTCATTTATCAGACTAGAGATCCCAATCCAAGTTGCCACGCACATCTTTTATGCAGCTAGCACAAATTGGATATAGCTAGCAGGGACTTTTGCCCACCCGATAAACAAAGCACTTTTATTTCTTATCGATCATGATCATTATTTCCGAAGTCTTGACTTTGAACATGTTGTAGTCATACAGAAATATAATTTGAAGTTTCATATAATTTAAATTATGTACATGTTCTTTTATGTATATAACTAGTGCACCATGCCAGTACAGCCTCTGTTCCTTTCATTAAGTGAAAAAAATTTCATATTGATAATTTCAAATCAAACAGTTAATATAGTCAGGGTTGGGTTTTTTTTTCTCTCCAACTGCCTGTATGATAAATGACAATGAAAGTAACCCCTGGAGTATCAAAGGTGTGTCCGTTATAACCATGGCAACCCTAACATTATTTGTAAAAATTATGGAAATGAGGCTTGGATAAATCCTGTTTTTCAAATTATTCCTTTCAAATTCATGTTCTGGCTCTTTGTAGTTACAGTGAGTGACTGAATATAAGGAAGAATCTGTAATGTATTTGTATGACAAGTACTGGCTGCATATATATACATAACATATGTACTGTAAGGTTTTCTGAGTAGATCAACTAATCTAAGTCCAAACATGTGAAAGCCTGTTATATGCATACAGGTTCTAAAGCCCCTTTGATATTGGCAGCTCTTTTCTGTATACGTGTTAAGCAGAATAGTTAAAAGCATGGAAGTCTATTTATTCAACAAGGAAGCCTGGCTGGCTCAGTGCCAACGACACAGCCTTAGCCACCTAACTCTCTATACAAATGCTGGCCTGTACACAATGAACACTGTAAACCAGAAATACAAAAGATCCCCTAGTCCACAAATAACTTGGCTGGCTGCCAAGTAATTAATTTTGTTTTGCAGAGCTTGAGGCAGATATCAGCATTACTGCTATGGTGCTGTATTTAGACCAAGGGCAACCCACACAAAACCAGCCAGTGCTGACTTGGCACAAAGCCAACAAATGGGTCAGTCTATTTCTGCAGCTAGGGATTTTTGTTGGCTAGCCTGTACAAAATCCTGCAGAATAGCTACAAGCCCCCCTACTGACTTAGCAGCATAGACTAGTCCTGATGATTCATGCTCAGGTGACCTGACTGGCTCAATAGCTGCCGACAGGCTGAGCTCTGAGAAATCTGGATCTAGGCAGGAGAAAGAAAACCAACAGAAAACCATCAACTTTACAGAGGGAAATGCTTACAATAAAATGACTCTCTTTCAATGGAAAAATTTACATCATATTGGAACTTACTAATTAGTCCACCAAATTAGCGATTAAGACAATAGTCTACATGAGAGAAGTTTGGGTTTGTGGGTTGTAGAGACCTAGAAACCGAACAAGGACTTAACTTTATATAACAGTTTCCCACTTATCGGATTTTTAGATTGGATATTAATTTCTCACTGCGGAATCTTTAACACAAATAAATAGCCCGGATTTCAATGAGTGAACTAATAAAGTAGTTTTGTTTGTGATTTTGAATGTGTCTGTGGAAATCCAAAATGGCCGCCATCCCGGATTACATTAGAATACAAAGGAGACCTGTACGATATTTTGTCTCGGTTCTTAAAAAATTGTCATGATGACCATCAAGCCTCATACTAACTAACTTAAAGCTTTAAACCTATTATATAATAAACAAATTATCCCCGACATAAATCCCTTGAGAGAAAACCTAGGTTAGAAGGGCTGGTATTACCGTATTTACTCTAGGAAGCGACCATACCTTTAATTTTATGATGAAACTTACAATGAACTGGTTATTATGCTTGACTAACTTTAACCTCATTCTGCATGTGTTATGTAAATAATTGTATGTTGAAAGTTTGTATGATAAATATATAAATAATGTACATGATCACTGATGCGTAAAACTTTTTATTTCTTTCATTTTCTTTTCAGGTCTATCAGGTAGTGGTTCAATATATCAAATTTCTGCTTTAAAGAATATTATTCTATGAAAACTTCATTTCTTTGTAAGAAAAGAAAACCCTGTGCAAGAATCATTATATAGGCCTAATCATAGCATGCATGAAAACTGAATTTTAGATGAATACTGTAAACAATTTCTTTTTACAGAAATATCCTTCTCATTGTTCATGTATTAATCTCATATATTTAAATAAATTTCAAGTACAGTATTGAAAACGTATTTTTCATCCAAAAAAATACTTTAAGCTCTACATGCAGATTGCTTTTTTCCTTATTGCAGTGAAATAGATTGCCGAGTTACACTATGGTACCGAGATAGAGCTCTTTGAAAAATTGAGAATTATTATGTACAATATGGTACGCTACCGAGCTGATGCACTTTAATATTAAACTCTATTTTGTATCAAGCATGATTCAAAGTTGATTTCCGATTTTTCAAAATCCAATTCTTTGCCTTGTATTTTGAGTGACCAGCGAATAATAATGCAATGACCTTCACAATGAAAGCTGCAGAGAATCGAATGTAGTAATAATAAACTTCCGAGTATTTCTACCGTAAATATCCAATATAACAATTTTCAAAGCTTTGCCCATGGAACTTAATATCTTGTTTCGTGTGTTAATTTTGAAAACCTGCATTGATTCTGTTTGCTCGCCTTACATTTCAGACATTTCACTGCGGCGAAACAATGGTAATTGCAGAGTTCAATAAAACAGTTTGATATTATTTCTTATTACAAACAGCAGCTGGTATATGTATGTTAACTATTAAATCATTCGGGAATCAAATATATTTTTGTGATGTTTTTTGTTCAATCTTTTGCAATATCTGAAAATATATTTTAAAATTTGGTGTTATAGACCAAATTTGATATATCTTCCTTGACGACTATAATATGAAATTTTATTCAATTATTTGTTTACTTATTTCATGATTGATAATTGCAAATATTCCTTAACCTAAATATACAGGAGCTCAAGACAAATAGATTAATTTGATAAAAACAAAATTTATTGTTATCCACAATTGTACCTAACAAGAATGTTCCATAAACAAAAGGCATTATTATAAACAGCATGCTGCAATTGGTAGCTAAATTCAAATAAATTGTACTCCAGATCAGAAGTTCATGTGCAGAAATAATTAAATATGATTAAACATGACAAAAGAATCGTATGCATATGTAACATATTATTCTGTTTGAAATTATGAAATTTCAACATGATGAATAGCTCCTAATTCCACTACAGTCAAACCTCGATGATTCGAACTCGGATCAATCAAATTTCTTGCTGTATCAAACTTTTTGCTTGGTCCCGATTTTCTTCACTATATAACATTACTAATTATAACAAACCAATGTATGAATCGAAATTGTATGAATCGAAGTTCTTGATGTATCAAACTTTTTTCATGAGCCATTTGTTATAAAATCTTAGGTAACCGACGCTCGATGATTCGAATAAAAAATTTACCTGTACAGATCAGGTGTTCGCCGATGTCCCCCGGCATGCTATCACACCTGTCTTGCGACGCCCCTTCGCCAGACAATAGGGATTATGACAGCTTGTGAACTGCTTGTTTGATATCATCAAGATAATTAATATCTCTGATCAGGCCGATACCCGGCGTTTTGTTTTTGCAAGCTACCTTATTAAATCATTGGTATGGCAAAAATACTGTTTTTGATGTTCGCCGCCGCCATTGCTAGCTGTTTGTAGAATTTACGGAATGGTAAACAGCAAGCCACAAAATAAGTAACTTGTACTCGAAAGTGTTTTATTCCAAACTTTGGCATAAATACTGGAGCTAATTGATCATTCTAAATTGAAATATCTTTGTAGGTGTTGTAGCGCTTTCGGTTCCTCCTTTTTAGTTTTGTTTTTACTGCATGTTTTCATTTTTATATTCAATCCGTAATATCAACCATCGCTTCAATATTCATCACATGTACATGGGTTAGGCCTAGTACATGTAAGTCTTGTTTATAATATACATATGTATTGCTAACGATAGCAATACATGTGATTAATTGTATACTACGTTTTTATTTTGTTTTGTTTGTGGTAAATACAATGATTATAAAGTTTACAGAGTTTACGGAGACAACATGTACACAACTACCACAGTTGGTCATGGTAAAGAAACTTCTATCTAATTCTAACCATGAATAATTCGAAGTCTCTATGTTTCGAAGTGTTCTGTTGGTCCCTTGAACGTCGATACATCGAGGTTTGACTGTATTTTAAAATTCCCAAATTTTCAAAAGGTCTTAGGCCTGGACTCATTTTCCAAACATCAGAATTTGCCCCAAAATATGCTTGCTACTTTGCAAAAGTTTTTCCATCAGCACATGTACATAAACAGGATTCCAATGATGTTTACCTAGCTTTAAAAAAAAACTCATCATCAACACACAAAACATAACACACAACACCATAGCAGGTCAGATATCAATTCTCATTTTTTCCAGTTGTTTATCCCCGTTACCAAACTCCTACATCGATAGTCCATTGAGGGCTACAAAAACAAGTTGGTATATAAAGGTGTATCGGAGATATATATCGAACATTGCAGATGAAAGATTATGGAAAAATCAAACAAGCGACTATTTATATAAGCTTCCAAGAATTGGTAATTATAAGTAAATACAATCTCTCAGAAACAGGGTGTTTTTCATAATGTTGAATATTAATTGTGCATTATACAAATTTTTGACCCATGTGTAAATGGACCTGCTGACCTTGACCTCAGTTTGACCTACCAGAAATATCTAAAAGCATTATGACATAGGTTACACATTCCCTAGGGGCAACAGGTAGAATGTCTGCAATGACAGCAGTTCTCATTGGCAACTGAAGAATATCATTTGATTTTGAGCCAGGAATTAACAGTATAAAGATTATAGTTACAACCTTTGATAGGTTTCAGGTTTCCAGTAATTGTGAGCAATTTCAAAGATAACATGAAAGATGAATTTGTATATAAGTAACTGTAGAAAGACAAAAGTATCCTATGTATGATAACTGCTATGAATCGTTGCGGCTTTGATGACTAATCCCAAATTCATTCTTTAATAGTTGCAAATAGGAAGTCTGAATGAGTATGAAAAGAGAATTTGCATTTTCAAATATTAGGTTTCTTACCACAATCAACCTATGTGGTGCATGTTCATGAATACAATACATCACTTTCCAGGAAAAGTTTAGCTACAATGGCTGGTCATGTTGGTGGGTAAATAATTTAATTCAAATAGTGACAAAATACATTTAATATAACATACAACTAGCCAAGACATCATATATAAAATACAGAGCTGAAAAGTATGAAATATCAATTTCTTATGAGAAAATAAATCATTCTAATTTAATAAGGACTCCCTCGATCAACAATAGTAATGGTATTGATTTCTTTTAAAATATAACTCTAAATCTTTGAAAAATGAGAATGACTGTACAAAATCTGAAATTGTAGGGACACTTTCAAGGTACAATTCAGTCAGGAATTCAGTGTAAATTTAGACTTGTTCTGTTTCTGCTACTGAATGCTCTATAATTTTCCACCACTGCCATTATCACCCGGAACTCCTATGTTAGCCTTTAGCTTTCTACAACACCTTTACAATATAATACAAATGGATTCTATAGAAATTACCTTTCCCATTGACCATTAGTCGCCATGGAAACCAACCCGAGAAGTCCTATAATTTAGCCTCCAATCCAAACTGCTGTCTGATGTATTAGTACAAGGAGTCTAGCTGCAGCAAGCTAGGTCACCTTGCTCTGTGCCATTTCGCATCAGAGTTTCAGGAAACATTAAAGTATAAAATCACATCCCAGTATTAAAGTAGAAGCACCTGAATATGCTATGTACACCCACTCTGTTTTCATCATGGCAGCAAATTATTTTCTAACTCTGGGTACTGTTTGAAATCTCTTTTTTTTAATGCCATGAATACACAGGAATGGGACAATCTGAAGTTCTGAATATGTTGGTGTCATTGTTTTTCTTTTTTTTTCAGTTTGGATATAAAGCAAGAATGACAATATCAGTTCAGTTGTTGTATAACGAAAATTTTAAGGAGACCTCAAAATCTACATATATAGAAAAACATTTCAATAATTATTTTCAAAATTATAATTCAACAGTGAACACCAATGACAATTAATTATCTTGAGAGTTAAGAGGCCATGCTGCATTGTGTATAGATGGCCTACTAAGCTGTGTCATGGTGACAAAAAATTTTGACTTTCACCAACAGTTGATGGCAAAAATCATTGAATCGTGTCCAACGGTAAACAAGACTTGGCCTGTTAACTGTACAAAGAGTTTACAACCAAGTCATAAAATACTTGTTTCATATTATCCTATCTTTGTTTATCAAGAAATCCATGTTTCAAAAGGGTTCGGCTTGGTACCAGTTTAGCACCTCATATACACAGGTGCGGGTATATTATTTCTGTACTACATTGTATGGTATCTAAATTAAAGTTCAAGCAAAACAGGGAAATCTTCATAATAGTTAGAAACAGTATACTATTATATGTATTTTTTGACATTGAACTTTTCTGGAGAGACCTAAATCCGCCATAATCTAAATTCATTTCTCATGCATCTTTCTTTGATTTGTAAACTAAAATTTATCCTACAATGCCAGGTAACAAACCATTATCTTTGTCAGGTTGTCAACTGTTGATCAGGACGAACCAAAACAGGAGGTCAATTAAACAGTTACATGGTATGCTTGGCCTAAACTAATCTTCAGAGCTGGCAAGCAAGCTGTATATAATTACCTTAATCTATATCCACAAGCTTCTTGGCAAGTTAAGCTCAGATTTGGACAGTTATGTTTTTAACAATTGCTATTTCATTAAGTTCGGATTATTAGTCTTCTAATCACCTATTAATTTATTTTTGTTAAAAAAGTGTCACAAATGATAGAAAAAAAATTCATTGTTATTAGAATCTGTTATAAAACCAAAGTTTCACCTGTCAATGCTTTTTATTTGACAATGCCTTTTGGAAAGTGAAAGCAAAACAGTCTTTAAAGTGCCAAAAGACATTCATATGAGAATATTGTCAGATTGGTATACCATGGACAGTTACGTATACAATGACCTGTAAAATATATAATCCAAATGGATACATCAAAGGCTAAAGTATCAATCACTAGTCCTTAACATGTCACAATTTAAGTAAATATATCCACGCTGATCCAAGATGGTGACCACAAATTTAAACTTTTTAGTCTAATTAATAACTAATTATTATCAACAAAACAAATGTGTCTGCATTTCTTGCCAAAATTCCAAATACATCAATCAGTTCTTTATCTTACATATTTTTCTTTTTTTTTGCCTTTCTTCAACAAAACTATTGGCTTGACAAGTAAGCATTCAAGGATATCAATGTTACTTTGTAGTCAAAACTATTATATTACTAATTATTTTCATCATCGATATCTTGTTTAAGCATTTTTAATTGGATCAATTAGTGATTAGCAGGTGCCCGTTTGTGGAATATAAAATGTAGATGAATTCCTTCCTCACAATTTCAGTGGCACTGGTTGTTATGGTTTGCTTAAGGAACTGTGGTTAGCCTGAAATACCTAACATCTGGTAAGATTATCTACGTACTATATTACATAATATTATATCTGAATTCCTCGATCTCTCTTGTCAAGATATGTGATGAGATGGACACTAAATTTCCTAACGTCCCCGCGGGGAAATCGTTAGGTAACGTTACAGAGCAAAACAAAGCACCCACATCTTACTGTAAACAAAACAGGTCATATTATAAAGCCATAATTCCCTCCTATTTTAATGCTTTCGTTTTGATTTCTGTTAAAAACTCTAGTTTTGTTGAAAATAACGGCTTTGACATCTTGTACTTTTGTAATAGGTCCATTACCGTTACGTGTCCAATACGTTTTTGATATTGCTACATAAGTTAGTCCTATATCAATTTATGCATTTCTTTCAAATACATATATGAAATCATGTAATTCTTCTAATGACTTATTTCCCAACGTTAGCAGGGCATGAGGTTCAACAATATGCTGTTCTACATAAACAAACCCATGCGAAATGGGTGTGAAATCCATCGAACTCCGAGTCGAGACATATCGAGACGGACGACATTGTTATAAATAAACCGTCACATTTCGACATATACAAAGTACACAACATCACCTTTTATAGACCCGTATCATTGTAAAAGCCTGAAGCTTTCTGTTTCAATATGATTTAAGGTAAATCCAGAACGCGCCCACATAAAATGGCTGACCCCATTCCGGATAGCATTGTCAACGTGCATCAAAATGGTATGCACGCATACTTACCGCTTAAAATGTTCCGACACCTCATCTTCCGTGACTTTTTCCGGTAAATTTCCTACGAAGAGATACCTAGTTTCCCGAACCATCGCTTATTTTCCTACATTACGTCGGGTTGATGCTAGTTACCATGATTTCACTGTTTCAATATCCCATGTCTTTACATCGTTCACTTTTCTCATAGCGCTATTCCTGTAGTAAAATAATTCATGCCCTTCAATGACGTCACCCACACGTGACCTTCGACCGACTGATCTTGCGAATATATTACAAAGAATCGGGGGTCGTCTCAAAAATTATTTTCGATCTAAAATATATAAAACGTGACAAAATTTAATAATTTATGACCACGTTGTGTTTTATAAACATAATACATAACCTAAACTTGAATTACGAAACCAAGAAAACGTTCTAATTTCATTGATTTGAAGTAAATATTGCGTGGTAAAGACAGGTGCCCGCTTGTTATATAGCACAAACCGTATTTACCCTATACAATCTACATAATTTATATAAGAAACTGGAAATAGGTAATTTTAATCGTGCATTTTGCGATCAACTGTTTTGGTACACACCACAAAATATCAAAAATAGAAATGTTTTGTTTTTACTGACTCGAATAAGAAACAAAATATATAAATTAGCACTAGTAGCTTGACTTTCTTAATTGTATACGTAGATCTATATAGCTCTGTATTCATAAACATGTCGTGATATTTTGAACAATACATAATGCCACATTGGCAGGTATGATCTGGCGCTACATCGGTCTAATGTTTGATTAAGGGATATTTATCATAAATCTTAGAACTGTTGTTTCCAACAAATTATTATAAGAATAATTCCATTTGGGCAGCATTACCGTAGTTACTCATACATAAATTATTTCTAAGTGCTAAAATTATTTATTACAAAATTAACGTCGAAACACAGGTAACGTGGGGTTGTTTTTTTTTTACACTTCAACAAATTGGGAACCGAGTTGCAACTAAAAACTGAACCTAAATTATGATCAATATATGTGTACACACGCATACTAAATTGTTAGATGTATAACAGAAATGAACAAATACGTGTTACTGATAATATAAATATGTTCCAGACTTCTTGTTTAGTTCTTGTTCAAAAATACATTTAATCTGACAACACAGAGTTGAGAAGAGTAAGTGACAGATTGTACGGACTGGGTCCGGTTTGAGCTAGGTTTGTGGTGATGGATGGCCGTGCCTTTGTGTATAGAACAACTATTCACAGCGAGACGAGTCTAATGGCGGAACAGCGTTTACCAGACGGTGACCTTTCGGGGCAACATGCTGCGTTCTACTTTTTATAGCCCTGATAAATGTTGAATACCACGTGATTTTTTTACCACGCTTTTATATATCTGAACGATCTGCATTAATATCAATGGATTCATCGTCTTTGTAAATGCTTTAGTACTATATGCTATATAAAGACATAAATTATTAGAATCGTTTTGAAAATCAGAATCTACATTTGTTGACATTGTCATTGTATTATTTCTTGACTCGATACCGTGATCAAACACGAATTGACACGTCACTCGGATTATGGGAGAGTATACGTGTACACATATGATGTTATACACAATAAGTTACTAATGTGCTTAGAAAATGTACACGTGTGTTGATAAGCAATACATCTAATTACGCTTTGTCGGACCATTGCAAAATGCAATATTCATTATGGTGAGCCACGTGACTAGTATGTCAATTAGCACTAAGTCGTCCCTAATTAAGATATATGTCCAACACTCGTTTACATGAGGCGTGACCACGTCATTATTTATTATTCAATATCAACATATTGTATACCAACTCCCTTTCATTTATACGGTATTAGTGTCGACAGTAGTATCCAAACATGTAGACCTACGAGTTACTTCAGTTTAGATTTGGTGGTAACTTAACTAGCTGCACAATTCCCTGGCTAAATTCAGCCACAACGAAATAACGATTAAATGTCTGATAATCGTCGAAATTACTTTATTTTGACAAAGGTTTCGATGTAGTTACTATCGAAGTCCCTGATTTTAGTGAATATTTGGTGTGTCGCTATCCGTAAATCAAAGCACAACATTCCAATATGGCGGAGTTTGACATTGAGTATTACACCGTAGACCTCCTTTAGGTCGCTGGAAACAACCACAAAACACACAGACGGCTTTCAAACTGTAGACTCGCTCTGTTAGTTTATTTATAGAACGGGTGTTGTGCTTAGACCATTTCTCCGTCTGTCGAGTGATATCTATAGGCCTTGTTATCATGGATATATCTGAATGTTATATAGCACTTTGTAGGGATTTGACCGTTTGTAATATGTAGCAAGAAAGTACAACGTTGCCCAATATTTGTCCATCCATGGTAGCGGTTTTCGTTATAGATGTATCGATTTTTGGGCAAGAGGAGACGAGAATCCACATGTCGCTTGGGTTCGCTTAACATTTTACCGAGGCCGCGTTATCGATCTACACTATGTGGGAGAGCGGCGGTACATCAGGCGAGTCTATTTAGCCAGATAGGGAATTCAGCTCAAACCAATGAAGAGGTTTTCTTTAGGGGCATTCCGGAAACTATGGACTTATCAAAGTTACGTGCACTGTTGAACACAACCACGCCCAGTGTGGAACAATCTGGTAGCAAGGATAACTTAATAACTTTGAGTGTATAATCTTGTGGATTATTGAAGTTGTTATGATGACAAGTATGTGCCTTACTTAGTATGTACATAAGTCCAAAAATATGTTTGATTAGGGTTGCATTAGCACACAAAAAATAGGGTCGGTCGGATTTTTTTAGTGTTTGTCACTCTAAAATATGGCTGGAACCGGAGTCTGAGATCAAAATCCCGACTTTTTAATATTTTTTCGTAGAAAAGCAGGAAAAATAGGGTCGGGGTAAAAATTAGGGTCGGTCGGGTAGGCCTAAACAGACATATTTTTTGGCCTAATAACTGTTGTCATTGATATCAGTTCCATATTTATGCAATATGAAGGAATAAAATTACAAAAATGAATTATTGTAGCTTAACAGGAAGAACAAATCTACCTTTTACCACCATAGATTAAATCAGGATCAATTTTTAAAACTTTTAAAATTATAATTATGTAAAAATTAAATTGTAGATCACAACTTGGCTTCCTGGTCTTACTCTGTGTACTCATTTCACTGCAGCAGTAGATGTAATTACAATGATTTTGGCAGATCTTATTTGTAAATCTAAAACCTATACAGGATATTCTCAAGATGTTGGTAATTTTTGGCAGTGAGAAACATATCAAAAACTCTTCTTGATTGGCGCGTATGAAAAATACGGCACATCCAGTACAAGTTGAGATAACTGAAATACTGTATATTATATGTTGACTATACCCCGGATATTAAATGCTATAGACATTTTTTTTTCTGTTTTACTATAACATTAACTCCATAACATTACAAAAAGATGAAAATGTTACCCCCCCCCCCCATACCCCGCCTCCTTTTTTACAACTATTATCTCAACTTGTCCGATACTTATAACCTGTTCTATTCATTTTATGACTTCTAGTCAAAGTTAAAAAGTAACAACAGACTACTACGTTTAAACTTCATAGGCATGATACCGGGAATAGTTTCTATGACTATAAAATGACTATAAAATAGAAAAAATACTTCATTTTTAACAACAATGTATATTTTTTGCTAATCAATAAACAAAACCTCTAAAACAATTTCCCCCAAAATTGCGTCTTCAAAGTGCATCATCCGCGCATCATAGGAAATAACTGTGTATAGTTTTGTTTACAGATATTATTTATAACTATTAATTTTGTGTGAAAACATGTGATTACCTAGATTTATTCTGTGGGGTTTTCGCTTTACAAGTTATCAACTTCCGTTGTTCAGTACTTAGTTTCGTTTCAATTGAAATGTATTATGTGGCAAGTACTGCAAAATAAATCACCTAACACATAAATCCCTTTCATCCATCTACCCACCCACTCATCCATCCATCCATCCATCCACCCACCCACCCACTCATCACATCCAACCATCCATCCATCCCTCCACACACCCACTCATCACATCCAACCATCCATCCATCCATCCCTCCACACACCCACTCATCACATCCAACCATCCATCTATCCAATCCTTTCCACCCATCACATATACCCGCCCATCCATCCACCAACCAATCACATTTACCCACCCATCCATCCACCCTACCATCACATGTATCCATCCATCCGCCCTCCCTCCCATTCATCACATCCATCCATCCATCCCTCCATCCCATCCATCCATCCATTCATTCTTTTCACCCATCACATATACCCGCCCATCCATCCACCCACCAATCACATTTATCCATCCATCCACCCTCCCTCCCATTCATCACACCCATCCATCCTTTCCATACACCCATCCACTCATCTACCCACCTATCAAATCCCATCACACCTATCCGTTCCATCTATCAATTTCTTACATTCATTTTCCACCCAATCAACCAAAACAATCCATCCCAACAAAATCACCCGCCTGTCACATCCATCCAGGACCAGATGTGCTGTAAAATTCTCATTCATCAATTTTAAAAAGTGCAATAAACATGTATTTATCACATATATATATTATAAACATCTCCTGAAGAACAGCGGCAGCTGGGAAAACGTTAGAGATCGATCGCAGATTTGTTTTATTTTTTTTTCTTTATATATAAACTTTTAAACCATCAGTTATAAGTAACTACCTGTTAATATAACTCAAATCTTCATTTAATCCGTACACTGAAGAAAAACAATTGTGGAAATGAACGGATATGGGTAAGGTAGATGAAAATGATGATTGAATGTGAAGATATCAGAATGATATGAGTGCTGAGTTATCAAATGTGAAGATATAACGTGGTAGCTAAGTGAATGAATTCAAATTATGAATGTGGTTTGGAGATGTGATAATGATTTGAGGATGTTTGTAATGTTGAGGATGAAGATAGTATATTGTATGTATGGTTGATGATTAAGAGGAGGATGAGGATGGTAACAGCGAGAATGATAATATATATATAGGAAATTATTATGTAATGTGTACTGCATATGAAAAACTGAATAAAAATAAGTTATATAAATGATAATAACATTTTTAAATTCATTTAGAATTATTTGTCCTCATCTGACATGGGCATATCTTTTAAAATCTAAAACGTGTATGCTAAGACGCTACCTAAAGCCAAGTCTCCTTCCCCTATCCTTGCAGACACTACCGACTGACAGCGTGATCGATAAAAACGCAAGCAAGATGAGGCACAGTCGGGAGATATCTGAGATATCTCGTCGGAAATAAAATAATATTGTATTATCAAATTTATGAAATGAAAAAGGCATGTTCGCAATTGTTTCAGCCAAATGATTTAAAATGCCATTTCATGATACCACAATGCTTTTAGCATCGCAAACACGAAACCAATTGGGTGCATGTATCCCATTTGTGGCCCTCGGATGTGATTTGAGATAAATTCTTTCTTTCACTTTCGAGATACCAGCTGCCTTCGTAACCCAGACAATGAGTACACACGAAAAAAAAAACACCCTCGTTCTTTCCTTTGGTAAAGTTGCAGAGTTGATCAATTAGGATTTACACCGTATATATGTCGGTAGTCAAGATAGAGTTAAAGGCCATCACCATGCATTTGAACCCTTTTATGACTTATACATGGTTAGTGGTTTGAGGAAATTCAGACATATTTTGTAGTCCTATTTATTACTACTCTGGAGCATTTCAATATAAATATTTTCTCTCGCATTTGTGGCCTTAACTCTGTCAATTGGACATGACGTTTGTTGCGCTATTTACAAATTTTAACAACACACACACACCCTCATAGAAATATAACCTGATATACACTGTATGATAAAAAAAAATTGAGAAAACACGCATCGCATCTTAAATTCCACACGAGTTATGTCTTCATTTTGATAAATTGACAAAACCTTGACAAATCTAGGACAAGTATTTGATTCTAATACACGCTAGCAAAAGTGATCAAGATTATGTTTTTCACTGGACAAGAGTAATAATTCACAGATTGGCAACGTATCACTGGGTTTGAAATATCCCAAAAATACAGACATTCACACACCCCCACCCCCCCCCCCCCCCCCCCCCCCACACACACACGCACACCTCACACAAACACAAAGAGCTCTAGCCTGAGGCTAGCCTTGACCGACCTTAGCCGCAATAGGACGTTAAGCCTAGTTTACCAGAGAATCACTGAGTTTGTTCTTGACTTTACATTCCTCCCATTTCTGGGTATGCGACTATAATTTGAATGAGAAATTTATTTGCTGGGATCTTTTTTCTTCCCTTGGTTCTTTCTGACTCCCTTTCACCTTTGGCCTGGATCGAGTTGATGTGTTCTGTCCCTGATCGAATCGATTAACCCGTAAATGTGACAGTTTTCTACTAAACGTCGGAAATGTCTGTCTGTCACTGGAATCGTTGGGTTGTTTGGTGTCTTCTGGCTGTACGATTCAATGCGATATCACTATTGTTGCTATATTGGTTCGGTTCGCTTAGCTCAGTTTAAGTATCATACGCGGGCGCGTGTCAAGTACCGGAAGTTGTGTAACATGTGCTTAGTTCAATAAATGGATTCAAAGAGTTAGCACTTGTTCGTGTGATCAAGGGCTCAAATCACAACATGGTGTCAGATTGAACAACTGTGGTGATTTCCTGGTGATATAAGAGGAACAACAACATCGAATAGTCCAGATGGCAAAGTTCCAGTCCCCAGAAAAGTTCGATTTTAGCCGTCCAAGCGGATGGCAAGGGACCGCAACCAAACTATACAAGGATGAGGATGCAGTGCAGATAAGTGCATTAATTTACGTTGTGGGCAGTCAAGCCGAGTATGTATTTAAGAAATTGGTATTCGATGTCGCCGGTGACGAGGATAAATATGACAAAGTGATCGAGGAATTTCACAATTATTTCATTCCCAAACGAAACATAATATACGAACGAGCACGTTTTCATCAGCGGTCATAGGCACCACGAGAATCTGACCAGGACGAGTTTGTGAGGGATAGGGTAGTAATCGGACTTTCTGACCGGAACATTTCTGAAAATATACAGATGAAAGCAGATTTGATTTTGGAAACTGCCATTCAAATTGCTAGGCAAGCAGTGTTAGTAAAGTCACAGATTCGAGATCAAGGGGTCATAAGCATGTTGAAGAGGTGAAAAAGGGGAGACCATCTAAAAAGAAAAACAACCTAAGTACCCATCAACAGGCTCAAGTTCACCAATATAATAAACATTCTCACATCGATAGGGGTATCTGCCCGCGCTGTGCTCGCTCGCACGGACAGAATAAATGTCCAGCTATGTCCAGAAGGCGATGTAGAGCTTGCGATAAAATGGGTCACTTCGCGTGTTGTTTTCGAACTGTAAAGGAAGTGACAGAGAAGGAAGAGTTCTTCCTGGGCGCCATAGCATCATGCTACAGTTATGAAAAGGCATGGGAAGTTACCCTCAAGGAAGGAAACACCTCCACAACATTTAAGATAGACACTGGAGCAGACACCAGCGTAATATCTCAAGCGACATATAACAAACTTTACCCTAGACCAAAGTTGTCCCCCACTGGCTCAATACTCCAGGGTCCAGGAGGAAAGGTACTTCCCTCAGAAGGGACTTTGACTGTGTAGTTAAATTGAAGGGGAGAAAATTCAAGTTTCCAATCTGCGTGTTGAAGGGATCAAGTTCTAGCAATTTGCTCGGACGGAATGTCGCGCACCAAATGGGGCTAGTGGTGAGAGTAGAGACAGTAACGGACGACTTGTTTGGAACAACATTGGCATGTGAACCAGTAAGTATTAAACTTAAGGACCATGCTGTTCCCTATTGCGTCAGTTCCTCAAGCCGAATACCATTCCCATTACTGGAAAAGGTAAAAACCGAACCTCGTCGCATGAAAAATGATGGTTTCATAGAACGGATGACAGAACCAACAGACTGGTGTACCCCCATGGTCCCAGTGGTGAAAAAAGTCTGGAATGATCTCAAAAAACTTAATGAAGCTGTGAAGAGAGAACATTTCATGCTACCAACTCTAGAAGATATAGCTCCCAGGCTAGCTGCAGCTAAAGTATTCTCCAAGTTAGATGCCAGCAGTGGATTTTACCAAGTCCCCTTGAATATGGGGAGTAGTCGGCTCACTACCTTTATAACTCCTTTTGGACGGTTCGCCTTTCGTCGTGTCCCCTTCGGCATTACATCGGCACCTGAAATCTTCCAGCGCAAAATGTCTTAAATGTTGACTGGTCTGAAGGGAGTCGAGGTAATTATTGGCGATACGATAATTTATGGAAACTCACAATAGGAACACGATGAACGTCTAGCCAAAGTTTGAGACAGGATCAGAGAATCAGGCCTTAAGCTTAATAAGGAAAAATGTGAGTTTGGGAGGTCTAAACTGGAATACTTAGGTCACGTGGTCAGCGGAGACGAGGTCAGCGTTAACCCCAATCGCGTCGAAGTTATTAGGGGACTCGAGCCATCAAAAGACCTTGCTGAGCTGCGGAGAGTCATGTAGGACGGTTTATTCCAGATCTCTCAACAATACTACGACTCATGACAGACATCTAGAAGTCTAATGTTGTATGGCAAGGGACTCCTAATCAGCAAGGTCCATTTAAGAAGATAAAGAGTTAACTGACCAGTACTCCGACATTGACATTTTATGGTCCAGACAAACAAACGTTTGCCAGTGCTGACGCCAGCAGTTATGGCCTGGGTGGTGCACAATTTCAAAAGGATGGAGATGAGCTCAAGCTAGTAGCATTCTGCTCTCGCACCATAACTACCGCGGAGTCACGGTATGCGCAAATTGAAAAGGAGTGTTTAGCGTCTGTGCGGGCCTGCGAGAAATTTGAACGTTATTTGATGGGACTAGAGTCTTTCAAATTATTCACTGATCACAAACCTTTAGCACCACTTATCAACAATCAGGACCTAGACAAGACACTTCTGAGATGTCAACGACTCCTTATGCGTCTGAGGAGATTTACTCCGATTGCAGAACATGTGCAAGGGAAGCTCCTGGTTGTTCCGGATACTTTGTCGAGGAGCCCTCTCGAGATATCTGAGGTTCCTTCAGATGAAGAGGTAGAAATGTTTGTAGACTCGGTTGAATCGACATGGCCTATTTCAGACCACAAACTGACTCGGATATGACAAGCTACAGCAGAGGATTCACAGCTCGCGAAAGCTCAGAGACTTACTAAATCTGGCTGGCCGGATCGTGAAAACTCTTTCCAGAATATGGAAGGCTATTTTGCGGTGCGAAACTTGCTGCTTTACAGACACAGGATCGTTATACCTGCCTGTTTATAGGAAGAAATTCTGGAAACACCTCATGAAGGCCACCCCGGTATTACTAAGTGTCGCGAACGCGCAGCAACATGCGTGTAGTGGCCCAACATCAGTAAGGATCTCAAGAAAATATTGGAAAAATATTCTGTCAGGAGAATAGCCCTAACCCAAAGGACAGAACCGTTGAACGTTACCGTTCTACCAGAGATACCTTGTCAGAAGATCTCCGCAGATCTTTGTGATTTCAGAAATAAAAGTTACCTAGTGGTCATGAACTACCATTCACGGTTCCTGGAGATTGCCCACCTATCCAATATAACCAGTGGCCAAGCCATCGGCAAATTAAAGAACATATTTGCGCGATTCGGAGTTCCCGAGGAGCCAGTGTCTGATAATAGTCGACAGTTTACTGCAAACGAATTCAGCACATTTGCTGAGAAGTACAACTTTGTTAAGACTTTAACTAGTCCTCACTACCCGCAGGCAAACGGGGAAGCGGAGAGCGGAGTGAAGATTGCCAAACGGATTCTGGAACAAGACGGCATCTTCTTGGCGGCCATGGCATACAGGGCGACACCTATCGCCTCGATGGGGACAAGTCCAAGTCAACTGATTATGGGACGACAGATAAGGACCTAAGTACCAGTTGTTCCCAAAACATTGAACCCAAAATGGCCAAGTAAGAAACGTATTGATCAGCAGGACAAAAGCTACAAGGAGCGGCACAAGGCTCAATATGATCGTCACAATGCGGTGCGTACATTACCTGAACTCGAGCCTGGAGACACAGTTAAGCTCAAACTTGACAACCAGAAACTGTGGAGTTCACAAGGGATCGTCGAGATGACCAATCGTAGACGACGAACTTATAAGGTCAGAGCATCACAAGGTGTTTCCTGGAGGAACCGACGACACTTATGGTTGACTCGACGCGGATCTAAGCTCTTCGATGTTCCGAAGTAATGCAGGGAGCTGGAAACCCTGTGCTCTTGGACAAGCCAAAGTCCAAAGTGATTCCAGACCCAGAAGTCCAACCTAATGTCCCACCTGGGAACACGGTGGATGTTTTCAAGGATTGGGACATTCCAGACTGCGACAATGAGTGTTCATCAGTGCTAGACTCTGATCGTGATCGTGATCTCGCGCGCAGTGACAATCCAATAACCAAGTCTATTACTAGGCGCTTTTGAAACCTAGGCGTTTCGATGATTTTTTTAGTTCAAGCTAAGGCATAGCTGTTTATATATGTCAATTGATCGATAAAGACATGGCTAAATGATTAATATGGACATGGTTAAATGTTTATTACATGTAAAAATTTAGTGTTTTAAAGAGTTAATTGATAACTTTGTTTCCTTTAAAAAGAGGGAGATGTTGCGAAATTTGTTCGGTTCGCTTAGCTCCATCCTCTATATTCCAGGGGTGACGATCACATACGATCTCTACACCCCTGGACTATCTCATAGTAAAACTGGAGGCAACAGAATATAACAGGTAATTCAGTCCTTTGATACCAATCAAAAGAGGCGTATAATGGTACACTGTGGTCGATTATGTGGCTTTGAAGCTGGGCCTCGCTCTCTCTGTAGTCTTCAAAGGAATTCTTTGCAGGCTTGTGATTGGTCAGATATTTTCTTCTGAACTGCCTTCAGTTTTACTATGAGAAAGTCCAGGGGTGTCAGTTATGGTAACCCCTGGAGTATCGAGGATGGCTTAGCTCAGGTTAAGTATTATACGTGTGCGCGTGTCAAGAACCGGAAGTTGTGTAACATGTGGTTAGTTCAATAAATAGATTCAAACAGCTTGCACTTGAACAAGTGCTAGCTCTTTGTGATTAAGGGCTCAAATAACAACAATTATAAAATGGAAAAGAGTTAAACAAGGAGATAAAGCATAAATATACCAAAGGTTCCCAAACACACAACAAAACACTACACAAAGCATACACGGAGGGACGTCCTTGGTTGGCTTGAATGATATTAATAGCTAATATGAATTAAGCATAATGTATGGAACTAACCAACCAAATAAACGAAGCACATGTATTTGCCCATACATTCTGTCGATTACTCGATGTAATTAAAACAGCAACAAATCAACAATCAAATCATCAGCTTCCTTGTTCTGTTTTAAAATACAATTGTGTTTTGGGGACCTTTGATACATTCGCATTCTAAGCTCTTGTGATAAGACAATTATTGTCAATATGTGATAGTGCAATCTCACTGAAGCATACCGCCGGAAACGCGGAGCAGTTTATCTAACACGGCACATTTTATTGTGTACGAACCAACTAGCCGTCCTACTTCCAGTATACTGCGGGAAACGAAAACTTCACTCAGATGAGAAGAGAGAGTATCCAATCATAAAAAAGTTAAACTATATCATTTCGACTTGTTCCACCCAACCTGTGGGGTAGGTATTGTTCTACTAGTGTTACCATACTTTAAACTGACCGTATAGCGACAGGATCGACGTTTCTGTTCAATAAATTACTTTATTAACGTAAAATTAACTTTTCTATATAAGAGCAACTTTAGAAATGATCAGTTTTAGATTCACAAAGAAATATAATGGAATATCTATTTCTAAGGATATCATCATCTGCACTTTGCACATTTTTTATATTTAAAACGTTTCTGTTAAGACGCTACCTAAGACAAGCCTCCTCTCCAACCCCTCCTTACACACCACCGACTGGAAGTGTGATCGATACAAAGGCAAGCATACTGAGGCACAGTCGGGAGAAATTTGAAATGTTCTGTAACTGTAAAAGTTATCTATAGATGTGTTGATAAGTTTAAAATCTGCCCTAAGAGATTATGGTCTTATTTGTTGAGTGACCAACAATTATATATAGGATTCCCATGTACAGGAGGCAATGGTGTCATTAATAAGCTTAAGTAGATATATTTCTGTCGAAATATTGTCAGGTCGTTTAATTGTGATAACATTTTTTATGCTATTAATCTTAATTACATCCGGGTTTACCTATTGGACAATGGTCATCGTTGGATCCCCAACCTTCAAAGCGGCCACTACGGATATTTGATGAGATTTCTTGGAATAACAAATTGTGAACTGTGAGTGTGAACGTTGTTCAAATCGTGGACTTTTATTTGCTGATTTAGTGTCTACGTCGGATTACCACTACGAGTGAACTTAAAGTTTGTTTTGTGCAATGTGCAACTATTTTGTTTATTGATAATCTGGGAACCAAATACAATTAAGAAGCAAATACCAATTTAATTCTTCGTTTTCTGTCCTGCTACGTTAACTCATTATCAACGGTCCGAACCGAAGCTGAAAACAACACACATTTTCCTTATTAAATATATCTCTTCTGGAATAAAATCATCCAGAATATTTATCATAAAAGTTATAAAATTAAATTCCATATACTTATTGCAATTACTTATTTGACACACTATAATGTGATGACACAAAGTGTAGGAATTGCAAAAAGTCAATGCTCTAAGAGAACATATTGGATATCCCATTCGTGGCCCATGGAAGTGATTTGAGATAATTTTTTGCATTTTCCAGAATCCATCTGCTCAGGGGAGAGGCAATTAGTACATGCGGATAAAAACCTCTTACGTGTCAAGATGGCAGGAGTTGATCAATAAAGATTTATACATCTGTGGCCAACAGATAGTAGAAGTATGTCCTGATGTGAACAGGCACAATTTAATCCCATTCGTGGCTTATTTGTCTTACGAGCAAGTGAAAATTGAAAATAGTTGTATTCCTATTTATCACTTCTCTTGTGCAGTTTAAAAGTACATCGATTATTTGTTACTATATATCAAATTTATTCTGCTGCTGATGCGGAGCATACGCTGTGTGCACAAAATATACCAAAACTGTATAATTTAATACATGACTCCGAAACATTTAACCAAATACTCCGACAGGCAATACATTGTAACACAAATCACGGTGGTACTAGCATCGTTAGATATTGGTGAGTATAATGCCATGTTTATTTCGCGCACTCTTTGTGATCCGCATGCATTTTGCTTTCCTGTTCTGTAAGTGTGTTTTGGGGACCTTTGATACATTCGCATTCTAAGCCCTTGTGATAAGACAATTATTGTCAATATGTGATAGTGCAATCTCACTGAAACATACCGCGGGAAACGCGGAGCAGCTTATCGAACCCGGCACATTATACTGTGTACGAACCAACTAGCCGTCCTAATTCCAGTATACTGCGGGAAACGAAAACTTAAGATGAGAAGAGAGAGTATCCAATCATAAAACGTTAAACTTTATCATTTTGCAGGAAAGAAGATCGTGTGAAATTGTCCCACCCAACCCGTGGGGTAGGAATTGTTCTACAAGAGTTACCATACTTTAAAAATATAATAGAATATCAGTTTCTAAGGATATCATCATCTATACTTTGCACACTTTGATATCTAAAACTTTCTGTTTAGACGCTACCTAAGCCAAGCCTCCTCTCCAACCCCTCCTTACACACCACCGACTGGAAGTGTGATCGATACAAAGGCAAGCACACTGAGGCACAGTCGGGAGATATGTCATAGAGAAATTTGAGTGGAGTGACCGCCAATAACATATAGCATTATTCATACGTCAAAGTGTTCATAACTTTCATTGAGGCAATGGTGTCAATGATAAGCTTAAGTAGATATATTTCATATCAAACTCTACGATATATTGTCAAGTCGTTTAATTGTGATAACATCTTTAATACTATTAATCTTGTTTACATCCGGGTTTACCTATTGGACAATGATAATTTTAATACAAAAACCCATTCCTGATTCGTAAACATCAGTTGGATCCCCAACTTTCAAAGCGGTCACTATGGATATTTGACGTGATTTCTGGGAATACCAAATAGTGAACTGTGAGTGTGAACATTGGACTTTTATTTGCTGGATCGCAAACTGATTCAGTGTCTACGTTGGATTACCACTACGAGTGAACTTAAAGTTTGTTTTGTGCAATGTGCAGCTATTTTGTTTATTGATAATATGGGAACCAAATACAATTAAGAAGCAAATGCCAATTGAATTTTTCGTTTTGTGTCCTGCTACTTTAACTTATTATCAACGGTCTGATCTGAAACTGAAAACAACACAAAGTTTCCTTATTAAATATATCTCTTCTGGAAAAAAAATCATCCAGAACATTTATCATAAAAGTTATAAAATTAAATTCCATATACTTATTGCAATTACTTATTTGACACACTATTATGTGATGCCACAAAGTGTAGGAATTGCAAAAAGTCAATGCTCTAAGAGAACATATTGGATATCCCATTCGTGGCCCATGGAAGTGATTTGAGATAATTTTGCATTTTCCAGAATCCAGCTGCTCAGGGGAGAGGCAATTAGTACATGCGGATAAAAACCTCTTACGTGTCAAGATGGCAGGAGTTGATCAATAAAGATTTATACATCTGTGGCCAACAGATAGTAGAAGTATGTCCTGATGTGAACAGGCACAATTTAATCCCATTCGTGGCTTATTTGTCTTACGAGCAAGTGAAAATTGAAAATAGTTGTATTCCTATTTATCACTTCTCTTGTGCAGTTTAAAAGTACATCGATTATTTGTTACTATATATCAAATTTATTCTGCTGCTGATGCGGAGCATACGCTGTGTGCACAAAATATACCAAAACTGTATAATTTAATACATGACTCCGAAACATTTAACCAAATACTCCGACAGGCAATACATTGTAACACAAATCACGGTGGTACTAGCATCGTTAGATATTGGTGAGTATAATGCTATGTTTATTTCGCGCACTCTTTGTGATCCGCATGCATTTTCTCTTTAAATGCATATTTTATTCCTATTTCATTTTTCTCTGCAACCACACTATATAGCCTTACATTACGTAGTTGGCGTTGTTCGGCGCATGTCTGCTAGCCACTTAATTGGACGTCATTACCACTGCTTAAATATTGTACCAAGCTTCCAAGCAGCACAACAAACAACTCCTCGACACCAATACGTGTTTATGGTGACAAACAAGCTAGCAATAGATGTGCACCAGCATATCAATTCACATACTGGCAAAACGCAACCGATTTTTTTCAGTGCACCAACCTGAAACAAGTTCTACCTTTAAGCCTCTGAATGAAAAAGGCGACCAAATTTGGGATTTTATCTTTCTTTTCTAATTGACTTTATTCTTCTCAATGTGTCCCTTGATATCATCTCACGATTTGCTTTCAGTTGAGCGTTCCTAGATTCCTTTTCCCAGACGGGATAAGACATAGCATGTGAAATTAGTAGTTTACTCTGCCTTAAGGTTGTTTGTTTGATTAGATCATCGTCCTATTAACAGTCAGGGTAATTAATTAGTGGTCTCCGTGTATATGGTGTGTAGCGTCTGTGAGGCATGATGTGTGTGGTTTTGGTGACTGCAGTATTCTAATGTATTTCTTTGAAATAGAGCTACAGACCAAGTACATCCATCCAATTACATTATACTGACAACAAGCAACCAGTCGTCCCACTCCCGTTATGTTAACCGCTAAGCAGAAGACGAAACTATCAATGTTATAGGCATTGATGTGTCCCGTCCTTGAGACAAAACGAAGAGCCTTCTCCACAAGGGTGAGGCACTCAACTCAAGGCCAAAGGTGAGGCAATGTCAAAGGTGACGTTAGGAAGAAAAAAGACAATAGATAACATCCCAAATTTAGTCGCATATAGGACATCAGGTACAATTTATAACACCCTACCAGCAGAGCCGCCTATGCTTAACAGTCATGATAAAAGGGAGAGGAATGACAGGACTCGTTCTTAATATAGTGTGGTTGAATGGGATGTTCTGTCTTTGAGAATATGTTTCAGCAAGATAACACTTGAAAATGGACAAGAGTTCTAAGAAGAAACAGAAGAATGAATTAACACAGTCCTCATAGTACAAACAAGAAACACACGCAACGCATTGCACACAGGAGAGTACGCCCTTTATTGATCTTTACTATAAATATAGCGCTAAACATGATTGATGAAGTAACTTATTGAACAAAACAGATTTACAGGATTTTGCCCATACCAATACTCATCACGTCTTAGTTTGTTCATACACTACATCTGCTACCCATAGTTGTACTACAGCAAGCTCAAACATAAGTTTGCTATCGCATCAATTTTTGACTGACGAAAGAATGGGAGATAAAAATGAAGCTCTTATCAGATTTGCTATCATCTATTTCACAGCCTTAATATAAGGCGTGTCCGAAGCTGTTTTGTCACATCGAGATAACATTTTACCATATATACCCAATTTAAGGCAAAAATAGTTTTAGACATATCACTTTTATGTCTTCGAGTGTTAGAAAGATTACTAGTATTACAAATGCTTGTTTCTATGAATATGTAGATTGGAATATGAAATCCTATATTAAATCAATCAATCTTATAAGTAAACTGCCGGGGAAAATGGAGGGGACTTTAGTGTTTGTTCCCGTCAGCCTGTCTGTCTGTCTGTCTGTCCGGATTTGGATACCAGACGATAACTTGATAAAAAAATCAACGGCTTTTGATCAAACGTCAGACAATGGGAATGAATTTGGGGTCAAAGGGTCAGCTACAAAGGTCACTCTTACTAAAAATATTTTGTTCCACAAAATATTAGTCTCAGACGATAAATTGAGTAAACATCAACGGATTTTGATCAAACTTCACCCAATGGTGGCATATGGAAACATAAAGCTTTGAATTGAATTTGGGGTCAAAAGGTCAACTACAAAGGTCAGATTTTTACAAAATATTAGTTTTCGGACGATAACTTGAGAAAATAACACCGGATTTGGATCATACTTCAGACAATGGTTGCATATGAGAAAATACAGCTTGTGATTGAATTCGGGGTCAAAAGGTCAACTACAAAGGTCACTGTTACTAAAACTATATTGTTTAAAAATTCTAGTTTCTGAATAATAACTTGAGAACACATCAGCGGCATTTGTTCAAACTTTATACAATGGTAACATAGGGGATAACATAGCTTGGGATTTAATTTGGGGTCAAAAGGTCCACTTCAAAGGTCACTGTTACTAAAAATAGTTTGTATCACAAATGTTCGTTTCTGAATACAGGTATTGAATTTGGGGTCAAAAGGTCAACTACAAAGATTACTGTAACTAAAAACATATTGTTTAAAAATTAAAGTTTCCGGACGATAACTTGAGAACACATCTATATAATTTGTTCTAACTTCATATAATGATAACATAACTAAACAATAATAACTTGCCATAGATTAGAAAAATCTAATTGACGGCAGAGGTTGCTTGCAACACTTACTGTAAGCTTGTTTCTATAATCATCAATGACTAGGAACCCAGATGTATCCTACGAGTATGCTTATCTCATTTGACGATATCTCTAAGTATAGCGACACTATTCGAACACATTTAGGTTGATGACTATTGTTTTGAAAACTTCTTTAGAATTCCATGTACATGCCTAAGTCACAAACGTCTCCCGGCAGTACAAGAGAGCTGTGCGACATAATTTAAATCCCAACTTTGACTTGTACGTTTCTAACTCGAAATCGATATTGAAATCACTAACACCATGCTGAATGGCAGTCCTTTGTGCGTTTCGCATTTAATATGATGTTTGATAGTATGTTATATCATTGAGCATTGTCATATGAACGTAACTATGAGTATTAACGTCGTTAGTGATAATTAAAAAACCTCCGTATTTTTGGATATCGTTATATTGGTTTGGGATGACTGTGAATTAAGTTATCAGGAAAGTTGATCTCCCTTCTATCAAATCAACCAAACCGAGAGAAGATATCAACTAAAAGTGGCTCACGGTTCGTCCCCATTGAACCTTCTATAACCGGCTTAGACATTTTTGTAAATGTCGATAAATACCATCGTCAGCACTTTGGGAATAGTAGCGATCTGTCATTTTATAAACGTATGTTATTCCATAAACAGCTGATGGATGTTTTGTTTAGGGTAATTGTTTTATAAATATTACAGATGATTTAAAAACATCCCTTTTTACACTTGACAATAACAAAATGAATCAGAATATTGCTGACGAGTTATTTCGGGACTGAATAATAGAATGCAACAGAATTGCCTGGTATGCATGGATTATGAAATTTTATAAGCTGATTTTAAAACCTTCTCACTACCATCTAATAATACTTAACAAGTGAAATTAATCTAAATTCAATAAAATACACAAATTCCAATAAAAATGCCAGAAGATTTCAACCAAGAGCATACAAATACAGACAGACCACGCAGACATAATAAAATCTAAAAACTGATATACGGGGAACACCATCATTAGGCATTACCATGGTAAACCATTTACATATTATCATAGTAAACCATTTATATATTACCCTGGTAAACCATTTATATATTACCCTGGTAAACCGTTCATATATTACCCTGGTAAACCATTTATATATTACCCTGGTAAACCGTTTATATATTACCCTGGTAAACCATTTACATATTATCATAGTAAACCATTTATATATTACCCTGGTAAACCGTTCATATATTACCCTGGTAAACCATTTATATATTACCCTGGTAAACCGTTTATATATTACCCTGGTAAACCATTTATATATTACCATGGTAATCCCTTTATATATTATCATAGTAAACCATTTATATATTGTAAACAATTTATATATTACCATGGTAATATTACCCTGGTAAACCATTTATATCTTACCCTTGTAAACCATTTATATCTTACCCATGTAAACCATTTATATATTACCATGGTAAACGATTTATACATTACCATGGTAAACCATATATTACCAAGGTAAACCATTTATATATTACCCTAGAAAACCATTTGTCGCACCTCGGACATGAAATGGGGCAAATGCATAATTACGCATAAATACGTTACGGCCGTCCAAAGGATATAAGTAAAAGAGTAACATGTCCATGTGATGGTTAATATTAAAAAAGATATATATATATATATATATCAATACAAAGCAATGAATTATGAAATCAGTTGTTTCTTTAAAACATTCGGGTTATGCCCTTTTAAATGAAAACAGGATGCGATGAGCAAGAATACAGAAGAAACTAGGCCGGATTTCTAAAGACTTTATTTGAAGACCAATGTCTTAGAGCTATAAATAGCCACGTACCAGGAAGTTACACATTAAAATGTGAAATATACCTAAGCTATTAAGTTGAAAGTTAACACTATTAACTAACCTTTTCCGTCGATAACTTATTATATAACTTCATAGTTGAGCTAATATAACTATTATGACATTTATGGGAAATGCTTATCAGACAATTTGATACTGAACGCCGCGATGTATGATTTAACGGCAGCCAGTGTAAACAACATGGAAACACAATATCATTCCCATGTTCGTTATCCAATTAAACTGTCTAGTAAACAGTCTGGGTTCTATATAAGTCAGGGAGTGTGTGTTAATGGTGTCACCTTTCTAACCACACAGTGTATTTATATAGTGCTTGTTATTCTGCCCAATTAAAACTACCCTATCAACAAGGCATTCCATTACGTTTTTAATGGTAGATTGTGGTAAATGCTTTTTGAAGAGTTTTAACTGGAGGTTGTATCTTTAAAATTTTGAATGGAAGATAATGATAATGGCACCTTTTAATGTCATATTGTTAGCATTGTGACACCGATATTCACTGTTAATACTGTCATGTTTTAATGGCAGATTATGATCACTGTCATATTTTAATGGCAGATTATGATCACTGTCATGTTTTAATGGCAGATTATGATCACTGTCATGCTTTAATGGCAGATTATGATCACTGTCATGTTTTAATGGCAGATTATGATCATTGTCATGTTTTAATGTCAGATTATGATCACTGTCATGTTTTAATGTCAGATTATGATCACTGTCATGTTTTAATGGCAGATTATGATCACTGTCATGTTTTAATGGCAGATTATGATCATTGTCATGTTTTAATGTCAGATTGTTAGCATGGTGACATCGATATTCACTGTTAACACTCATGTTTTACTGGTAAATTATAATCACTGTCATGTTTTAATGGCAGATTATGATCACTGTCATGTTTTAATGGCAGATTATGATCATTGTCATGTTTTAATGGTAGATCATGATCACTGTCGCTTTTTAATGTTAGATAATGATCACTGTCATGTTTTAATGGCAGATTATGATCATTGTCATGTTTCAATGGTAGATCATGATCACTGTCGCTTTTTAATGTTAGATAATAAGATCACTGTCATGTTTCAATGGTAGATAATGATCACTGTCATGTTTTAATGGTAGATTATGATCATTGTCATGTTTTAATGGCAGATTATGACCATTGACATGTTTTAATGGCAGATTACGACCATTGTCATGTTTTACTGGTAAATTATGACCATTGACATGTTTTAATGGTAGATTAAGATCATTGTCATGTTTTAATGGCAGATTATGACCATTGACATGTTTTAATGGCAGATTAAGACCATTGTCATGTTTTAATGACAGATTAAGACCATTGTCATGTTTTAATGGCAGATTAAGACCATTGTCATGTTTTAATGGCAGATTACGACCATTGTCATGTTTAATGGTAGATCATGATCAATGTCATGTTTCAATGGTAGATTATGATCATTGTCACTTTTCAATGGTAGATTAAACGATACTTGGTGTCCATTGTCAATGTTTATGGCAAATCGTGATTTGGTCTGATTGAGCAGTCGAATGCCTATATAGAAACGACATGCCTATTCTGCGCAGTTATTTAAGCCTTGTTGTCATTAGGATTAAATTACTACTGAATGCTACTGTTTCCATTCTTTGCTTTGTCCGAGGCGCCATTCAAACAACATCTATTTGTAGTTATACGATTCTATTAGTTTGAGGTATACTGCTAAGTGATTTTGGTGGTATAGTTCAATGATATCACACTAGTATTTCGGTGTAAGCTATATTCTCTATTGGAGCCAAATAGATATTTGGAGATGGTCTCTTTACTTCTAAACAAAAAACTTCTTTCTATAACCATGTTATAAGCCATAGCCAATAGAAACGTCGGACTAGCACTTGAGGACGACGCAAAACAGAAAACTGTTGCAGGATCTAGCATTATTTTTGGATTTGTGATTAGAAAAGCTCATCGTCTTATTTCCAAAGGTCACAATTGTGAAATGTTTTCTTTTTGCTATTTCATGCAATACCATATGCCATACTAATATACTATTCAACGTTTTTAACGAGACTTTTTCTCTTTCCAAAACTGAAAAACATACACGTAAATACAGTATGTATGTATATTCATTTGTATAACGTAATTGTATGTCTATTTTCGATAACACTTAGATCTATAAATGTACTCCAGAAATACGGCAATTACCAAGGAATGTTTGTGTGTTTCTGTAAAGGAACCAAGGAGAAAGTCATATGGTGTTGGGCAAAAGATAAAAGCGACAACAGAGTCTAACGTATTCTCCACCTGCTCATTATTTCAGGTGAATATCATCCTCCATTCCCAGGCTTGGGGAGCTCTGAAGCGGAAGCAAAGCTGCAATCCTTCACACGGAATCCTGCAGACAACAGTCATCAGCTACTTTTGGGGCCCACGAAGGGAGATTTGTTTACAAGTAGTGCCACGACTCCACGTGGGGGTACCTAAGGTAGTCGATGAATAGAATATCATATTCAGTGACATATATAATCAAATTTTACAAATAACTGGTTCAAAATCACAGATTGCGCATTATGTTCACATAAAACGAAGCATTAAATATATTTCCTACCATACCCTTCACAATAATAACAATCTGATGCAATATCAACTGTGTTATAACGCGATAAGGAAACCTTATGAACAGCAACAACAGGCTGATGTGGAAAAAATAATATTTATTTACCTGTATTATCATATGTATTTACCTGTATTATCCTATGTATTTACCTGTTTTATCCTATATGTATTTACCTGTATTATCCTATGTATTTACATGTATTATCCTATGTATTTACCTGTATTATCCTATATGTATTTACCTGTATTATCCTATATGTATTTACCTCTATTATCCTATATGTATTTACCTGTATTATCCTATATGTATTTACCTGTATTATCCTATGTATTTACCTGTATTATCCTATATGTATTTACCTGTATTATCCTATATGTATTTACCTATTCTATATGTATTTACCTGTATTATCCTATGTATTTACCTGTATTATCCTATATGTATTTACCTGTATTATCCTATGTATTTACCTGAATTATCCTATATGTATTTACCTGTATTATCCTATGTATTTACCTGTATTATCCTATGTATTTACCTGTATTATCCTATATGTATTTACATGTATTATCCTATATGTATTTACCTGTATTATCCTATATATATTTACATGTATTATCCTATGTATTTACCTGTATTATCCTGTGTATTTTCTTGTTTTATTGAATCTTTTTAGCTTTCTTTTCTCATTTCTTTTTTCATTTCTTTACACAAACAAATACTCATTTATTTAGTCTCATTAGAGTACACATTTTGTTTACCCCAGACGAAAATGTCTGGTGACATATATCGAGTAAAGATGAGAAGTCTCAAATGTTCATGTGTGACTAGGCAAAGCCTTCCCAATATAACGGCAACATGCAATTATGAAACCACTGTCATTAAAAAGCTATTAGTATTTACATATATCCATCTCCCTGTCTGTCTCGATAGGTAAGTGAGTAATGAAATATAAAAAAAAATAGATATGAATTTAATATCATTGCATTAATGTCTTGCGTAATCTAACGGCCAGCTGTGTCGTCCATCTCACAATTAGTATATCAAGGACAACTCCAGCTCTAACGGGGCGTATACCAATCGATATCAAGATATTAACTTCATACTATTGTACTATAAGGGATTTTTCCTACGTGTCGACACACAACTAATTTCAGATGATTAATAATGCAAATGTTGTAGAATTTATTAAAATGTTTTTAACTATACTGTTATAATATAAAACATATTAAGTAAAAACAAATGTATGTACCATGCAATTAAGTGTCTAACGTTCGCCGAAGAAGACATGAATTAAGAAACACATCAATTTTTATTTTCGAGTAAATTTGAAATCCAATATGGTCACCACAGCTGAAGCTTGCCTGAAATGATGCTGACATAGTTCCGACCAAGTGTTATTATTTTTCAGGTCTTATCCGAATTCCAAGATTGTTGCCATGCTATGTTTAGACTCTCCCAAAACATTCCCATGTCTGTCCAAAATCTAAGGTGGTCGCCAAAGTCACCATTTTGAAGAAAGGTATTTAATTCTCTACCTATTCGATTGATTCCAAGCTTGACCTTTTACCGTTAAGGCCTTGGGCCTCTTGTTTTCTTCTTCGACACACACGCAGTATGATGTTTTGTTGATCTTTTCTTCTCCCTAAAGTCATATACGGTATAGGGGAGAAAACTCGTCTACCAACATGTATCGTTTCAGCATTCAGTTGTGACGATATTATGTTGGTTGCGTCAGTGGCAAAACAAATATCGTCGTGACTTTGAAATGTCGTTGCTGAATTATAACATGAATATCTTTCAATTACTCTTTTTGGAATAAAATTGTCTATTCGTCGTTTCATAATGTATGTATAATTCATTTCAGGTTGATTTGGATATCTACCATGATAGAAGACTCCATGATATGTTACTATCAAATATCGAAAATTATTTTTTTTTAAACCGTATTGTAAATATCCAATGTATTTATATCCATTACTGCATGGTGGATCTGTGGTAACTCCTCATGATGGTATGGTGTAATAAGTGGTAAAAGTTGGCGGACGGAATTTGTTCAAGAAGGTAGGTTACAGTTTGAACTATGTTTTCGATGATTTATACAATATCCTGACCGTAACCATTTTGCGTTGTGATTTGTGATTTTATGCATTTTGTTTAAAAAATGGAAACGAGAAATGTTGTATGAAATATAATTAATAATCGGTAACCTTTGTATTAATTTGGAAAGTCAGATTTGAAATTAGTTTATTAAGGTTTCATTATATCCCCTTGAAGAATATTCGTATTTCAAAATGGCTACCATATTGAGAGAATCCCGTCTTTTCTGAGTTCAGGATGACCTATAGTCGTCACGTTTCGTTCGTCGTCATCTGCCGTTAACTTTCCACATTTTGTTCTACCAGTGCGACAAAGTGTTGTTATTTTCGGATTGACCAAAATCCAAGATGGCCGCCACATTTTTCTCAAGTTCTACCATCGCGATTTGGCTGAAACTTGCATGAAATGATCCTGACATGGTCCCGACAAAGTGTTGTTACATCTCAAATCCCAAATCGAAGATGGCTACCTTGACACTATATCTAATAATTTCATATATGATTATTGCCAAGGTAGTCAGATGACCGTTAAGGCTCTGGGGCCTCTTGTTATGGATCCATACTTCTATCGGTTTTATCATTTGATGGCCATAGCTGACAAACAGCAAATACGGCAAGTATTTTGATAGTTTTAGACGTGTAAATAGTATGGCACTACGATGAATTCTTCTTTTGTCGCCATTCTGAAAGCCATGCTCGCCGCTTAGATCTATTCCTTCAGCATTCATGTCGCTGTATATGAAAGTCAAAAGTGAAGCACAACAAAATACAATCTCGATAGACGCCACAAAATGTTCGCCTTTCATTGGATGTTTCTACTACCCCAGAATCTCCTCGAAATAGCAACTGGCTAAGTCATTGCCCTTCTATACATACATTTCAGTTCATGTCTCATGTCACATCGACCAAATCCAGCCATATGCTGTTTTCCAGAGTGGATTCACACTTGGTTTCCTGCAACTGCCCATCACGTCCAAAGGTAAAACCTACATGTTGAACAGACAGGAACTGCCGTATATCTAGTCTCCACTTATTATGTCTTTAGCCAACCATCCACACGTTACCTTCTTTTCTATGCCTTCTTTCTTATGCCTTTCCACAGTGTTGTTTCCAATGTAACTGTCAATTGGCCAGCTATGCCCATATGAGAACATCCGAGCATAAATTTCTCTGAATAATGTCTGAGAACACAATCCACCATGCTTCTTATATGTATGCATAATTCCTTTTGAACTATAGCAGAAGTCTGCCGTCCATCCCAAACCTTCATCAAAGATGATTAAAGTACCAGTATACCATTGTTGGCTGCCGCTCCTGTTCTTTCTCTTTCTTAGACCAAGAATGGATGACCAACATAGTGTCGGTGATCCTCAAACATGTCTCTAGACTCTTATTATAGGCGGAGACATACCGCTTCTTTCATGTTATTAACTCATCGTCATCGCCAGTCTTAGCTTCGTCACATTGAAATCCGTAGCCAGGAATACGAAACCATTGAGATACTCTTGACCATTTTGTCAGTAACACACTGACTGTTAATTTAGTGGCATTATTTTCAATAAAGTGAAGTCATACACCATAAGTGGTCATGTCAGGCAAGGTAGAAGCTCATGCCTAGATAGCAAATCCTTACTATGGACTTACCGATGGGGTGGGAATGGGGGATCCCATCTTGAGTACTTCCTGTACCTGGACATATATCTCCTGATATTTTTAGAATCGATCAGTCTTACATCAAACCGGTATTCCAAATATAGGAAATTTCTTCACCCTTGATCTACATCGACCATTGCACTGAGACCCGATCTGTTACTCAGCTTGGTGATGCCATTGTTTCAGTTAATATTCCCCATTTTCATTGTCTCCCTAAGTGCTATCTATATCCATCAGACGTGTGTTTGACGCCACTGTTAGGGAAGTCGAATCCTCACTAATGTCTTAAAGTCCCTGGTCTGTTTTTGTTTGTTTTATTAGATTAACGTATTATTAACAACCTAAAATTACTATATGTACTCAAAGAGTAATACTGCCACGCTGAAGTGATGTCTCGGCAGTGCATCGAAATATGTAACTGATTCTAGTACCCTGTACCCTGTACCCTGTACCCTGTACCCTGTACCCTGTACCCTGTACCCTCTACCCTGTACCCTTTACCCTGTACCCTGTACCCTGTACCCTCTACCCTGTACCCCCTACCCACTACATGAGTTGCTATTACGGACTATCGGCTTGCGCATGCGCGGGTTATGACGCCTTAGATGTTCGATCGTGAATTACAATAGATTATGAAGAATTCTTATTACTTTGATATAAAAGCAATTTTTTCAATTACTTTCAATACCAATGGCAGTCGGTAAATTTATTCCGAGTCATACTTGCATACCTTGTACCCTGTACCCTGTACCCTCTACCTGTACCCTCCTACCCTGTACCTCTAGTACCCCCTACCCACTACATGAGTTGCTATTTACGGACTATCGGCTGCGCATGCGCGGGTATATGACGCCTTAGATGTTTCGAGTGAATTACAATAGATTTATGAAGGAATCTTATTACTTGATATAAAAAGCAATTTTTTCAATTACTTTCATACCAATGGCAGTCGGTAAATTTATTCCGAGTTCATACTGGCATACCTTGGTACCCTGTACCCTGTACCCTACCTGTACCCTCTACCCTGTACCCCTCTACCCTGTACCCCCTTACCCACTACATGAGTTGCTATTACGGACTATCGCTTGCGCATGCGCGGGTTATGACGCCTTAGATGTTCGAGTGAATTACAATAGATATATTGAAGGAATCTTTATTTACTTGATATAAAAAGCAATTTTTCAATTACTTTCATACCATATGGCAGTCGGTAAATTATTCGGTCATTTATTGCATACCTTGTTACCCTGTACCCTGTACCTGTACCCTGTACCCTCTACCCTCTCTACCCTGTACCCTAGTACCCTTCTCCTTGTACCCTCTAACCTGTACCCCCTACCCCACTACATGAGTTGCTATTACGGACTATCGGCTTGCGCATGCGCGGGTATATGACGCCTTAGATGTTCGAGTGAATTACAATAGATTATGAAGGAATCTTATTACTTGAATAAAAAGCAATTTTTCAATTACTTTCATACCCAATGGCAGTCGGTAAATTTATCGAGTCATACTTGCATACCTTGTACCCTGTACCCTGTTACCCTGTACCCTGTACCCTCTACCCTGTACCCCCTATCCCACTACATGAGTTGCTATTACGGACTATCGGCTTGCGCATGCGCGGGTTATGAACGCCTTAGATGTTCGAGTGAATTACAATAGATTATGAAGAATCTTATTACTTGATATAAAAAGCAATTTTTCAATTACTTTCATACCAATGGCAGTCGCGTAAAGTTTATTCCGAGTCATACTTGCATACCCTGTACCCTGTACCCTGTTACCCTGTACCTGTACCCTCTACCCTTCTACCCTCTACCGTCCTGTACCCTGTACCCTGCTACCTCTACCCTCTACCTCTACCCTGTACCCCCTACCCACTCATGATTGCGATATACGGGACTATCGGCTTGCGCATGCGCGGGTTATGACACCTTAGATGTTCGAGTGAATTACAATAGATTATAAAGGAATCGTTTCAAGGAACATCTATTAATTCAAAATTCAAGATATTTCTCAATTACTTTCCTGACAATGGCAGTCAGTCATTAGATGTATTTGTCATGTTGTATAGCACGAGCTGGAAGGGTTGACCGCATTTTGATGGTTGATCGAAAATTAAATACGGCTGCCGTAACGTCATACCGCAAAAGTTTGAAAATACTATAAATAAAAAAATGATTGCATACAGGAAAAAATGTTCATGATGAATGTAAATGTATTAAAGACTTACTTTTTTTCTAATATATCGTTATTAGATCAAATAAAAAAGTTCGCTATCGGGTCAAAGTTCACCTTTTTTCATTTTTGAAAAATGTAGCCTGTATGCGGGGCAACTTCACCCAATATACGTTTATACACGCATGCGAGCGTCATTGATGTTTCAATACCAATACTGCTGTATTTAGCACATTTGCTTGTTAAATTCATCGAAGACAGCAAATAATAAAAACATGCTTTATTTGACTTAACATCATTAATTACAATTGTACATAGGTACATGTAATATGTAATATTGCTCTCACATCTTCAAACTCAAGAACATGTAATCATTAACGGATGAACGAAAACGTCCCAATGCACTTTCCCAATTTAAGCATTTACATTAATCTTTGTCAAAATAACACCATGCACGCATCATTTTTACACAGATTCAAAATCACCATATTCTATATCCATACAGTTACAAGCTTAAAGATATAATGTAATGATCTACAGAATGTAAATCAAATAACATTGCACAACTTTTTTGTATGTTCGTTCAGCAGGTAAATAATTTTTCGCGACTGTATATGTTACAATTTACATTTGTTAAGAAAGATTTAGCTCTTGCAATATGTATTTTTGAACAACAAGAGGCCCATGGACCTTAACAGGAATGTGACAAGATGTTTTAAAGTTTTCCCTGGGGCCAATCATGGACGATATGTGTATAGCGTGAAACTGCCATTGCATATTGATAGTTTAAATAAAGTATGTGCTAATTCGAGGATGCAATTATAATAAACTATGCTCAAAAGTGTTCATGTATTTTACATATCCTTTAATAAAATAATAACAACCTTATTTCTATGAAAGCAATAGGAGTGTAGGGTCTAGAAAATATTCCGAAATAAACCAAGTAGCTTTTGTAAATTGTTATAAATACAAAATATTTTAAAGCTTTTTTAAAGGCCAACCACTTCTTGGAATAAACTTGAATTGTTTGGTAATTTAACTAACTTCAAATCAAAATGTTTTGAAATTAACCAAATTAGATGTGTACATTGATAATGAAACAATAAGTTATACAAAGCTTCTTTAGGCCAACATTTCTTGGAATAAATACAATTATTAAATATCTAAACAAACCACAAAACAAATGTTTTTGATAAAGTATGTGAAACAAACATTAAATCTTGATACAAGTATGCATAACCACATGACATAATCTCTCACTTTTATTATTATTCCATATGCAATTCTATTATGCAAAGTTATCACAAATAAACATATTGTATTTAGTAAATATAAAGGTATGTTGTAGAATATGTCCTATAAACATTTTCTTATACATGTTTTATGTACATCACACTAAAACGTGTGAGGCCCATTATATAAGTATACCTCTCTATGAAATAATATTATAGCAAGGAATGACTACAGGATCTGAAGAACCAATTACAGATTATAGTTATATTTGAACCACTGGAGTGTCCATATGTAATTGTGGAAGATATTAATTCGTTAAAGCATGCTCTAGATGTTGCATAGTAATCTATGATAAACATTTACAGCATGGTTTTGAAGATTGTTTTATCTAGACCAGAAAATACTTCAAACAAGAAGTGACAGTCCTATGACATAATGTTTTTTTTCAAGTGGTAAATTTTAGTGAATGTGGATCAAATCATGGATTTTTAATAACTGCACTGCTTGAGCTGCCTTCTTTCACATTAAACCAATTTTAATCATTAGTGATTAGAACACCTTTAGATGTGCTTTTAAGATGGCACCATGGCGGTTATTTTAATTTCAGATTGTACTGTAAATATAGCAACACTGGGTCTATGTTATTATCAGATCATTCCAGAGCAAGTTGAGAAGAGGTTCAAAATACGTTTTCAAAATGGTGGCCATCCTGGCTTTAGGATAAATCGAAAAAATAAACACTACTTGGTCATGACCAGGTCAGGATTTCAGGCAAAGTTTAGCTTAATGAGAAAAAAAAGTATAAAAAAAGATATGATAACTCACAACTAAGCATTCAAAATTAAAATCTAAGTATTGATCAGACTATACACAATTATAACAAAAACCGAAACACAACCCATGTTTACATTATACTTGTCGCACAGTATCTTTCAGAACAGAACCATCGTCAGTAACCAATGTAATTAGCCTATACTATGTACGTTGCCGTCTGGTTCCGGGTGTAAACCGGAGCACGATATCACTAACGATAAGTTTTGGTTAGTAATGGAATGTATTCGTTCGAAAAATTATTATCCTGGAAAAAGAGGTCCATGTGTATTAACGGTAATCTTATTATTGACACAAAACACAGGAGGACTATAGTTTGAACTTGTGACCTCAACTGAAGGTAAAGGTCATTGATTTGAACACATTTGGTAGCCCGTCCTCTATCATGCTACATAGGAAATGAAATATCTCTATGGCTCTTACATATTGAAAGAAGTCGTTTTTTAAAAAACCTTTTCGACCCCTGGTGCTTCGAATGAAGGTCAAGGTCATTTATTTGAACATATTTTTTAATGGAAAATTATCCACGGTGGACTGCACACGTCGGATTGATGACGCATTGCCTACATTGCTAAAAACGCGACTTTGTTCCCAAATAAATATGCAAAAACTTCTGACAAAAAGACACTAAAAGTTAAATTTGAGGAAGCTAGACCTTTTCAGTACTTTCTGACAAAGTGGCAAAATTCAAGATGGCTGCTAATCAGTCTTTTATTGTTTACTTTTAATATTCAAAATATAAATACAATGTCTTGGGACAAATATAAACCTAAATTTGAAATTTCAGAAAGATGGCTTTATAATGTTTTAAGAAAAAGCAGTAAAACAACTCCTACTATCAAAATTCAAGATGGCCAACTACGGCCCTTCTTGTCCGATTCTTCCAAAATTGCAATATGCAATATTGCTATATAGAGCGGACTAAGTGGACAGGAGACACGGACTGCAAGGTGGTAGGGAGACCTGGACTGAAGGGTAGACTGGAGACACGGATTGAAAGGTGGAGGGGAGACCACGGACTGAAGGGTGGACAGGAGACCCTGACTGAAGGAGATAGACGTGGATACCACGGACTGAAAAGGTGGAAGGGGGACCACGGACTAAGGGTGGACGGGAGACCCTGGACTGAAAGATAGACCGGGAGAGACCACGGACATAATGGTGGACGGGAGACCACAGACATAATGGTGGACGGAAGACCACGGACTGAAGGGTGGACAGGGGACCACGGACTGAAGGGTGGACAGGGGACCACGGACTGAAGGGTGGACAGGAGACCACGGACTGAAGGGTGGACAGGAGACCCTGGACTGAAGGGTGGACGGGAGACCCTGGACTGAGGGTAGACTGGAGACCACGGACTCAAAGGTGACGAGGGAACCCTGGACTGAAGGTAGGACAGGAGACCCTGGACTGAAGGATAGACGGATACCACGGACTGAAGGGTGGACAGGGAGACCCTGGACTGAAGGGTGGTACGGGAGACCCTGGACTGAAGGGTAGACTGGAGACCACGGACTCAAAGGTGGGACGGGAGACCCTGGACTGAAGGATGGCATAGGAGGACCCTGGACTGAAGGATAGACGGGATACCACGGACTGAAGGGTGCTGGACAGGAGACGCACGGACTCAAAGGGTGGACGGGAGACCCTGGACTGAAGGATAGACGGGAGACCACGGACATATATGGTGGACGGGAGACCACAGACTAAATGGTGGACGGAAGACCACGGACTTAAGGTGGACGGGAGACCGAGGACTGAAGGATGCGACGGAGATCACAGACTGAAGGATGGACGGGAGACCACGGACTCAATGGTGGACGGGAGACCACGGACTCAGGGTAGGAACGGGAGACCACGGACTTAATGGTGGACGGGAGACCGAGGGACTGAAGGATGGACGGAGACCACAGACTGAAGGATGGACGGGAGACCACGAAACTCAAGGGTGGACGGGAGACCATTGGACTGAAGGGTGGACGGGACATCACGGGACATAATGGTGGACGGAAGACCACGGACTCATGTGTAGACGGGAGACCACGGACTGAAGGAATGGACGAGGAGAACACGGACTTAATGGTGGACGGGAGACCACGGAATCATGTGTGGACGGGAGGTGGCAACCGACTTCAAGGTACTAGACAACGGACTGGAGAGCATGGGACGGAGCCACGGCAACTGAAGGATGGACGGGAGACCAACGGAATCATGTGTGTGGACGGGAGACCCACGGAATCATGTGTGGACCGGGAGACCACGGAATCATGTGTGGACGGGGAAACCACTGACTCAAGGTGGACGGAAGACCACGGACTGAAAGGTTGGACGGAGACCACGCGACTGAAGGTGGACTACCTGATGACATATTTTTATATACTTACGATTCCATTGATTTCTCAATGGGTTTTTCTTAAATCAATACGCAAGCGTCGACGTCTCCTATTTGTGCCCGTTCATTTGATAAACGTGTGAGTTTTTCACGCCATTCTCGAATTTTCTTCAAAAATAGTACGAAGAAAAAGAACCTACCAATCAATATAAGGAATTTAGTATAAAAACAATTAAAAAGTAATTATAAAAAACATGCATACAAATTTGAGGGTAGGTATATTTGTTGGGCTTTTTTTTCCAATCACAATATTTTGTGCTTTTTCGAAACATTTATAATTTAATTTCTCTTCGTTTTCATAGCTAACTGGCTTTCTGATGGTCAATACGTTTTTGAATCCGAGAATTGGCGCGAAACCCCGACGTTATCGTGACGTCACACAAGACATTGCGTATTGATTCGGAAAAAGAAATCCCTTTAAAAAATCCACTGATTACACACAGTTTGCAAACTAAATTGTTTTTCAAACCCAATACATGTTAATATTCTAAATAAAACATTAATGCTTAAAATATTAACAATTAAAACCACTTGAACCAACCACTCAAATGTCACAACCTAACCTTTCGACAATAGTTTGAAACAAAAATTTCCTTCAGCACAGAGAAGTCTATACAAATCTAACAAGGAGACAAAAACAGCAAAATTTCATTGTGTGCCTTCTGAAAAGCTGGTCCCTGCTTTAATGGACTCACTTAATCCGTCGTACTCGTACCAGGATCCCCGCCAAATTTGATCTTGGCAATGAAATGGGACCTCCTACAGATAGTGATTACGCAAAAGTGCATAACTGGAACAAAAAAGATGAAAACTACTTTTTAATGCGAGATGTATATGTAGCTATGTATATACCAACAAGTAAAACCTAGCATAATAGATACAGCTAGACTATAATTATAGAGTAACAAGAAAATTTAGAGTTTAAACCATACCCTTTTGTTGATGCGTTTCGTTTTACATCTTACAATGAATGAAGGCTATGCTTTGGTGGCGGATTAATCGCCTAAGTGACATAAATTTATAGTCAGGCGAATTATGGACCAAAGTAAACAATAGTTGATCAATGTGTGTGACACATATAGCGATTTGGAACGTTTGAAATTTTAGGTAAATTTTGAATAAATAGTACATGATAGCTGTGAAATGGAATATTGTTTTCTACTGTTCAGTTAAAATAATAATTATAATTGAATATTCTCCTCCAGATTTTCAGTATTGTCAAACCATTTAGTACAATATATACTATTTTTCATCATAACTTCAATTAAATGTGTATTCAATTGAATACGTATTAATGGTCTTTACCTCTTCTCTTGCACAAGATCAGTCTTTTTGATCGATGTGCAGTTGCATGGTCAAAATTTCGCACACGGGATAGGAATTGACACGTCAATAACCAATATTTCTGGGGCCCTGTCTTTTGAAATCGCCTTTGCGCTGAAAGATCTTGTGCCTTTGCAGATTTTGTTCCTCCTTCAATCAATACAATCAATAAGAATTTGATTTAAAGGAGGAGTGTCAATTTGGGCCCTCTGGTTGGCATGACCGATAAGCATTATTTTTTGTTTACAGATACCCGGGGTTTAAGGACATCATGATATGAAATATGATTAAGGTCAGGTCGGAGTTCCGTTGTGTAGTTATAGGGGGATTAAACAGGATGGATAATTTTCGGTTTTGTCCAAGTTTTGTTGGAACCAAATGATATTTCTTGAATTGAATTTTACATGCATTTTATATGTTAAAAATAAAACTTTTTGTTGAAAAAATAACTAAAGTTGTCAAAAATTTATGAAGGTCACCCAGTGGATCTAATTTTAAAAGTCAATTTTGTTCAAAGATATACTGTTCATCATATATTCTGGTGCCATATATTTACCAGAAAAATAATGTTATACATATATTGATATATAGATTATATTGCAAGCTAATACTATATATAATAATTTGCATATATTATAAACTTTAGGCATAGAGTATTGTGGATGGGATGAGATTGGAGGTTAGGGGGTACAGGGTACAGAGGTACAGGGTAGCAAGGTATGCAAGTATGACTCGGAATAAATTTAGCCGACTGCCACTTGGTGTATGAAGTAATTTGATAAAAATTGCATATTTATATTCAAGTAATAAATATTCATTCATAATAATCTTTGTAATTCACTTCGAACAATCTTATGCGTGCTCTTAAACCTGCGCAGGCGCAGCCGAATAGTCCGTAATAGCAACTCATCGTAGTGGGTAGGGGGTTACAGGGTAAGGGTCAGGGTACAGATGGTGGGTACGAGGGGTACAGGGTACAGGTAGGGTACAGGGTACAGGGTACAGGGTAGAGCGGTATCAGGGTAGAAGGGTAGCAGGGTACAGACATGGGTTAACAAGTTATGCAAGTATGGACTCGGAATAAATTTACCGACTGCCATTGGTATGAAAGGTAATTGAAAAATTTTGCTTTTTATATCAAGTAATAAGATTCCTTCATAATCTATTGTAATTCACTTCGAAACATCTAAGGCGTCATAACCCGCGCATGCGCAAGCCGATAGTCCGATAATAGCAAACTCATGTAGTGGGTAGGGGTACAGGGTAGAGGGTACAGGGTAGAGGGTAAGAGGGTAGAGGTACAGGGTAGAGGGTACAGGGTACAGGGTAGAAGGTACAGGGTACAGGGTACAGAGGTACAGGTGGGTACAGGGTACAAGGTATGCAAAGTATGACTCGGAATAAATTTACCAGACTGCCATTGGTATGAAAGTAATTGAAAAATTGCTTTTATATCAAGTAATAAGAGATTTCTTCATTAATCTATTGTTATTCACTCGAACATCTAAGGCGTCATAACCCGCGGCATGCGCAAGCTGATAGTCCGTAATAGCTAACTCTCATGTAGTGGGTAGGGGTGTACAATGGGTAGAGGGTACAGGGTACAGGGTACAGGATACAGGGTTATGCAAGTATGACTCGGAAAAATTTACGACTTGCCTTGGTATGAAAGTAATTGAAAAATTGCTTTTATATCAAGTAATAAGATTTCCTTCATAATCTATTGTAATTCACTCGAACATCTAAGGGCGTCATAACCCGCGCATTGCGCAAGCCGATAGTTTTGCGTAATAGCAACTCAATGTAGTGGGTAGGGGTATACAGTGGATAGAGCGGTACAGGGTAGAGGTCAGAGGTTAGAGAGGGTACAGGGGTACAGGGGTTACAGGGTACAGGGTACAGGAAGAACGGGTACAGGGTACAGCTGGTACAGTGGGTACAGGGTGGTACAAGGTTATGCAAGTATGACTCGGAATAAATTTACCGACTGCCATTTGGTATGAAAGTAATTGAAAAATTGCTTTTATTTATCAAGTAATAAGATATTCTTCATAATATCTATTGTAATTCTCGAACATCTAAGGCGTCATAACCCGCGCATGCGCAAGCCGATAGTCCGTAATAGCAACTCATGTAGTGGGTAGGGGGTACAGTCGGTGACAGAGAGTGTACAGGTTAGAGTAGTACAGGGTACGAGAGGACAGGGTAACAGGGTACAATATGCAAGTATTGGACTCCGGAATAAATTTACCGACTGCCATTGGTATGAAAGTAAATTGAAAAATTGCTTTTATATCAAGTAATAAGATTCCTTTCATAATCTATTGTAATTCACTTCGAAACATCTCTAAGGCGTCATAACCCGCGCATGCAGCAAGCCGATAGTCCGTAATAGCAACTCAATGTAGTGGGTAGGGGGTACAGGGGTAGGGGTACAGGTAGAGGGTATGAGGGTAGAGGTAGAGGTAAGGGTAGAGGGTACTACAGGGTTACAGGGTACAGGTCTCGGGATACAGGGTACAGGGTAGAGGGTACAGGGTACAGGGTACTAGAATCAGTTACATCATCGAAATATGTTTTAGCTAAGAGTTCATAAAGAGGGTTTGTGTTGTGCGGTGCCTCTGACGACTGGTTCGTGCTTTACAAGTATAATGAGAGTGTGTGGGGTGGGGTATGCGGTGTCTCTGGCGGTATACGCAATATAGTAAGAAGCATTTGTAAGTTTTGTGAACTTCATCGTGATTTTTTCTTTCTTGTTTTTTTTTTTTTTTTAATATTTGTTATTTTTATGTCCGATTCATCAAGATATTAAAAAATCATTTATGAAGAGATAAAAATGGGAGAAAATCATCCGTATTCAAATTAGGTTTACGTAATACAAATGTAAAGGAGTTAATGTAATATTCTGAATATAATACAACTACTCTGAGAAAATAAGTAATGTAATTATGCCCATTCTCATTGCATTGGTGCAGTGTCCTGTATGTATGCCATTTATATTTGGATGATATTCTAATATTTGTTCAAATAGGTTGAAAAACTTCATGCAATAAAATAATTTGAAATTTGAAGTGATATAGCACTATAAAAAAGTGCTACAGGCATACTATTAGAATATACCGCAGCCCCCCAAAAGATACATTAATTCACACACATTGCATATTGGAGATATCGTTCTTTATTAACCTTAGTTGTTATTAGGACTTTAGTCAACTAACCAACCAACGTCTGATACTAAATCAAATTGTTGATATGGTGCGGTATTCATCTTCACGTATTGGCAATGTTCAGTCAAACACTAGAACGAATATACGTACCCGGCCTACTACACCTTTCGGCCGGGTACGAATTGGTCCCTATGTGTCCTAGTGGAGCAGTGCCTCCGAAAATCACTCGGGCACAATTTTATATACTTTTTTGTAGGTTTCTAATTATTTTGTGCGTATACAAGAATTTATATATTATTTTTTGTCGAAAACAAACATAACTCCCATTCTTAATATCTACCGTACCGCTCACAAAACGTCAAATTCATACTTTGTAGACATGCAGTATAAATTCTCTTCAGAAAGGCCTGCATATGTGTATATGTAAAACAAAATGTCTCGCTGAGAATTTGATATTTTATATGGTTCAGTTTTATTGCCTAGGAGGTAAGCGATATAAAACAAAGACGATAAAATACATAAAAACGTTTAAATAATGGTTTGCATAACCATTACTTTGCTCCATTAGCAGTAATAGACACCAATTGTAGCTCTAAAGACGACACCATTATCTGTCTAAAAGTCTTTTGAGCTACAATATTGCAGCTAAGTCAAACACCAATGTCAGTGAACCTAATGTTTAATCTTTGTCGCCCTGATGGAACATAATACTGTACACCCTTTCTCCAAAATTGAATTTATATATTCATCAACTGCCATTAAAGTTGCTTTTTGTCTGAGAAGTAATCCAAACTCTTTCCTTCAGCTCTGTTACAATATTAAAAGCATCATGCGCAGCCAAATATAGCCATATATATTTTATTGGGATATTTTAAGTCACATGGAGTTGTTCCATACTTTATTCCTTTAATTTAAATTTATAGATCTTTATTTGTATTTGTATGAATAAGCTTGTCGAATGAATGGAGCAAATCAAATGTGATGAAATGAAAGCGATCGAGTAAAAGGAGTGAAAGAGACCTCCTGTGAGAGTCTATATGTTGTAAGAGGGATGAACCCAAGGTCACAACCCTGGCATCCTTCTAATTTGCTGGGGAATAAAATCAATTTTGAAACCTTAAAAAATACTTTATTCCGAAAGCGAACAAAATGGATGCTGCTTAAAACAGAAGTCATATATCTATTTGGTGTATCTTTTATTACTCCTGTAGAAGTATTCACAGAAGTCCTCACACCTACTGCTTTGATACCAAGACAGATTGCGATAATTATGTCTGCAGGATCTGCAAGGGAAATCTTTTTTAGGATTTGCGCATAATCTCTACGACCTATCGCCGATATTAGTTCTCAAGCCATATCTGACCCAAAACAAATAAATTACTGTTTTTTTCTTTATATATGTACAGCTGGTCGAAGTGTTCCACTGTTAAGCCATGGTAACCTCACCAATACTTTTCAGTCGATATTATTTGATGCTAAAATAGGAAACACAACGAACAAGAATGACGGAAGGTGAGTTACATTTCACATCTAATATAAGTTGGGGAAAAAACCTCTATATATCTTTTATAATTGGCTTGTTATCATTTACTGCCTTTTCTTTCCATTACTTTGCCATTTACAATGACATACGGTATTCCTGGTCGTGTACGCCAGTACTTCATCAACCGGACGACGCCGCTACTTTCACCGAGTTACACAGAAAGTGATTTAATAAGACTTTGACATGTTCACTATAAGGGAGATCGATAACTACCGTTTCCTACTCAGTTTGTCGTGTAACGCGCGTTTCGTATTAATTTGGGATTCACTTTCCATTCAAATGACAGAAACAGATCTTAATTAAACTCACGTGGAGAATTCTAGTCTGTTTATGTCATGTAACTGCCAGAGGGAGAGGAGGGGGTACCGCCTTCTTGTAAATTGGAGAGAAAAAAAAACCCCGAAATTTCATAGATGTCAGAAAATAATAATCCTTTGGTGTTTGTACTGATTCTACCCTAAAGAAACATGCGCATCAAGTCCGTTTTGACGTTGTCATGCAAATGGCGGTTGCAAATTAGTATTATGCCCTTTTGTTGTCTTACCCGTGTGGTATTCTGCCGTTCAGTCGCCCTGCGCCAATAGAACCGCAGACTACTGCGGACATAGTATTCAAATGGAAGGCTGCAGTATGGCCGTGATGTATCTCTTTGTACTCTTTCCCTTTTTACAGTGTTATCTCTGAAGCATGCTGCCACATTAAAAGAAATCAAACGAGCACATCCCATCCGGTCACATTATACTGACAATTGGCAAAATAATTTTTATTGTGAACGTTAACCAGATTTGATTTATAAATAACAATTCAGTCTGAAAACACATTAAAATTTGCACATATATCGGTAACAAACCAGTTGTAATGAAATTAGATTGGTTGGTTTTACTGTGATATGCCAGAAAAGCCCACTGTAGTGAAATGTGTGTGAAATGTACAAACTCGCTTGCTGTACGCCATTACCCATTGTGGTCAGATGTCTTGTATACCAAACTCTGACCCTTACTAATGTAGTAAAGCGCTTTTGTCTAGAACTACTCAAATAGCTTTTATGGTAGTGTGTTTGCCGTATTATGTGCATGTATTGCATTTGTTTAACACACATGGCATTAGCTCTGGTATGAGTGTATTGTACATATTGCACCTTCTGAATGGTATTGCTATACGATATATTTGGGATTTCAACGGTTTCAATTAAAATACTTTACAGTGTCGTAGATTTTTTTTCATAATTTTATGTTTATATGTCGCATGAAACAATATATTTATTCCATATTTTGCTTCGTGGTTACGTAACAGAATAAGCCTCACTTGTCGCTTTACGTCCTTGTCCCGGTTATAAATATGAGCGTAGGACACGCGTGGAGCTACCACTTTTATAGAGTATGGTGTGTCCCGGCTGTTGGAACGAAAGGTGGGAGGTGGTGCGATCATGATAATGTCAGACTGACATGATCTTCTATTGATATAAACACTGCTTAATAAAAAAGTGGACTTATCGGTTACTTTGTTTATCCAGAAACATAAATACATAGATTGGAAACTCCTTCTTTGTCTTTGTTGACAGGCAGCGGGACCTCCGGTTTATAGGCATTTCCCCTTGGCTAACTACTTTAAAATGTATTCTTTTAAACATGATATTTTTGCATCCACACACAGTTTAAACATTAAATCATGGTTTGATGTTAACAGTTTTCCCGATTGATGTTATTTAATGTGATTTTTGAAAGCCTGAGAATCAGCAATTCTACCTGTTTTTTTAGAAAATCCGACATTAAAAACCGGAAGTGCATTTTGTTTTATTGATATATAAGTTAAAAGCATTATTTTTTCTATCCAAAATTGTACTCAAACCATCTAAAAAGTACTGAACTATCAACACATCAAACTTGTTTGCTTTATTTAACTTTTTAGCAGTTTATCTAAAAACTCTTTAGCACATACAGAGGTACATGGCGGAGTAGCCAATCTCTATGACACACGTGACCACGAATGACTCAATGGGAATGATAACAAGATACCGTAGATATTTTTGGTCCTACAATGACATAAGGAGAGGTGGCCTTGGTTTATTATTCAGTAAAGTCCTAATGACCGAACGAAAACTGTACTTAGGACTAACGAAATTTGCTATCAGAATGGAGAGGGGCATATATATGGACATGAATATACATTCGTATAGAGTGTCAAAATGTGCTTTTAAAGAACACGACAAAATAACCAAGATTCCTAATATGTATCCAGTGCGAGTAGATGTCTTCAGTAAGAAATTCGGTTATCAATGAGTATTGGACATTACGATAAAGACAGTGAACGTGTGTACGTACTTATCTGTATGGCAAGGTTAAGGTCATGTGTATATGGGAACACATTGACAGGACAGTGACTACACAGGTAAATAACTAGGTCACATAATAAACTCCATGCCAGATTCGTCTGAGTTATGTCATTGTGTACACAAAGAGGGAAAATATTACGAAATGAACACATTACTAGATTGAAGTGAACAAAGTATGAAATTTACTGATTTTCTGCATGTCTATACGATGTAGTTGGTGTCGTATTCCATATTTTACATAATGCCTTCCTCCTTTATCTATATATATGGTACTTGCCATGTCTCGGCACTGTTCCATACTTTACAGAACGTCTTGCCATAGATCAGACATAATGGTGGTTGTCGATTGTGTCATTCGTGGGGGCCGAATAATCGATCCTAAAAATGGAATCGACATTATTGGGGATGTAGCAGTACACCAGGACGTTATCCATTCAGTCGGAGAGGGGTTGCAGGTTACTGGGAAAGAAGAGTTTAACGCCGAGGGTTGCCTGGTGACACCAGGGCTTATTGACGGACACGTGCACTGTTACCAGTACGCCACACCCCTCGGAGTTAATCCGGACGAGCGATGTCTATCCCGTGGTGTGACAACCATTGTGGATGCCGGAAGTGCAGGCAGGTTGTTAGGAATGCTGAACTCCTTGTTTTATGTATGCTTGTCTTTTAAAGTGATGTAATGTGTATGGATCAGTTTGATTTTGATTTTTGCTGTAGCCTTTGGGTGAAGTGAAAAGCTATTAGTACCCGAAAAAAACCATCGACCTACGGTCTGTGCTAAATCACGTAGGACAGTTGGCAATAAGTAGAAAACTGGTACACCACGTTTATGTACTGTTTCAGGTCAAAATCACCTTTATTATTTTACGTGTATATGTCATGCATACTATGAAGTTATGCAGAGACACAGTGGAAAGAAGTATTTATTGAGCTTGAGATATATTTGACATATCGTCTAATGTTATTTAAAGTGTAGAATAATCCGTTCTACCAGTCATTAAAACAAACATTGGTTGATATTATTTTAAAACGAGATCCTCGTAAATATGTAAATATGTTTGTGAATAGTTTGTGTTCTGGGGTAGTCAAATGACTATACTAGTTGAATCATACTATGTTTAAGATGATTTATGTAATTCCTGGCAACTATGTGACATTGCATTGAAATAATGCTATTTTAAAGTTAACGGTTAATAAGAAGAACCACACCTTTTCGTAGATAAGTAGATTTGAGGGCTAGAATAAATCTATCGCCGTGAAAAAGTGAATTAGAACGATTTTATTAAATTGCTAAATTATATTATCGTTAAATTAAGTTAATTTACAAGAATCCTTCAGAGGAATAGTCTAAATATCCCTCCTCCAGATTTGTACTAGAGACAAATACAGAAACAACACGCACTGTTCCAATTTTGTAATAATATCAGCACTTGATTGTATCGATGTAAGGATTTAAGAATCACGACATCATATTTCGAAGGATAGGCTACTTGTAACCAGCCATTATGTTTTTCAAAATCTGCTTGGATACCGTAGACATGAGATTTACAGATCACTCATTAACCGGTCAAAATCTTGACGTCAAACGTTACAACACCGTCTAATGGAGAAGCATTGATCATATTGACAATAAATAAATATTAAATGGTCGGTATGGAAAGCAACACTCTCCTTGACACAGTTCGTGGAATCATGCATTCCATCTGAAAACATTTGACAAAGGACATATATTTCCATGTCCGAGGTGGTAATATCTTCTATAATCAGTATCTTCCATGCGTCCTATACACCATCCACCAACAACTCTTCCTTGTGTTTCTCTAAAAGTTACCATTTAGAATTTTAGTTGTCATTGAATGGAGTTCTACAATACTCCTGGATTTCTTTATTCTTCTCAACACACGTACGCAGATGAATGCAGAATCGATATCTAGATCCTTACCCATCTGCGACAACAAAACGACAACAAAACATACACAGCAAAGAATTCAATCTAATGAATTTGCAGGACAAAAAATATCCGATCTAATAAATAGACCGACAAGAAAAGACTCTAATCAAATAAATAGGCAGGACAAGAAAAGTCTCCGGTCCAATAAATAGGCTTGCAAGAATAGTCTCTGGTCCAATAAATAGGCAGGACAAGAAAAGTCTCCAATACAATAAGCAGGCATAACAAGAACAGTCTCCATTCCAATAAATAGGCAGGAAAGAATAGTCTCTGGTCCAATAAATATGCAGAACAAGAAAAGTCTCAAATCAAACAAATAGGCAGGACAAGAAAAGTCCCATATCCAATAGATACGCTAGACAAGAAAAGTCTCAAATCCAATAGATACGCAAGACAAGAAAAGTCTCAAATCCAATAAAAATGCATGGCAAGAAAAGTCCCAAATCCAATAAATATGCAGTACAAGAAAAGTCTCCAATCCATTAAATAGGCAGAACCAAGAAAAGTCTCCGATGTAATAAATAGGCAGGAAAGAATAGTCTCTGGTCCAATAAATATGCAGAACAAGAAAAGTCTCCAATCAAACAAATATGCAAGACAAGAAAAGTCTCAAATCCAATAAATATGCATGGCAAGAAAAGTCCCATATCCAATAAATAGGCAGGACAAGAAAAGTCTCTTATCCAATAAATATGCAGTACAAGAAAAGTCTCTAATCCATTAAATAGGCAGAACCAAGAAAAGTCTCCGATGTAATAAATAGGCAGGATATGAAAAGTCTCCGATCCAATAAATAGGCAGGACAAGAAAAGTCTGAAATCCAATAAATAGGCAGGACAAGAAAAGTCTCCAATCCAAATAGATAGTATGAAAAAAATACAATGTGTCATTGGATTAGTTTTGAATAAAAAGATTAAAGGATCGAGAGCAGAATGGTTTAAAAGTCTTTTTACATAAGGTACCTAAACATATCGTAAGGCTTTAGAATTTTGTATATTGGTTTTGGAATGTTTAATTGAAAGTAAGCATTCATAGGAACTTCTTTGTTACTCTAAGTATAGATAAAACCATTTGTTATCTTCTGGGAATTATGGCATGTGATGAGAAATCGACACGAAAATATGTTCTCAAGTCTTTTGCCTTTTACCTTTACTCTCTAGAGTAAAACAAATACGCGTCTGTATTCCACAGGCTCGTCAACCTTCCTTGGCCTTCGTAAGTTTATTGCGGAGCGGAGTAAGACACGAGTACTCTGTTACCTACACATAGCAGCCCATGGACTAGCGGCCGCAGGATGTGCTTCGGGCGGTAAGTTGGTTTCCTACATACTTTTATATCCAATGGTATTCCCGTAAGACTGAATAGTTCTGTTCTGGTTTGCCAATCATCATTTTTCCTATGATATTTCTTCGAGACCCCTAAAAACTCCAAGAGGCTATGTCCGGATCACAACGTGTCTGCTGGGTGCAAGATTCAATAATGTTTTCGGTTTAGAAACCGTCAAGAGAAGTCATTTCTTTTCTGGTTTAGTAATTTGTTTGAATATTCGTTTGTTAAAATATTTATGTAGATAATTGTCTACGATACCAGTATACTATCGGGAATCAAGTTTTCCCGCTATTTACAAAGGTTCTGTGTTTACAACAGACTCCCTTCTGGTTTCCAAAAACGAAATTTTATTATGTAAGAAAATTGAGCCAAACGAAGATAAATAACTACGCCGTATTCAAAACAAGACAAAGGTACCGATTATTTTTCTCTTACTCTTTTAACTCGCTAAACCCAAACAGAAGCGACAGATACTACAATAGTCATCCAATTCGTGGAGCAGGTATCTAAGAACAGTTGGTATCTAAACGGGAACATATACCGCGGGATAACTATCAGTTATCGTTAATTATATCGAAATTATGGAAAATATCTTACTTTTGTAGCCCCTGGTGGTGAGTCTGACTGTCTGAATCAGCTGGATGTGAAGGCCTGTCGAGATGTGCTGGAGCAAAACCGGGACATTATCATTGGTGTTAAAGCAAGGCTGTCGGAAAGTATAACCAACCAAGGGGAAAACGAGCAGGAGGTGTATAGGTAAGCAGCAGCAGCAACAACAACAACAACAACAACAACAACAACATTAAGACATTAACGAAAAATACAATAAAAGGACCCAACGATATTGTACAGAAAAAATGTAAATACAGCCAGAGAAGATAAGTTGCTTCAGCAGCAGTCATACCGATATTAAAATCAAGCAGCTTATTCTGATTTCTTCAAGATAGTTAATCTTTATTTTACAAGTTTTCACTTACAGAAAGTGTCCCTTAACATTATTTACTAATCTAATTAGTTATTAATGATGAAACCTTTGAATTATAGACGGGCGATGGAGGTGGGCAGACAATGCAGGGTGCCAACGATGATTCATCACACATTATCATCAATACCTACACAGGGCTTGGCAGGTAAATAATACAACAAAGTCTACTTTAGTCCTGAAATTAGGTACATGACATGTCCTTTCATTCTATCGAATCAAGCTGACAAGAAACATTTTCTCATGTCACATTGCTGTTTGAGAAGCTTTATTTTAATCATTAATACGTTGTAAATTGATTTTTATTTTCTGGAATTCGTGCTTAAAACTTGACATTTTACCGTGTTCTATAAACAGTACTGGTGTACCTAGAAGGGTAAATATATCTGTCATGACTAATTACTTCAGTCTCGCGTATCAATCCTAAATGCCGGAAATTATCTTACCAGCATCTCTCTTTGATCTGCAGGTGACAGACGCCTCTGTTGCCCACGCGACATGGCGCCTGGTGATATATATACCCACACGTACCACGGATTTCCTAGTACCATTATCGACCCGGAAACAGGCGATATACTTAATGACGTCATCGAAGCACGGAAAAGAGGAGTGCTGTTTGAGCTAGGACACGGTCAAGGATCATTTAGCTGGACGGTTGCAGAAATGTGCGCTAAAAATTCTTTTTGGCCAGATATCATAGGAACTGACCTTCATTCTGGAAATCTCGATGGTCCGGTTTACGATTTGCCGCGCGTGATGACGAAACTTTTACATCTCGGCATGCCTCTTTATGACGTCATTGCCGCCGTGACAGTGAACACAGCCAATGCTATCGGAAGAGGAAGTGATTTGGGTTCTCTGTCCCCTGGAACGGAAGCGGATGTTACAGTTTTGAAAATAGAAGAAATAGACCGGGACTTAGACGATTCTCAGGCCCAGACGAGACGTGTCCGTCAGTGGATCGCGCCTATAGCTGTTTGGAGAAAAGGTAACCGACACGAAATTACTGAACCCAAGGAAATTCCAAATAGGGATGCCATGAAACTTAACGCGATGGATTGGTCGAATTTGCTGATAAAGGATTCAAATCCTCCATCGGTTTTACAGAATCAATGAAAGCTGTAACATTCCTTACGGTGGCGATATCCACAGCATTGTTATCATCATCATCAGTAACAAAAAATATAAACAGAGATTTCCCAACCAGTGACTGATTTTCATCATATTTATCAAACTCGATTTAGTGGATTTTCAAATATTGACGAGACACGAGCTTCAGCGAGTGTCATTTCAAAATTTGAAAATTAAGAAAATTGAGATAAGGCCAAAAAAATAATATGTCTGTTTAGGGTTTCATTGGCGTAAAACATAGGGTCGGTAGGTCGGGAGGATTTAAAAAAAAATATTGTCTTTCACTCTAAAATGATGGCCGGAGCTGGAGTCTGAGATCGAAATCCCGACTTTTTTTTTTTTCGTAGAAAGTGGAAAAAAATTAGGGTCGGGGGTAAAAAATTAGGGTCGGTCGGGTAACCCTAAACAGACATATCATCTTTTTTGGCCTAAACATGATAACTACCTGTCAGGCGTATGGGAACTTGTTCATCCCATATACTTACTCTGTGTTCATACCGTGGTGATCAGTTGTTTCTCGTCACATTCAGGGAAGCTAATCTCGTTATATCTCATCATAATATGTTTACGCCATGAAATATAGTACCCAAGGACGGAGTCAATATTCTGTTGTTTATACTACATGTTTTAAATGCAATTAAAAAAAATGCGTTTTACAAAACAGTAAAAAGTTGATAGCCAATCGGAATTCTGAAAGAATGTTGAAAATGACTAAATGATAGTTTACATCGTAACCATGCATAGCCATAGGATAAACGCATTGACCACATTGCCCATAGCAGTGATATTACCTGGATCAGAGTAGTAATATATTGCCGAAACATATTAAAAAAAAAACAAAACCAAAAACAAGACGCACATGTACGGAGAGCAAAAATAGCTGAAACAAGTTAAAAGAAAAACATCCAGAACAAAAACTATTACGAAGGATATAACTGGTTTGAAAACGTGTTTGTTTGTTAATTGTGTTTGTAATTTTGTGTTCATATTTCCCAAACATGAGTATGTTTATAGATTAATGTTATATAAATTTCAACATGAAACATTACCAAGTATTGATTTGGAACTGATATCATAACGTTCTTCGAGAAAAGTAATAAATTTATCTGCACCTTACGTCGTATGAAATCTTGTAACATAACACTATTCCTACACCTCATATTTTCATCCTTCGACGATATTTGAAAAAGGCGAGACGAAAAAGTTGGTTTTCGGCCGCCGGTGGTATTTGTGTTAATTTCCAATTTTGACAAAGTTATTCACATTCTTTACATTTGTTTAACGTACGTGACTTTGGCTCGGGTATAGGTACGGCGTACGTGATGTACCTGCTTAAGTGTATTGATCAACGATTTGGAATTTCAACTATCAATCAAAATACTTACAATTTCGTGAAAGGACCTCTTTTACGAGCGAGAAAAATTTGCCACCAAGTAATTTTATTAAAACTAGAATTAAATTTTGGTTACATATTTAAGACAGAAAATGTAGTAATTCTGGGTGTTTGTTTTTTTCGGCCATGTCGCGATTCACCTAATTTTGTGAATTTACCTGAAATAAACATTGTCAAAATTTGAGAAAAATCATTGACCGGTAAATTTGTCGTTTAAAGGTCCTAGTGAGGCAAGGTCTATTTTTAGCAATATTACATTATGGTCGCCTCTTTCAATCATAAAATTGAGAAAACAAAACAAAGAAATTTACTAAGTATCTTATTTAATACTCATTTTGTATATTAAATATAAAGTCCTATCTGATTGAATTACCGATATATTGTAGAATAAACAAAATTACAAAGTATTTCAGAATTTTTGGGTATCATCATTCACTTTTATTTCAGATATATTCATTTTTGTTTATACCGAAAGGCATAAAGTACGATAATGACAAAATTATAAAATTAAACGGGTTGTAGAAGATTATAATGTATTAAGTTTTTACCAATTTTCAAATAACAAGTATACTATATTATACATGTATAATGTAGTTGTTTTTCAAAAAACTGTGTTGTCAAAGCGTTGGCAATAGCATCAAACCACACCATATAAGGATTTTTGTGATAAAAAAAAAATCAACAAACATTTGATATATGATTTTATTCTTCTTCAAAATTGTAATAAATTTGTAATATTTGATATTTCTTAGCAGTTTAAGATTGAGATTGTTCAGGACATCTTGTGATCAATCAACTGAAGTTTTTTTAATTTTTTTTTTTCAGAATTCGTTATGAATTCCATAAATACTTACTTAGAAAAATTTAGTTTTAAAACCAATAGCACCTTTTTATGGTTAAAGATGCTCCACCGCTGACAAATGGTATTTTTTCACTTTCAAAAACAGGAGCAGACAATTAAGTAATTTTCTTCGGTTACAAAAGTTACTTACTTTACACCATTACCACGATTGAAAAGTTTGAGCTTCTAATTTTACTTCAAGTTAAAAATATGAAAAATAATTAATTGCATCCCGAAAAAATTCCGCGGCACTATTGCTATTTGGAATGAAGAACTAATTGCGCATGCACCAAAGGCAAAATAAATTATTTTATATTATTTTTTGTGTTAATTAGACATAAATTTACACGATTAAAAACCAATTATTGTTCAAATGATGAATATCATTTAGCCTCTGTCGGGGAGCATCTTTAATGAAATACAAAATATAGTCAATAGTTTTCGGGGCAACTGTTTTAATTTTTAGAATTATCTTTGTGTATCATAAACACATTATACTATAAATCAAAATTGATTAAGGTTTGTTAATCATTTCATGTATTGAATTTTGATTTTAAGAAAATATTTGTTATGGCAACATGAAATTCACATGTCGGGGGGTGGGGGGTGGGTGGGTAGGGTAAGTTAATTTATTCATGACACAGAGCTGGGGTAACATACATTAGATGTGTTACACTGCATTTCAATGATTTCAAGTTTGATCGGACACTCTCATTTTCTGTTTGACTATTTCTCCATTATCTCTGTATAATTAGTACTGCATCCCCAACGGACATTTATAGAGACTCAGTGTTTATGTTCATCAGGTTTTTTTCAGAATTAATTATAAAACTCATATAATTTCTACAATTATATAAGGCCAAAATCAGTTTATGGTGAATAGAATGAATTAATAAAACGTTTCATGCCACACACTTTACTACTTGAATATACACCATGTACTGCGATCAAAGCCTTTTCCTTTTGTGTCTTATACTATATGTAAAGCTATCTAATATTCTGATTGTCAAATAATACTGACATGGAATTTAAATATGATTATTGAAAATACAGATAAGATCAAGCTTTGAAGATCTATTTAACAGATAACGTGTTTTCTCATCTCTAAAAACGGCCACCCTCAGTTAGTTATTTTGCAAGATTAAAGAAGTATTTGGCATGAATGTATCGAAAATGATACATAAATGAGGTACAGTACCAAATTTAACTTGAATTCCTAAACAATAATAATATGTACATGTTAAAGTGATGAGTTTTGCAATTTGCATTACTCACCATGAAGGTCAATTTATCAGGAGTGTGAACTGTTGTATCAAATACTAGTATAGCCCTTCAAATAATTGAACTAGGTTTGTAACAAATGACTACTATAACCTGGTAACTCTCAAACCACACAATTATAGAATCCCATTTTATTCACTCCTTTAAATAAAAATGCGCTCTATAATTACAAATAAATTATTAGAACAAGATACGCAAGTGAAGCAACATCAAATGAAAACAGTTTGTAATGGTCTTAAAATACCGAAATGTTTTGTAATTTTGATTCTGTAAAACTTAATTTTTCTACAAATTATCACTAAATAAATCAACTTGAAATTATTATAGGGTTGGAAATTGATGTTGAAACCGTTAGATTCGCGATTAATGGTCTGAAATAAGCATATTCATATCATTTTGTAACGTTACTAAAAATAGACCTTACCTCACTAGGACCTTTAAATGACAAATTAACCGGTCCACGATTTTTCTCAAATTTCAACTATGTTTACTTCAGGTAATGAGCCATCTATTTAGAGAATATTTTCAGTGCACTGCACTCAAACTGGATGTGGGTGAATCCCCTTTGTCAATAATTGGGGCCGAAAATAGCAACCAAAATTTCGACATTTTCTCTACATCTTTATGATCATAGAATGTAATTATTTATACTCTTCAGAAAATAACACAGTTTGACGAATTAAATATGGAACCCTGTCATACACCTCTACAAGACACTTTTAATTTGGCCATAGCACAGGCCCCTGGTACCTTTTGACTTTTTTTTAAAGGTATTTCAAGGGTCTGCATTAACGTTGCTACATATAACATTTAGTTGTAATAAAATTGGTTCGTAGGCAAATTTCCATTGTTCGTGAAAGAGGTCCTTTGTCAATATTTCTTGTTATATGTTTTATAAAGAATGTAGAACAATACATTTATGTGATATTTTCAGTCGTGGTTATGTAACAGAATTAGCCTCACTGAATTGTCCCTTAAAAACCCCAAAATGCTGAAAGTTTGCTTTAAGTCTACTATTGATAATAACATCCAATTGAAATGAAGCTTGATCAAGTTGTTCTCTGTATCTGTCAGAATACATTGGCAGAGATATTATATGGTGTCTATATATCTTTTTAGGTGTACTTGAACATAACTTATTTGCTAAAAAGTGTCTAAGCATCCATCCTAACCGTCACTGATGACTCGTAGATTGTTGTGTTGTTTGTAGATTTTGACAAAATCTGCAAAAATGTTAACAGTACAGTTTAGTAAGTCCATAGGGTTCGGTACATATTTCTATCACCAAATAAACATACCGTTATGTTTACTAGTGTCTATGGCATGTACAAGGAGCGCTGGTTTAACCGGATTCGACTTTACAAATGCCTGCACATCGAATGCCTTTAAACATTGTCAAAACGTACAAGATACTTTTTGTATATGTATTTTTTATTTGAGTTTGAGAATAAGTGTAAAAGAATTCAAATTGTATTGAAACTTGATCAACATACGCATATCATTCATCAGAACACTGCAGACATATATTGAGAGGAAAAATCCATCTTTTTCCACTGGATATCTACCCCGAATTATGTAAGATTGAGAGAATGTGCCGAGGGTTTTAAACATTTTGTAATTCACTTATGAAAGAATAATTTTCTTTCATACCTCGACGTTTTATTGCAATTTAACAACAAAACTATCCCGCCATTTTGAAATAAATTCGAAGAAATCCACGACTGAAAGTCAATGTTCCATACATGAAAAATTACGTGATATTTTCAACACAAATTTTCATTCATCTTTTTCCACTGGATATCTACCCCGAATTATGTAAGATTGAGAGAATGTGTGTGAAATCCTACTTTTTAAGTTATCTAAATCCGTTCATACTGAGAATTGGTCAGTTCTTACTACTTTTGTAACATACGAGGGTCAATTTTTAACTGGACATTCCTTACGTTTGATGAAAATATCATATTTTATTAAATGTTTCGAAAAGTGACTTCTGTCAAAATGTACAACATACAAAAAATGGGTTGAGATTGTCAATTGATTTCCTAGAATGCTAGTACGTCAGATATAGTAGTGATCGAGTATTTTAAGTGTGTCTGACAGGTGTTATGTGTTATATAAGTTATACATGATAAAATGAAAGCATGTATCTTACATGTATGAAAGTATGAACTCAATTTCCCTGGTTAGTAATTGAAAAATGTCTAGAGCTGCATGGGACAGATTATCGGATAGCTTGATTATTTCCCGACCATTCACTTCATAGAGCCCAGCGCCTACAATGTATAAATAAGCAGTTCTATGTACAAGTAAGTATAGTACCAGAAACGATCGACTACAGTACAAAAGCACAAATAGTAAGCATTTGTAAACTAATCCGAATTTTTGTTAGTAAGTACCAATAAAATGTATTTTTTTTCTAAACTCAACTTGTTTCTTGTTGCATGGAAGGACACCCGAGTTAAGTCTCTTCATTTAAAATTGATCAGGTAGAGTTTGTTCCCTTTAATCATATGTAAATCTCTTGGCTTGCCTTCGTACGCTATTACGCTTATTAAACCATGTTAAAGATGCTGCGCCGCCGATAGAGCATTTAAATAAATTGACCACTTGGATATTAATAAGTGTTTAATTGTCTATATATATTTATTAATACAAAGTACAATTTCTTTTATTTATGTCGTCCGTGCAATCAGCACTGCATTTCTAATAGGACAGAGTACCATGTATGCTTTCGGGATGCAATCAAGTAAAAGAAAAACTCATTTTTTTAATGATGGTAATAGTGAAAAAGCAAGTAACTTTTGTCACTGAAGAAAAATACAAAGTCTGTGCCTATTTTTATAGATACAAATTACCTTTTGTTGACAGTGTAGGTGTAGCAACTTTACGTAAAAACGGACTTTGTACGCAAAAACTATACAATGACGTATACAATACAATATACGTTAAATCGTGATATGTTCACGACAAAAATACGTTTGAAGGATACAATCTTTTCATCTGAAGTTACGTTATATGTATGTCAAATACCTGGTATGTCTTTAGTCAACAAGAATAGGTCTGACAGTTTTTGTTGCTAAGGCATACAAAACTAGGCAATTTCTGTACAGTTCAAGCGCGCTAAGGACTGTATTATAAGACTCTTTCATATGTGGATATGAAGGATAGGGATATTCTACCCGAGGGTCATAGAATGTAGTAAAACCCGAGGCTTGCCGAGTGTTTTAAACATTTTGTGATCCACTTATGAAAGAGTATTTTTCTTACATACCTCGACGTTTTGTAGCAATTTTACAACAATACTTTCCCGCCATTTTGAAATAAATTCGAAGAAATCCACGACTGAAAGTCAATGTTCCATACATGAAAAATTACGAGATATTTTCAACACAAATTCCATTGTTTGCATCTTTTAAAGTAAAACGCCCAAGTTTGTGAAAAAAATGTTAAAATTTTACCGAGGAAATAGAAATTTTGCTTGACGCCGTGACGTCACGGGGCTTTATTGCATGGGCTGCCATACAATACAGCCTCAGGCGACATGAGTGTATTGCCCTAGACCAGCCAGTATTACACCTGTAGGTATGAAAGAATAACCAGTATTACACCAGTAGGTATGAAAGAATACTGTTTATTTATGGTATTCACATATTGTACGTCTCTGGTCATCATGGACATCAGTAGTAGGTGGTCAAGATAGTCAAAACATTTCTTGTGTGATTTAAGGATATGCTTTTAGTTGCTTAATTCAGGCTTTTTATGTGTTTTATGTATCTTTTTGTCTCCGAAGCTTCAATTTGGTGGATCGTCTTCGACGATGATATATCGCCAAGTCTCTGTGCGTTGTTTTGTTTCAATTCCTGGTGTCAATAAGATTTCCGTTTTGTGCATATCTTTTTGATACCTTGATGTGATTGTGTATGTTTTGTTTTTATTTCGATTGTTTAATAACGACCAATAGATTAAAATATTCTACAACACTGATAACAGACTACAAATCACATAATAACATACATTTATTGATTTTCTGAAATAATATACACAACAATTTTCGATTTCATTTTGGTGATCAATCATACTATATTATATATTCAAGGTAATTCATTATGAAATTAAAAAATGTTTAAACAATATATAGAACGTTTATGGCGCTCTGGATACCGGTCACAGCAATGCCTAAATATTCATGATAACAGTGAGGGAATTACCTGGTCACGTGATAATGAATATATGCTGTTCGTGTGACAGGAAACAGGATCAAACACACAGGTATTGTGGGTAGATGAAGTTTCTAGTTCCGGTGTAGCAGCCTACCGAAGAAACATTTGCCTTGCTGGTTTGCTCCGACATTGGTGTTATTTTAAGTTAAGACATAAACTGAATTTCCTGAAAGGGAACTGCGCCCGTCTTTCGAACTGCTCAATGTATATCCTGATGGTGAAATGAGGTTAAATTACAAAATAGTTATCTGTTTTCTTCATGTAATCTTTTTTTAAGGCATTCATTGTCAAATGACAGCTTCCATACTAAACACAATGCTATTTATACAAATCATATATCAATATCTTGATGCTATCAGTCAATAATGGTATTTTAGGCGACACGTATGTTATAAAGGACAATAAACACAAAACTTGAGCTGTCTTCATGTCATCATTCTGACGAATTCTGAAAACGAAATGGACAAAATGAAAAGTCATGGGAAGCACTGTTAAAGGTAAGCTTGGCAAAGAAAATAGATCTTCAGAATGGCAAACTTAAGAAGTCACCAGAAAAATGTCATCCGTATTACCCATGGATAGAAGATATTTTTTTGTATACATTGTAAATTCAAACAAAAAGGTAGTTTAAGATGACAAAAGGTATTAAAGAAGTCATTTTTAAATATTACTGAACACTTTGTAGCTCGATATGTTCACACATTGATATGGTTACGGGTTCTCGTGATATCATTGTTGTAGCAAATATCTAACAATCGAAATAACAAGTCATCGACTCATTAATTTAAAGTTTAATATTCTCGTTTTCAATTCAAAATTCGATTTCTATTTGCGAAAGTGTGTTATTAAGAAAAGATAATTTGAACCTTCGTAGTCAATAAACCCGTCGTTGTTGGTATCCGCTTCTCTCATCATGTCATCCACATCTTCTTCTGAGAGAGCCTCTCCTGTTTTCATCAGGATCACCTTCAACTCTTGCTTATCGAGAAACCCATTTCCGTCTTTATCAAACATCTTAAATGCTTCCCTTAATTCATTTTCTTCTTCACTGCGGTCCTTCTTTTTCGTCATAGCTACGAACTCTTGAAAATCAATCTGCCCATCATCTGAGTGAAAAAAATAAAGCATATACTTCACCAAACTAATTTCATCCTTGTTATGTGTAACGATATTTAGCACAGAATTCATCCAAATATTTGGCCCTTGTCTGAGGAAGATTAACGTAGACAAAACACACTATTCATTAATCTGTATTATTTTGTCGTTCGGTCGCCCTTTGTTGACATGAGACCTACATAGGAAGACGATAGAATAGTAGAATATTTCGGGCCAATAAATAAGATAACTTACAGCACAAAGGTAGAGAAAATCACGGTTATAACGAACTTCTGGGAACTAAAAAATTCGTTTAAAGGCAGAATGAAAAATACTACGTTATAACCAAGGGAATTAGTTATAAGACGTTTTTATAATGTACCCCAACTTGCTTCTGTGCATGTCGGAGTCATGTCTTGATAGATAGAACACATGTTGTTCATATTGTGGTCTGTCATATAAAATATCACTTAACTCCTAATATTCAGTTTCAGCATTTTCAAGAATTTTCGTAAACGTAATATAGTTAACAGCCTAAAGCATACGGATTTATTTCTGAGTTCTGTAAACGGGAAGTATCAATATGTTTAACAGTTCCTCGTATTAACCCATACAAAAGTTAATCATTGTATAATGTCAAGCTGGAGGATATTAGCTGTTTTTCCTCCTTTCGTCAGCTTGTTTAATAATTAGTTATATATTTATTATATATAAAAATGATTTGCCTATTATATATAAAAATGATTTGCCTACTGATTATAACATTGCTTTGGAAGTCAGGTATCTGGTTCGATTATCATTACATAATTTGTTGAGCTGCTGGTAAATTTAGACAAAATATGTAGTGATACTAACTCCTGCATAATCGAGGATGGATTTAATGACATAACACGTTCTTGTCAGTATCGTGTCAAGTTAAAGTATAGAAGAACAATTTATGATAATTATGATAGAAAAACAAAACAAATAATAACAATAATAATTAAAAACGAAACAAAACATAAATTGCGCATGATCGTACCGTCCTTATCCACTTCCCGAATCATTTCTTTGAGATCAGCTTCAGACGGGTTTTTCCCTAATCTTCGCATGACCACACCAAGTTCTTTGGCGGAAATAGAACCGTCGCCATTTACATCAAACACAGAAAATGCCTGTCGACACTCTTCCACTGAAAAAAAATCAATAAAGCGCCAATTGAAAACCTATCGTGGCAACATAAACAATTTGTTTGAAAGTTTTTACTACGATATCAAGGATGGTGAAGATCTTAATCCGAGGTACAATTCCTGAATCGATATTGGTAAGCACTTAGAAAATATATGATATCGGGGATAGCACTGCTGAAGTAATTACTATAGAAAGTTGGGGGTATTGCAGATTAGACATGTGTGAATCCAAAAGAGTTGGGGCCTGAGGACGGGGTCCCAGCAACTGATACCTACTATGTTATAGGGATATACCATGTTAGGACAGCCTTCTGTACATGTGGTTTCTTGTGTGTGTGAAGTGAGAGGTGCGTGGTTTGGGAGACTGTGGTTTATTCGTGTTCTTAGGTGTGTTGATGTTAGTGTGTTGATTAATAGTGAAAATTTTGTATCTATTTCCACACAAATTTTAATTATCATTTTTTTTGTAACAAAATTACGTATAGACATATTGATTTTTTTTTCTTATTGATGAAAGAAAACGTTTACTATTAATGGTTTCTATCTGAATTTAAACTCATTAAACTAAAATTAAAACCCTAACAGGAAATAGAAATGACATTAACATATATTCATATTGTGGACCAGATATATATTTTCTATAATACAAATATGTCTATTTCACAAGAATGCATCAACGTACCACAGTCTCCCAAATCATACATACATTCACACATGCATCACATTGTATACAAGGGATATCGTCCCTAAATGATGATAGATGTTACTGTTGAGCCCAACAGATCAACCATACAGGATTTAACAGCTTTCTAATGGTCAGATACTGATTATGTATAAGTTTGTAATATTAAAAAATACTGGTAGCACTTATTTTACTGTAGAATCTATTCCTAATTTAGCCTATTAAAAGCAATGTATATGTACTAGACATAGGGCTAACATATTGTTTTATTATTGTCTTATTCACATTTACCTTGACACTAATGCTTGCTCGAATTTAAATAAACTTTAAACAATTTCCGATGCAACATCTTATAACATCTTCCTTTATGTTGACGTGTTTGTATGGAGAGAAAAAATGTTCTTATTCTAAATAGCTAAACATTTTAAAAAGGGACATTTCACAAATACTTCACTACCTATCTAAACGACCAGCTGAAATAATATGAAAGTGGTAGGACATCGAAATATATGTACTGCCACAAAAATAAACAGATTTTAGGTTCCTAAGTAAGATGAAAGAACAAAAAAGCCTCTAACATTTCCTTGCTTCCTCTTCGGACACAGGTGGCTCCTCCTTTTGTTGTGCGCTTTGTTCCGATTGTTGTTCACTCTGGTGAATGGTAAATAAATAAACAAATAAATAATATCATTGAACAAAAGTATTTAAAAAACAATCATCAAAAATAAAATTCATATTTTACAATCAAGTGAGGTGATAATATACTGTTCTTACTGACATTCAAAAGTGTATATGCGAGTGTTTTATTTTTATATGTAAATCAAAATTATCCGCAAAATGTATGTTAAACTCCAATGCGTGTAAAATTATGGCAAACACTTTTGGTTAGACATTTTCGCAAAAATTTTAACGACAAACACACAAGTATGATAAGTAGAGTGCGTCAAATTACTTTTATTTCTAAACACAAGTAGTAAGAAAGAATTAATCAATTTAATGACATTGTCATTCGATAACAGAATAAGACTAAATGATATTCTTAATCATATTGTAGACTTATCTTGTTCTTTCATTCCATTTTATTTCATGGATATCTAAATTTGCATAAATTAAATTTGAACGCAAATATAGAGAAATTCTATCCTCCGCAAATATAAAGAAATTTTATCCTCCGCAAATATAGAGAAATTTATCCTCCGCTAATATAGAGAAATTTTATCCTCCGCAAATTTCGAGAAATTTTATCCTCCGCTAATATTGAGAAATTTTATCCTCCGCTAATATTGAGAAATTTCATCCTCCACAAATACAGAGAATTTCTATCCTCCGCATATATGGAGAAATTTCATCCTCCGCTAATATTGAGAAATTTCATCCTCCACAAATACAGAGAATTTTTATCCTCCGCTAATATTGAGAAATTTCATCATTCGCAAATAAAAATAACTATGCAGTAAAACTAACGAAATTCTAACCATTATACTGCTGATCAAGGTGCTATGATAACAGTAAATAATAAGGATAACGGAAGTATTGTAACAACTGTTGGATAAAGTTACAGTCAGAAATCTCACAAGGATCTACTGGTAGAAAAGTCACGCCTGCATAGTCTTCTCAATCAATTGTCTCCATATACTATTTGTACGAAGAACTGTAACCAAATACTCTATAGTTCAAAAAGTTATTAGCTTAACCTTAATCACATGATTAGTAAAAATTACATTTCTCATTTACTGTAAAATCTAATATCGTCTGTAAAATGTGATGTAAACAAGAGTTCTCCAGAATCTTATAAAAAGTTTGTTTTACCAGAAAGTTTTTGTCGTGATTTGCGAATTGTTGTTCAACTCCTATTAGCCTTCTCATTTTTTGAACAACTGAACCTTGGTCTGCTACACTTGAAACAAAGATTTGATGATATATTATTATATATATTTAGTCCATAAATTATATACATACCATAATGTTTGGTTAAGTTATCCGTTCCTATGATTTCCAGCAAAATACGGCTCACAGCCCAAACGTGTCCTTGACTCCGAATAGGTGAATTGTGTCGATTGTGTCAGGCAAATTAATATGTTTATAGTACCATTTACTACACACGTACAAACAATAGCACCAAGTGATCAGACGCTCTGACCTATGTTACCTCGGAGTGTCGGTAGGTAAGTATTCCACACGTAAAACATCATAAGTCCTTTATTTGGCCTTAATTTAAAACACAGAATAATTAACAAGGCTTCTACAGATAAGAAGTAGTATACCGTACATTGTATTTCGCTCTGGTTATTAAAACCTCAACTTCACGGAAGACATTCGCCTGGTCGACAGATTTAGGTTAGTATTAGAAAAAATAAAAATAAGATGTATTTGTGGAAGACATCGAAATCAATGTAAGAGTGATTAATCAACTCCAGTTCCAGACATATATATATATATACTGTCTACACAGTTTTTTGTTGATATTAAGCTAACAGTTCCTTTTGGAATCTCTTCACGGTGTGATTTCTAATTTGCAATCAGTTCTTTGTTAGATATTATCAAATAAAACATCATTTGAACATTTGTTTGGTGTTTTGTCAACTTAACATAAAGAAAACTAAGTTTATCCTTCGCGTTTGTTTATTTTTTAGTCTTTTATTCACTAAGCAAAATTCATAAAATAAAACTAAATCAACAAAATAATAACAAAATAGAGAAAAAGGCAAAATAGAAATTAACTCGGTTCAAGGTGTTAGGAAATATTTGCATTAAGCAAACCAGTGTCACAATATCTTCAGTCGTTTGAATTCAGCCTTTATTTCATAACCAGGATCATTATGTTCTTGTTATAATAAATCGATATGTTAACTCTATTTCATCAAAATACAAGCGTTCAGTCACAAAACTAAGTAAGAATAAGTAAATTAATTTATACTTATATATAATTGTTATGAAGTGGGCAAAATATGGAAAAGGCTAAGTTGGATATTTAGTTAGATAAAAACATGCCGTCCAACATGGTTAATGCCTACAATACTGTGACCAGTCACATGTGCGTGATGCACTGGCGCGTCCTGATGTTAGATACGATATTGCAGATTTACAAAAGAACGAAATATATTTGAAGGAGCACGATGTCTTGACGTGAACATAACGGGTCTAAGTTCTAGTATGCCTAACAAACACTAAGGGTCGCGTTATTATTCAATGTAAACCGAGGTCTTATATCTGTTACGTAGAATGCCAATAAAACATTTATCTTTAGGCGGAATAACAGTCAAAACTTTGACCTTAAAAGAAGATCTAAAATAATAAATGCATGATTGGTAATTAATATAATGGGTTTTTTTCCACGCCTTCCATTTTTTTTTTTTTTTCGTAATATTGTAACAACCAATCCCATAATGCAACCATGTAACACGTTTCTGTGAGATAGCGTCGCTAAACGTAACAAATCATATTGGTGCTAGTAGAAAAATTTTCAGGACAGGCACGAAAACTGTAATGTTGGTCATTCATTTGAACTTTTGAAACGTGTTAGTATTTTATTCTACCTTGCTATTAATGCAATTAGTTATTCGGAATAATGAACACCATAAACTTTAATGTAGGGTAATTACATCTTACTTAAACATTTGAAATCATATGAAATTTCATATTACTGCATTTATTTTATAACAGCTGCGAGATCTTTATTTCAGCTTCCAACATGGCCAGCTTCCAACAATCAAGATATACAAAAACCTGATCACCATGGTAAAATATAGAGTTTAAGTTATGGGAAAAACAAGTTCCCCATCGAGTGACTGTCATTTATCATATTTTGTATAACCTAACCTAGTCGGTCGGTGTTCGATCTCCGAGTACTCCGGTTTCCTCGCACTCTAAGACTCGTAGCGCGCTTAATTCGGGAGGGATTACACTCCTGTACTGTAGCTTGTAGAATAGTGTAGAAATGTATATATTATAAAACTGTGTTTTATTTACGCTTGTGCTTTATTGTTTCTGTTATTATCATGTAACGACACAGGAGAATAATATGTTAAAAACCTTTAATTATCCTGTCAATATCTAATAGATATGGTACCGGGTATAAGGCTGACACACGAAGGGGGTAAATTCAAATATGCAAATCCATTTGGGTCAAATAAGCTCATCGAACATTGTACTTAATTCTTTAATAGGTTCCTGATTTTGCAGTCTGACGAATACGTCTGAGAAGTTACCGTTTACCCTTCAGAAACCGATGATATTTTCCTCGAACTCAGCCAATAACTTATGATACATTTGAGGCAATCGTTATAATTAGCAGCTTTGGTATTTTAAAGTAGGAACTCAGGGAAGAATAAAGTTCAACATACATACAAGTATACATATACTTGACTGAAGCAAAAAGATCCCTTTTCTGTTAATTTCTGAAGAAACCAAACTGTGTTGATTTTTCTTGATACTGAACAACATTAGCAGCTAGAGAGAATTACCAAAAACAGTATAAAAATTGGACTTGATCTGTTTGATAACTTTTTCACAACTCCTGTACTATACCAATTACAATTCGAAGGTATAGACTAGTCTAGGATGCAAGAATAGCTTCTATAACAGTTTTATGTGCCGTAATTTTCATAATCACGAATCAAAAAAGCTTTTAATATTTTATTCACCACCAAAACATATTGAAAAATTACAATACTTACAATGCATATGTTTTAGTTTTACAAGTACAAAGAGGATCGAAAAATGATTTTTGGCAATACTGCCTAACATCATTATATGTACATATACATAGTACAGTGCATTGAAAGGAGTACATATTGCAAGACCATGGTGTTACGCCTTAATTAATCAAGCCTGATGATTTTCTTTAGATTACTGAACAAAAATAAAATGTCAAATATTGCGCCCAGGTATGGCACATATAACTTTGAAAGGGAATTACTTGACATTGTAATGAATAAGTTTCATACAATGATGATACCTCTGTGTTATCTATTATAACAATATATTCATATATGATACAAAAATAATAAATAATGTGAGCAATCACTCCTCAATCCCCCCAGTGTTACTTTTTCACAAAGCCTGAAGACCAATATGAGACGTATGGCAATGATACAAGCGGGTTAAACTACTGAAGAATGTCAAATTTATAGATAATGATTCAGGTAATGAAATCTTATTTAGTTAAATTAAATGATATTTACACCTGCAATATATTTGTTGCGTGATTGTACTTCTCGTAGCATTAGAAACTAAAAGTTCACCAGAATGTATGATTAAATAAGCTTGCATCCATGACAGTTCCTTCACAATCAACGTATTCCACATTAGAATTATAATAATGAAAATGTAGGGAAAATGTACGTAAGTGATAATCGTCGAATGAAAGCCATGCCACCAGAGGGAAACTAATGTCAACTCTACATAAACGGGATGTATTGGATATTTTTTTGGTAATGATAAGAAGAAAGAAAAAGAATTAAGAAAACAGACGTCCAAAACACTGTCCTCTAATTCGTGTCTTACACCTGGTGAAGTCACTAAACGAAAATTTCACTTATCTATGGTACATCAGTCTGACTAGTACTATTATGACGTCATACAAGTACATGTTGAGCTTTGTTACGTCACAAAACAGTTTTGTTGTTATCATCTCCCACAGCAATTTGACGTCACATTCTGGTAGCATTGATTGTTTCGTTATTCTAACCATTCAAAATGGCCACAAATTCTGCAATTAGAAAAAAACACAACCTTTTAGAAAAGAATATTTATTATATCAAAGGTGGTCGATATATCACGTTCTCAATTATACACATGCTATGATATATCAAATTTATATAACGTTGTCTTCAAACGTTTACAATATATCTTTGTGCTTGTAAGACAATAATGCCAAATATTTTCATAAAAATATGTACTGTCATTGTACTTTCGTCACTTAACCCACTACCCTATCAATTAATTACCTTTGTAATCAATTTGTCCATCACCATCCTGGTCGAATACTTTCATGGCTTCATCGGTGTCGGGTCCTAAAAGTTCATATAACTCATCTCTGCTCAAATAGCCATTGCCGTCTTTATCAAATGTTTTGAAGGCTTGGATTAAATTTTCGCTTTCATCCACGGTTTCCTTGCGTTTAGTTACAAGTTCACAGAACTCATCAAAGTTAAGTACGGTTTTACCTATAATGATAAGACACAAGAAATTAATCAAATTAACCTATATGTGTGCCTTTTTGATATAAGGAAGGAGTCTATCTAATGTAGAGAAGGGGCCTATTTGATGTTTTGAAGGGGCCTATTTGATGCACTGAAGGGGACTATTTGATGTAGTGAAGGAGTCTATCTAATGTAAAGATGGGGCCTATTTAATGTAGGAAAGGGGTATATTTGATGTAGGGAAGGGGTGTATTTGATGTAGGGAAGGGGTGTATTTGATGTAGGGAAGGGGTATATTTGATGTAGGGAAGGGGTGTATTTGATGTAGGGAAGGGGTATATTTGATGTAGGGAAGGGGTATATTTGATGTAGGGAAGGGGTATATTTGATGTAGGGAAGGGGTATATTTGATGTAGGGAAGGGGTATATTTGATGTAGGGAAGGGACTTATTTTATGTAGGGAAGGGGTCTATTTGATGTAGGGAAGGGGTCTCTTTGATGTAGGGAAGGGGTCTATTTGATGTAGGGAAGGGGTGTATTTGATGTAGGGAAGGGGTATATTTGATGTAGGGAAGGGGTGTATTTGATGTAGGGAAGGGGTGTATTTGATGTAGGGAAGGGGTATATTTGATGTAGGGAAGGGGTGTATTTGATGTAGGGAAGGGGTGTATTTGATGTAGGGAAGGGGTGTATTTGATGTAGGGAAGGGGTGTATTTGATGTAGGGAAGGGGTGTATTTGATGTAGGGAAGGGGTGTATTTGATGTAGGGAAGGGGTGTATTTGATGTAGGGAAGGGGTGTATTTGATGTAGGGAAGGGGTGTATTTGATGTAGGGAAGGGGTATATTTGATGTAGGGAAGGGGTGTATTTGATGTAGGGAAGGGGTCTATTTGATGTAGGGAAGGGGTGTATTTGATGTAGGGAAGGGGTGTATTTGATGTAGGGAAGGGGTCTATTTGATGTAGGGAAGGGGTGTATTTAATGTAGGGAAGGGGTGTATTTGATGTAGTGAAGGGGTATATTTGATGTAGGGAAGGGACTTATTTTATGTAGGGAAGGGGTATATTTTATGCGGTGAAGGGACCTATTTGATTTAGGGAAGGAGTCTATTTCATGTAGGGAAGGGGCCTCTTTGATGAAGGGAAGGAGTCTATTTTATGTAGGGAATGGGCCTTTTTGATGAAGGGAAGGAGTCTTTTTTATGTAGGGAATGGGCCTTTTTGATGAAGGGAAGGAGTCTATTTTATGTAGGGAATGGGCCTTTTTGATGAAGGGAAGGAGTCTATTCTATGTAGGGAAGGGGCCTTTTTGATGAAGGGAAGGGACTTATTTGATGTAGGGAAGGGACCTATTTGATGTAGGGAAGGAGTATATTTAATATATGGAAGAGGCATATTTGATATAGTGAATGGGTCTGTTTGATATAGTGAAGGGACCTATTTGATTTAGGGAAACGATCTATTTGATGTAGTGAATTGACCTGTTTGATGTACTGAAGGGGTCTATTTGTTTTAGGGAAATAAATGACGGATTGGTAGGTGTAAGGGCTGATTTGACTTGTGGAATGATCTGCTCTGACATGTGTCGATGCATTGTCCTGCTGCGTATGATTTGGTTGTTCCATGTGTGTATACCGGGATTTTGTAATTGTGCCCATGACCAGAATGCGATGTGGTCTATTTGACGTCACGTAAACCTGACCGACGACATTATTTTCAAGTTTGAGTATAGGCGGTGTGTCTCATTAACTGTTATAAGAGTTGTTTCATATAAGAATAAAGTCCATACAACATTATGGCTATTTTCCGTAGAAAATAAATCACTGAATTTATCGCAAAGAACTATGATTATTAATAACACGCACCTTTAGGCATCATGCTTTCAATCTCCTTTTTTGTCGGATTCATGTTCATTGCTCTCATCACTATAAGGAACTCATCAGAAGAGATCTCTCCGCTGTTATCCTCATCAAACATTTGGAACATTTCATACAAATCTGGGAGATAACAGAAACAGATAGACAATGTTAATATTTTACGTCTGTGAATGTCTACATTAGTAAGATCAATCTAGTTTTACTTATGTCGGAATGAGCTTAAATCAGTTTCACGTACGTACTTTATTATTTATCAAAACCGTTACGGCAGACACCCACCACCGCAACGCTCCTGCTTGATGTTATCATATGACAAGTTAAAAAGTCACCCATCCGGCTAACCTCGATCAATATAATTCGTGGTACCCAAATTTCGTGGCATATCCGGTATCGACGAATTATCGTATTTTAAACTATAATGACGTCACATCTGCACCAGAATTTATTCTAAATAGAGTCAAAAGTAACCAAAAGACATTGTGTGTTCAGAATGTAGAGCAAAATATGGTAATCAGACGCACAGAGATGACATGTAAGGGGGAAACATAACTTCGTTTAACCATTTATCACATAATCCGCCTGATATCAAGTAATTACGCCCATGTAATATTTTTGCATATGTCACTAATGTAATATGACTTGGAGCGATTTTCATTGGTTGGAAATTCATTGTGACAACATGACAGAAACAATACAATGGAATCAGAAAAAATGACGTGACTGAAGGATTTCGAGGATGGCGGCACAAAATCATGACCACAACTGGATTTTCGCAATACATTTTGACATGAAATTCATGTGATAAAAAGTATCTTAAATTTGTGTTTTATTTCAAATGAGATTTTATGAAAGTCGTCTCGGAAGATAAAATTTTTGCTCGCCAGGGCTGGCAGTAATAAAAGCTTCTAAGACTCATTTCATTAAATCTCAAATGAAAGGAACACTCAATTAAAATCTTATATGTATTTAAAATCGAGAGTTGGGCCGTTTTCATTGACGGTAAGACCAATTATTTCAAGTATAAATCCTGACGGATGTGCAGATTTCGATACAGGCCTAGGAGGGCTTTGCTTGAAAACAATATAAAATAACCAGATGTGTCATCAAATGACACACGAACCATTCGGTCCATATAAACGAAAACAGTCCTTATTTCCTTACGAAAAGTGTGTTGAAAAGTGATCCGGGAACCCACTGGAATGTTACTATTTTATTCGGGCTCTTTTCATGAGTGATCCAATATTTTCCTTTATCCGTAGTGAAATCTTAAGAATCCTAGAACAACTTACACAATCCATTTGTGATCTTAAAGTTTACCGGATATGACGTGCCATGGAATTTCCGGTGTCAAACGAGGATAAATTTTATCGTCTGCTGTCACAACAAAAATCCTGGAGCAACATTTTTTTTATTTCTAGGTATTATTGGATGTCAGTTAATACTATGTTATTCTTATAAACCTCGGGGGTGCGACGATATCCTATAAATAACTAAGAATCGCATGAGAAGGTTCGTAATCTAGCAGGGTATAAAAATCTACTTATTTACATAAAATGTTGATAATAGATATACCTTGTCGTTCTTTTGAAAAATCTTCTTTCTTCTGAGCCTAAAACAATACAAAACAATAGCTTATACAGTCACTATGATATCCATGTTATAGCTCCATATTCAATAACACATGTACATAACGATTGACGATGCAAAATTAGAGAGTATTAAGTAAATAGACAAAATCAAGACGAGTCAATTCCTAATATATAAAACAATTATAATACTAATACCAATAAAAACACATTTCTATCAGCTTGTACGATTTATTTGACAGCTCTTATTGTAAATAGTATATTTATGAGTACATAAAACATATGTAATGTAATTTGAGTTTAATTTAATATCATTAACTAAATTTTTGTTCTTGATTTATGAAACATTATTGACGTTACTAAAATTCTGATCAGGAAATTAAAAAAAAATGTCGTAAATATCATATCTAAATATGTTTGTCAAGTAAAGCCACTTACCATAATTAATCAGAGCCTGCTGTATTCGTGGAGACGAGAGCGTATTTAAACCACCTCCGTTAGTATACCATACATGCACACTCGGAAACCAGACAAGGGTTAATTTACAGATGTAATCGCCTCCAACTTCAACTAATTCTACACATTGGGCTGATGACGTTCATTTGTTTTAATATAAATAAGGCTATAAATATTTCGTTCTATGTAGAGTATATATTAACGGTATAAAACGTGAGTCAAAGTATTGTTATTTGATAGTTCGTGTATATTGAACATTGAATATATCTTAATAGATCGGAGTTTTGAACTCCATGACACAAAATCTCGCTATACAATCCGTCCATTAGGTTAAAAGCCGAACACAATGTGCCCTTCGTTACCACGAACCGTGTTATATTGTAACTACTGTTGCCAGAAGATAAAATGATAACATCAAAACACTTCAAAATAATTGTTTTCAAATTCAAAATGAACTACTTTTTAGGGTTGTGTAAATGATTTTGGTATAAACAATATTAATATAAATAGAACAGAAATAGGTGCTGTTCATTTTCACTGATTTGACATTACATAAATCTACAATTCGTTTCTCGATTTGGATGAGGTTTAGTGTTTTAAGCAAATGTTATCAATATCTAAATTGTGAATTCTTATTGGTAGATTCGGGTTGCGAAATTTGAAAAAATGTGTGTAACTGATTGAAACCTTGGTGTATATATCAGTTAAGTCAGTACAACATTTATTATTCAACACATGTGTTATACTTAGGTCATTCCACGGAATGGTTTGTAACGAAGGCATCGGTAGTTTTTAGACAACCATCATCAGATGGTGTGCTATTCAAATCGCCTTTTGTCCATGGTCCGTCCTTCCTTCCATCCGTCCTTACATCCTTTAACCATTATTGTTCTCGCAATTTCTCATGAAGTATTAATGGCATCTGTCTTATGCATATGCAAATGCAGGTTTCTGTGGGTGGGAACCTTGTTGAGGATATTGTATTTTGGTACCGATTGATCAACAAGATTACCAACAGGTATGTTAGATTTTGATAGCTGAAGTTTGTTTCCATTTTTCTCAGAAAGTAATAAAGGAATCTGTCTCAAATTTCTTATATCGGTTCCCCTACGACCTTTGTTGTGCATATTGCATATTGTTTTCAAAACATCGGTTAACAAGATGGCTGACCGGCAGTCATCTTTTATTTCGATATTCAAAGTTTGAAAAACAGAGAAGAGATCCCTCTTTCCATTGTCAGACGTAGATAATTATATGTGTCACGTCTTAATTGCTCTTGCATGTTAAGCTTATACAGTTAAACTCGTCCACAGCAGATGTCATTGAGACCAGCATATTTGACCGATATAGACAAGTGTCTGGATTATACAGGTTTTAGTTACTAAAATAGATTAAGAATTGTCTTTAACATCTGGCAATGAAATATTCTGAAATGAAATGAAAAAAGGAAATGCCATACAAGTAAGTCGGAATAGATAGGGATCCGGATAAAGTAATGGTCGGTTTTGACAGCTTATATATGTACTGTAGTAGATAATAGAAACAATCCATTCTTCAGTGTAATTATTTAACAATATACAAAATCGTCCATACAATTCTTTATTAAGATAAAGTCTATCTTTCGTTTGACAAGATCAACAAAATAACAAAATGACAATAGCGATTTTGTATGTAACACAAATATAACTATGAATTAATTTCTGAAATAAATACAGCATAATCTTTCACTGAGAAGTTAAAAGAAGATAATGCACTGTTAATATAACAGATGATTACTTTTTCGAACAAAAAATCACAATTAATGTGATATATTCTGCTTTACAAAATGAATGTAGTGGGTTAAAAATCGTAGATTTAATAGACCTATGATTTCCTTGCATTCACGCCCTTTAATTTGCCCACAAAGTACATCAATGAACAAGCAAATGAAATTGTATACAACATGTTAAGGCATGCATAAGTTTCACATAACAAGGTATTAACAATGCTAATTCTTATTTATGTCGATGAAAATAAAAATGGCACATTTTTATTGTTATACATCAAACCAAAAATAGAAGCTAACGAAAACTTTCTTATCACAATAGTGACGGAATGTTTCCTGGAAATATTTCGGTATATTCACAGAGCAATCTGTTACTACAATTGTATAAGTTGCTACTTGGCGTCGCTTTTTCAAACAGGTTTGTTCATTTATCGTTGCTTTTCGTTGTTGTGTGCTCACACAGTTAGATTGGCGTCTGATGGTTGTTTTTGCTGCGTTGATACTTTTTGTTGCCCGCTTTCCTCTGGTGGCGGATTTCCGGTTATCATCGTGAAGAACTCTAGAACAGAACAGCACGAAAGCATAGTGTAGTAATATTTCTCAATACGGATTAATAACAATGTGAATGTAAATTATCTTATTACACTATGAGTGAGAATTCTGCATTCTGACTGTTCGAGGGATATTTGGCATTTCACACTATCACAAGACAGTTAGCATTAGAACAGAGGAGACAATAGACAAGTTCTTAGCAACCCCCTAGCAACGGGTGATACTGTATTTTTGACAGTGCAAAATATTAACCGTCCGAAAAATATGCGCGCTCGTTTCTTTTTTTGACGTCATCTTTGTCTTTTTGAAGTGGCGCTTCAAAACTTTATCTAAAGCCATTTATTAATACTTTTGCCAAATTAGTATGTCTATCAGTGTTTTTTTTTCAAATTAAGTACGGAGTTTTCTATTTACACTTTTTTATTTACAACTGTTTGCTTACCGTCCAAGCGCTACATGTTGGATTTTAGTAATCCCTTCGGTGATTAGGTGAACGGAAGAATGCGATAACAAACGTCTCTGTGACGTTGAGCTATTGTTGTACACAGACGACGGGACGAAACAAAAATTCAATAAATTTGATTCACAAAAACGTTAAGATTTTAACAAACGCATGAGACACGACAACAAGAATGTCTCACTGAATGCTTATTTTGAGTATTCTTTCTTACAATGCAATATTAATCGCTACTGAGTTACAGTATGAAAGCTGATATGTTAATTTACTGCCGACGATAAGTTTTCGACTTTTGCTGAAATAAGTAAAATTTTTCGATAGATTCCAAATACCTGAAAATAAGTTTTGTTTCTAGAGATTTGGTATAATAAAATAAAGACAACCTGCATTAGAGTGTGACGGTGCCTAGTGCCACCCTCTAATGCAGGTAGTATTTATATGATACAAGGCGACCTAAAATTAAAAAGGAGACAAAATGGAGACAATACAATCATGATAAAATGGAGACAATACAATCATGATAAAATGGAGACAATACAATCATGATAAAATGGAGACAATACAATCATGATAAAAATGGACAATCAATATGATAAAATGGAGACAATACATCATGATAAAATGGAGACAATACAATCATGCATAAAAATGGAGACAATACAATCATGATAAAATGGAAACAATACAATCATGATAAAATTGGAGGCAATACAATCATGATAAAATGGAGACATAACATCATGATAAAATGGAGACAATACAATCATGATAAAATGGAGACAATACAATCATGATAAAATGGAGACAATACAATCATGATAAAATGGAGACAATACAATCATGATAAAATGGAGACAATACAATCATGATAAAATGGAGACAATACAATCATGATAAAATGGAGACAATACAATCATGATAAAATGGAGACAATACAATCATGTATAAATGGAGACAATACAATCATGATAAAATGGAGACAATACAATCATGATAAAATGGAGACAATACAATCATGATAAAATGGAGACAATACAATCATGATAAAATGGAGACAATACAATCATGATAAAATGGAGACAATACAATCATGATTAAAATGGAGACAAATACAATCATGATAAAATGGAGACAATACAATCATGATAAAATGGAGACAATACAATCATGATAAAATGGAGACAATACAATCATGATAAAATGGAGACAATACAATCATGATAAAATGGAGACAATACAATCATGATAAAATGGAGACAATACAATCATGATAAAATGGAGACAATACAATCATGATAAAATGGAGACAATACAATCATGATAAAATGGAGACAATACAATCATGATAAAATGGAGACAATACAATCATGATAAAATGGAGACAATACAATCATGATAAAATGGAGATAATACAATCATGATAAAATGGAGACAATACAATTAAGATTTTTACCTTATATGTTCACCATTGACAAATGAATAAGAAATACAATTCGGTGACTATTACTTAGAACACGAATCTTGGCGAGGATTTAAAAAGTTTTTTACCCCAAGTAAAAAATCACATGTTATTTTTATCCCCGTATGATATTCACAGAAACAACTATATTTCTGTTAAAATTGTCAACGTAGCTCAGTCGAATCATCAAACGTACAAATGTTTAATGTAGCTGTTGCATGCATAAAAAATATCCTTGTATTTCATAGGCTTTGCATTGAAAATGTTGTAGCTGTTCACTGAGATTTTATGATTTTTATTGGTTTAACGTCCGATTAACAGCATTATCATGTAAGCACGTGCCAGGTTTGTTGGTGGAGGAAAGCCGGAGTACCCGGAGAAAAACCACCGACCAGCGGTCAGTACCTGGCAACTGCCCGACATGGGGTGCGAACTCGCAACCCAGAGGTTTAGGGCTTGTGGTAATATGTCGAGACATCTTAACCATACGGCCACCGCGGCCCCAATGTACTGAAATGTCAAACAATTAATTCCGGACAATGTATAGATACTAACCTTTATAATCTATCAAACCGTCCCCATTTGTATCCGCTGATTTGATTAATTCATCTACTTCCTCTTCCGTCATGACTTCTCCCATGCCGGTTAGAGCTACCCTTAGTTCGGCTGAATCCAGTACACCGTTACCATCCATATCAAATAATTTGAATGCGTGTGCCAGATCATCTAGGTCGTTTGTGGTTTTCTTTCTACTTTCCATCAGCCTGACAAATTCTTCAAACTCCAGCATCCCATTCCCTGTCGATTTGTATAAAAAATACACATGTCAGGCGCACAACATATTTTGCTGAGTTAAATGTCAACTTTTTGATGGCATTAACAATAAAAAAGAATGCCAGATCGGTGATTCAGACTCAAAAGTCGGGCTATCATTAACATAATATCGATCCGCATAACGGCTAGTGAAAATACGGCAAAATTTGGACAAGGCGTTCCGTGGAGGGAAGAGTTGTTTGTTTCGTTTAAATGCATGCATATATCAAGTGGGTGATGTCAGAATCGGGCGGAACTAAATCTGAACTAAAAGAAAACAACACAAATCTAAACATGTATTGGAAAAGTGACATCACAATACTTGTAGTACTTAAAGATGCTCCATCGCTGAGGAATGGCATTTTTTCTCTATCAAAAACATTAGCAGACGACTTTGTATTTTCTTTTTTTTTCGCAAAAGTTACTTTCTTTACACCATTGCCACCATTGAAAAGTTTGAGCTTCTTATTATAATTCAAGATAGAAATGTTAAAAATAATCAATTGCATCCTGAAAAAATTCCATGGACCTATGCCTTATATGGAATAAAGTACTGAGTATCGATATCATTTATGCTCTGTCATCGGTGGATCATCTTTAAACAAGACTAACAAACATTATTGGCAGGGAATCGGTTCTGAATGGAAAGATAAAATGTGTAACATCAGAAACATTTGCGAAGTGATTTGAAACATTATCTTTGCTGACGGCAGAGGGACTTCCAACTGTACATAGGCTTTCCCTTGGCTAACTACTTCCAGGTGTATTCATTTAAACATTATATTTTTGCATAGATATAAAGTTTAAACATTAGCTAATTAGATTATGGTTTGATATGACCAGTATTTCCGATAAATCTTGTATTAATATGATAGTTTGAAAGCATGGAAATGCGAAAATGTACTTGGTTTTTCGAAAATCAGACATTCAAACCAGAAATTGCATTTTGTTTTATCAGAATACATGTAAACCGTACCCCCTAAATACATACAGAGTTGCATCTGCCGATCCTTAATACATGTTTCTGATATACCAAACAAAAGTTTATCAATGACCTACTCTCCGACATTAAGCCTGCACCAAAGAAACATTTTTCTCGTTATTGCTTGATCGTTCTATACGGGTATTATTTGTTTTATTTAAGTTATTATGGTTGGGTTTCTTCTCTTTCACATATAAAACATACCATTGTTGTCAAACTCTGCAATTATAGTTTTCATTTCTTCGTCCGACGGCATTGCGCCGTGTAATTGCATGGTAGTCTTCAACTCTTTAAATGATATGTGGCCTTTGCCTTCAACGTCGCAGTATTTGAAAGATATGCGGTACTCTACAAAGAAAAAGAGCATACGTTTAAACGCAATGCAGACTGATTGATCAAAAGTCACACAAGTTATTTAAAAAAAAACCCAAGAGATGTAAGGTTGGAGGCAAATGTAGCAGGGGTATTTCGGAATTAATATTTGTTATCTAATTTGTCACAAAGGAGAATTTAAAGTCAATACCAGTACTGTATTCGTGGACATGTTCGCGTATGTTGGCGATGTGGTCATTTTCGCGCTGATAAAATTATCATTTGCTGTAATTTTGGCGAGTAAATATATTCGCGAAGTTTTACTCAAAGTGAAAATTTCCACATTATGAATAATTCCACTTTATCGCACAACTATTCATATTCACAATGGGAAAGCATGTAATAAATTCCATAACAGTTGTCTTTTATGTTTACACACCCCAGTGTGTACACATCTACGGTGCCTCTGATTGGTCAACTCCTACATCTCTTGATTCCGATTGGCTTCGGACTACGTTTCATAGTGCAGTTATTTTTATATAGATTGTATTTACTATATAACAGATAATTGATTATTCAACGTATTAAAAAAACAGAATATTGGCTCTCTATTTAAGCACTATATTTTATGGCGGAAAGATAGCATTACACATTGTATGGTGAAGAGTTTCCCTGAGTAAAAACGAAAAATGGTCATAGCGGTATAAATATAGAGTTAAAGTTATGGGATAAACAAGTTCCACAACGCGTGACTGTTGTGTAATCATGTTTATCTTAACTCTCGTTAGTTAATTTTCAAATTTTAAACGACACTCGCTAAACATGATTAACAACAGTCATTTGTTGATGAACCTCTGTTTAACAGTAAATCAACTATCATGCACTGTAGCTCATATATTTAAGCAGCCAGATATTTACTGGAGGGTCTAGTGCACAATCATTCTATTTCAAATGGAATGGCATAATGCCTAAATATTGAAAATATAACTTATATAATAGCTATTTCTTGTAATCCCTATTGAATGAGTTTACATGGAACTTAACAATTATCAGAAAATATGGAGCTTCAATCGGCTTTCATTTGGACCTGTATATAGGATATCTTCGTTTTCAATGTGTAAAATCCTAAACAGCATTCATGAAAACTAATATATTATATAACTTACCTTTTAGCTCTTGTACAGTTATTGAAAGTTCATCCGCTTTCAGTTGATCATCCTGTGGATATACAAATATGGCAGTTGGACGATTTCATACACAACTTGATTTTATCTTAATCAAAACACGGAATCTCCATCCAGGAAATGATGTTCGTAATTTTATCGAACAGACGATTATTTTTCAATACGTGTTACCAACAATTCACTTAAAATCCATGACCAATTACCTACTTATCTTCTTAAAATTATCACGTGTGTTCTGTTAGTATGATCTTTAAAACAAAATATACTGGGCTATAGTGACAGGACAGTGACCGCCATGGACAAGTGCCTGGACCTAGTAAACGGTTTGATATATCATGCTACTGGCATCTAGTATCGTAATCCCCTGCCCTTTCAGTTCACTAAAATTGTCTCGAGGTTTGATGAAGAAATACAACAACCACAATCATATGTAAAACCCCCTCAGATTATTTTTATCCCCGTCAACAGGTCCATGGGACCTGATGGCATATTCACCTTATGCACATACCGTCAATACATATGATACTATATTGATGTGTGGAGATTTCTAAATAAGAAAGTTTAGATTTTTTTTGGCAAATGAACATGTTACATAAATATATATATTGATAGGGGCTGCCGTGGTTAGGGCGCCCTGGGGTTATCTACCCGAACAATATCGTTGTCTATATTTAAAATTATCTTATTAAATCAATTACGTTATATACATCATGATTTATAACATTTGAAAAGGTTCAAATACAAACAAACACTTTTATGATAAAGAAGACACAGGCAATGCATGAATAATAAGTCGGAAACATACTATGTATAGAAATGATAAATCTACTGTGAAAAACTGAAATGTTGTATTATTATTGAAATATGAAATAATATATACAAAACTAATAAAATCTGTAAACATGGCATAAATGACGAAGTAAACAACAATTATAAAATATGTACCTACCATTCTCGCCACTGTGTATAGTTAACAGTACGGTGCATTAATACAAATGATTATCATTTGTTAAAGGACTACGGGCACAGACTCGGCTCACTAAGGTCAATGGTACATGTATATGGTAGCCGTGTACTATTGTATCAAACTAGTTACAAATCTACGGTGTTGTAGTCAAATAATTCTTTAAGAGACCAATGTATTGTTGCGGTAAATGATCAATAAAATGATTGATATATGTATATAGGTATCAGTTTTATGATATACGTAACTGACAAATCTTTTTTTTTTCCGGATGGATGATCTCAGTGACTGTATTGTTCGTTATAAATTACCTTGAGATATATTGTTGAAATAATATAAACATGAAAGACGATATGTAACATGTACTTTAAATCAAATATATTTCATTTCTTCAAAAGGAAATAGAACACAGAACATAAAATCACGCACCTGTTTTATAAATAAAAAATATATTAATATATAATCAGTTGATTTTAACTTTACCATACAGCTGCTTCATTAATCATTATGTAAAATGCAGAAATAGTTCCGTTTAGCCTGTAATTTTTAAAATGGGAATATAAAACGAGATCGATAATTTGAGTCACAAAAATTATTAATTTATCGTTGATAATACACGTATCGTCACCTTCTGAACAATTTTGATTAGAATATATAAAATGTTAATTTTCATAACGCTGGTCGTATTATGTCACCTGCCGTCGTCCTAAGACCGCGCGGTAGTTGACCATCACTGCGCCAGACGGCAAAACAGCAAAACGACTCTACACTGTTATCATATATTATACAGGAAATATTGCATGTGTTTGGTGTTGTAACCTCATCTTAGGTCATCGGTTTATATTTTCTGATATCATTAACATTTTTAAGAATCCTTAATATTTTTCTCTGGAAAGGTATTGGGCCTTTGAACGAGGTGTTGATTAATTCACCATTTTATCACTGAAAAAATGCCTCTCTTATTTCTTTTTAGATAAAATGTGATTTTGTACATTTTTCTGATTGTAAAATATCATAATATTGTGCGACCAAATGCTAGATTTTATTGAATGAAAACCTATCGAAATGCTTGTAAACAACCTTGTATATAACTCGTTTCTAAACACACATGGAGGTATATGAAACGTGAGTTAAAAACAACATTAGTCAATATACATGGTTTTGTTGTAGCTATCTCTTATAGGTAATATATATACCATATATCATGACAATTTACTGTAAAATAAAATCTGCAGTTGTCGCAACCAGAACAAATATACAGGTATTTGATGTATCTTTAAGACGCTGGGTTTGCTTAAATTTTAATACCTCTCCAATTTAACCTCAATATAAATTTACGAACACAAATTAAAAATCGTTTGGATTTCTGTAGTAAACTGGTGCAAATTACAATGTATGTGTTGAATACAATACAGATATATGTAAGCTTATAAGAAGGTACCGCGAAACCCGTCATGATCTAATAAACTAGGAGCTTTGAAAATAAAAGGCAGATACGTATACGAAAAGCCGTTATGCTTTCTCTTATAAACCGATACAATATTTGCTAAATGAATTTTAGTGATTTAACAAAATAATCTTTTATAGCAAAGAACTTAATTTCAACGAGAATATAATTTACAACACAATTTCTAAATATATAATGATTTGATATGCTAAGGTTTTGAAAATAATTAACTTTATTAAATGATATTTAAAGTCGGATTAGCTGCGAACATTTACTTGAAAAAAGGAAACTTTTATAAAATACCAGCTTTTTACCATCTCCAAATATTATATTAAAAATTAAACCAAGAAATATTATTGTTTAAACACAATTAGGTAAAATCCACATGAATCTATATCCTGGGCTATACTTGTCATGAAATTTTGATATTTTTTAAAAGTTTTATATACTTTCGGGAATTTCGTTTTGTGACTAAAACGATATGTGAATTTTGTGAATAAAACGAATTTGTATGATCATGCCAAGTACAATTAACTACTGAAAAGAAAAGGAAATAGAACTTTTTTATCAACGATAGTCTAGAGCTACAAAATTGATAAAAAGATTTCTGTTTTAGGTAAATGAAATAAAGTTGATTTCAAACTCTCCATTCTACATTAGATATAGGTTTATGATCAACACGTTTAATCATACTTTTGGTATCGCTCATGCATATTCTACGAACAGAAGACACATGGATTTTGATAACGTGAATGTCAAATATCTAGAGAAATTTTTTTTTGTTTTTTTTTTTTTTTTTTTGCAAATGGGACTGGTGATTCTTAGTGTTGGGACTTTGTATAGATGTGTAGGATGATTATGAAAGAAAAATTACAGCTCTTTTCAGCGATAGTAGCCGTTTTTATGAAGATGTGCTAGAAATGTGTTTCTATAACCGCTTAAGGTAGGCGGGTTAGAAATTTAGCCACAACGTTCAGCAGACGTTTGCTCATCAGCAAATAGGATTTCAATCATTTTTTAAATCAGCCTACTTCAAGTTCAGCCCACCATCGCCACCTTTGTATCATTCAATACAATGCACACTCGCTACGGTAGTATAGTACTTTCGTCGTTTACAGATAGGGTTAAACGGCAGTAAGTAAGTATCCTCACTTTGTTTTCCCAATACTTTTTTAACCTTTGTTTGAAATGCACACATGGTATACATTAACCACATATATGGGGAGGGAAAATTGTATAGTATGTCTTGTGAAAAAAAAAACAATTTCCAAAAATAAACATGTTTGCTTGTGATTAATATTGGATCTGCAATAGCAATAAATGCGACATATTTCAAAAACAATAAAAACAAAAAACCTGATAATTATTTTAATGTGCCCTGTTTAAAACACGTAACATGAAATGGCATCTCTGAACGAATCGAGCTTTCCTCATTTCTGGAATCCTTTGAAACAGTATGTTATATTATGTAACAAGTAGCGTCGGCATGTCCAATACCCATTCACACGTCTGCAAGGACTTTCACAAACTCTGGAAAAAAGCAGATTTTGTAAGGATGTATTCATATACTATTCGACTAGCTCAAAATGTTTACATACTGAGATCATCGTCTGTATCTTTCGTCAGATATTCTCTTTGGACGTCTTATAGGTTCATAACGGAAACAAATTCAGTAGAAGAAATGCAATTGGATTACAAGCCTAATTAGATTTTGAATTTTTAGACTTTTTGTCATAGCAAGTCCGTCAACGATGTATTGGCTTGTGTAAAAATTAAAATTTTGTCAAACACTTGCCGTAAAGCTGCTAGAGAACACAACTGCTTGATTACTTAATGTGATCTGCTAGTAAAAACCATAGAGCAAATTTCTTCCAAAATGTCAGTGAATTATGGTAAACACATACATTTTCAGTACGCAAAGAATTTTGTTCCTATCTGCTACTATAATTTGTAACATTTATTTCATGACGATATCGAGACGAATAAACACAAATAACTGTAACTGATACCAGGCCCCAGGATCATGAAACGAACTTAAATCTAAGACAAAAAAATAACTTAAGTTTAAAGTTTTTTTCTTAGCTGAGACTGCAATCTTAAATGGAACATGAAACGTGCTTAGCGAAACTCTCGGACGAACCACTGTCCTTTCTTCGCGCTCGCGTAATCGGTTGATTAGCCTTATGATGTCCGCCATATTTAAGACTAATTTCGGGCTTAAGTCTGCCTCGAGGCAGTCTTAAGATTTAAGACAAAAAAATTACTTTAGACTTAAGTTTTATTTCGTGATCCTAAATTTAAGTCAATTTATAGACTTTTAAGTTCGTTTCATGATCCTGGGGCCAGATGTGAATAAGTAGATGTGACTTGTTTTACAAACTGATTGCTACGCTACTTACCACTATACCGGATATACCCGTCACCATCTGGGTCAGCTTCCTTTAACAATTCGTCCACCTCTTCGTCCGTTAGTTTTTCCTCCAAGTTGACAAGAGCATGACGAATTTCTCTGGCACTAATCAGTCCGTTTTTATCTTTATCAAACGTCTGAAATGCCTGTAGTATTTCTTCCTCTTCGTCATGGCCGTCAGGGAGAAAGCGGATCATGCATTCTAAAAAATCCTGAAAGTCCACAGTACCATGGCCTGTTCAAACAATAATGTATATGACTATAATAGTTATAAAAAATCCTGAAAGTCCACAGTACCATGGCCTGTTCGAACAATAATGTATATGACTATAATAGTTATTTATAGCACAAACTGTACTAAAGACAGGAAAATAATGAATTTACAGAAAATATTGAAATATGTAAAAATAATAAATTCAATGGATTTTAATGGAAGATAACGGTCGTAATCTAAAATCCATAGAAAAAAATAATATAAATAGTCATTATTAGATACAAAATAAATAATCAGATAAATGGATGAATCGAATAAACGTTTGATAAATGCATGGTTGAATGATTGACTAAATGCTTGATTAATGAGTGTAAAAACGAAACAGGTTAATAATTATATGTTTCGATATTGATATTACTAACCCAAACTAAATAATCAAACGTCAGTGAAATTATTCTATCAAAAAACAGTTTTAGCTTCATCACGTCATAAACTACGTCATAGATGTAGTTTTATTTTATACCATTTATTATCAAAAATATCCTTGATTTTAGAGATATTTTTATTGTCATAAATCATATCTCCTTGGTTAATATAAACAACAACAATACAAGGGAGACAACCACCTGTTGGATCCACATCCTTCATCATGTCTTTAAGCTGTGCCTCTGTCGGCGCGGCTCCCAGGGACCTGATCAAGATACCCATGTCTTTGGAATCAATTGTTCCGTCGCCATCTTTATCGAATAGTTTAAATGTGTCTTTGAATTCTTCAAAAGAAGAAAAAAAATGATCACGAAACGTGTTTAAAAGCATCCAATAGATTTGTTATTTTTTGAAAGATTGTGTTTGTTTACTTACTGTCCTGGAAATTCATCTTTAATTACTTGCCATATAACATTCGGAAATACTTGATATGGTAGAATAATGAGACGATGTACATTTAAAGTAGATTTACAATTTATGATAAATGTATATGACATACTTACCTGCTAGTTGGTTATCTGTTAATTGGCTGGCCTATAAAATAATTATAATATCTTAAGACTTTAATATTATTTATATGTACATGGTAATATGCACACACTCATGATAAGGAAAATATTATTTTTTCCACTAATGCGAACTTTCCTTTGTTATATTTTCTATTTTTTATGTGTTAAAGACATAAAAAAAGATTCAGTTCAGACATGACTTATTCATTTGCAAGAACTATTTGCAATATTCGATCTCCCCACAACATATCAAATTTATGTTATTTCTCCTTGATACAAATATTTTTTAATCAGAATAGTATTTACCCCTACTTAAATAAATGTACACACAACATTGCAGAGAGACTAACTATCCGCAGCTGTCCTATTTCATAATTTAAGATTCTCATAAAATAATAGATTACCACAGAGATATACATAGCAATCATTCCAGTCTACAACCAAATTATTCATATGTAAAGTTACATCACCAATACATCAACAAATACACTATATTACTTACCATGATTTGTCCAAAACATTCCCGGCGTTTGGTAAGATGGCGGAAATGTGCTGTGATACTCACACAATAGTATATGAACGTCGTTTAGGATGGCATCGCTGGTATATGCAGAGGCATTGTTAGAAACAACGTATGACTTAATGTCTTCGATTTTAGTTAAGTACACGTGAATATTGTGAATAGAAATGAATATCTGCTTTCTAAAAACTCCATTGTTTTAAACAACACATTGTATTGGACAGATTTCAGTGGCCTTAAAGAGGAGTTCCTTCGGAAACAAACATCATTCCTATTCAATTGCGTTCTGACATTAAAGCTGTGACAAACTAGGGAATGGCCATCTGATACGGTACGTTGACATACTATATGTTGTCAAGATTTCTCTCTTATTAGAAAAATAAAGAACGCTGACTCTCAATTGGCTGTGAAAATTTATTTCTCGTGTTTCTCATTAAAAACAAAGTAAGTTGACTTTCTATATGCCGTGAAAATTTCTGTCTCGTGAGAAAAATAAAGTAAATTGACTTCCTATATGCAATGTAAATTTCATAGCAAAAATAAAATCGTTGACTTTCTATAAGCCGTGAAAATTTCATTACAAACATAAAGTTGTTGACTTTATATGTGCAGTGAAAATTTCGTTCTCATCAAAAAAATAAAGTACGTCGATATACTGCGATGTGGTTCCTTCTACCAGACACACAATAAAACAGTATCTGATTACACTAAGTATCCTAACGGTGATCAGTTCAATTAAATTAAATCTCTTTGTGTAGGCCATCCCGCCAAGTGCATTTAAATAATTCATTGGCTGTTTACTGTGTTACTGTTTCACAATAAATCTGTTAAGCACCGCTGCCCGATTACAATGATATAAACTAGTATGAAACAAAAACGGCACAACTTCAGACATACCAGCGAGTGTTATTTACTAGAGTTGATTTCTTGGTAACAAAGACGTCACATCTTTACGATTATAGTAGATATCAGGTAAAACAAAAAAATCTGAGTTTCAAAGAGGTGTAATCGTTTCGTAATTAGTCTGTGTATTTGATATATTTTATGAAGACTATATGACATTATAATATCATTAGGATATGACTCGTGTCTCGTTTGTAGTAATGTCCTTGTCATTCGCATATGAAGTCGGTAGAAAGTGGAAGACACTACAAAAACAATCCACCTCTTCATTGGATAACTGAAATTATCAACATAGTAATTATCTACTATTTTCTATTTTCTCACACGAGACTTAATTAAGCATTAAACTATCTTCCTATGGCATCTATGGTCCATATAGAAAAAAAACTTTGCAGACAATCTTCACTTTGCCTTGGTTAGTTTACATAGAAGAACTAACAAGTAAATGTAAATATAGGTAATGAAATTCTCCAAATTGACATATTACCAACGAAATCTGATTTCATTTATATTTATAGTCAGATCTCCTTGTCTTAACACTATAGTAACATTGAAACTCTTTTGTAAAAATAGCATATTTGAGTATCAAATTGTGGAGTCTTTAGTAAGTCTAAAGATAAAACAATCATCATCTATCAACAACAATTTATAACTTTGTCAATGCAAAGTAGTCCTTCATGAACGTCTTAATATATATACTATATAAATAGAATGTTCGTGGTTTGGAGTTTCAAATAATTCAATATCATTTTTTTAAAATTTATTTATTAATTATTCATGGTTCCACAACAACCGCAACGAAAGTGTTTGTAAACGCAATGATCATTTCACGTTAGCTGTAATTTTATCATCACCCGTTGAATGTTAACGTAAACAAGCAAGGTTTGAATTAAACTCGAGTCCGTGATAGAGCGCACATTTTCTGTAATCGTGACTCTGTTACGATGGAAACTGTTCACGTCCAATCAGCCTATCTATACTGCCTTCCAACGTCGGTAATTCAAGTTCCTCTCCTGTTTACAAAATTCCTGATAAAATCTGAAATAGAAATAATGTTGACCAATATAATTAAAATCGTTTGAAAAAACCAAGGACCATGTAAAAAATATAAATCTCTCTACAGAAGCATGAATAAATAAATAAAAAAAATAATAAAACTGAAATATATTGTTGTTCGCATTTTAGGTCCAATATTTTATAAAGGAGTTTTCATTTTTGACTGGATAAGAAAAAGATTAGGTAATGAATCTGCAACCAAAGGATTAAAACTTTACCTTCGTAATTAACGTTTCCATGTTCATCGACATCTGCATCCTCTAGAATCTCGTCCACTTCTTCATCTTCCAACTGTTCTCCACAGTTCGACAGTATCCGACGAAGATGATCAACAGGAATCGTTTTGCCACCATAGAGTGTCTGAAAGGCTGCTTTCATATCGTTTACGTGGTTTACATTTGTTGGGATAAGTTTTTTAAATGATGTGTACAACGATAAAAATTCAGGAAATGAAACACGTCCGGTATCTGAAAAATATTTGTTTAGAAATATATAGTAGCATGTTGATACGAACACAACAATTAAAGAAATATAGTTTTCGCTAGAGGAATGCCAACTTCCCCGGAACTGAAGCATTGCAGAACGCAATAAAATAACATAAAAAATGATAAAACAAAGGAGGAGTGTCAATTTTGGGCCTTCTGGTGGCTGTTTAGGACATCATGATATGACATACGATTAAGGTCAGGTCGGTGTCCCTTGTGAGTTATGGGGGTTAAAAAGGAGGGGCAATTTTCTGTTCTATCCAGTTTTGTTGAGAGCAATTTACAAACCGTTCTCATCAGATTCCCCTGCCGCTTGCTGTAGATCCCTTATCTGGGCCTCGGAAGGATAGTGCCCTAGGGAGCGGATGACTAAACCCATGTCCTCAATAGCAATGGCACCAGTTCCATATGCATCCAGTAAGGAGAAGGTTTCCTTCATGGCTGTAAAGAAAATCCATATTTACCATGATATCTTCACGAAGTTTTGGAATAAATTACCAATAATTATCTCTCCACTGATTATCATTGTTGGATTTATATAAACAAGAAGAGAAATTCGAAACATGGTCATGCATTGTCAATTAAAGGTGTAACATTCTACCATTGGAGGTTGAAGAATACTTCGAGATAACAACACTTTGAAGTAAACCAATTTCTAGATCGCTGGTCAATATTTCGCGACTTTCTTTACGAGTTTTATTCGCGGAAGTTATATTTTACGGTTCGCCGATTAGAGGAATTCTTCGGTGTAATCGTTCTTAGGTATGTCAGTGAGTTTCTGAATATTTCGCTGGTGTTGAGAATTTGAAGGATTTCAGTGAAACGTAAATATAGCGAAAATAAAATATCCACCAAAAAACAAACTTGTAAACAATTCAGCCTTACCGTTTATTTCCTTCTCTAGTTCTTTTGGATTCGTCTGAAAAAAAAATCACAAAAAATCGTTAATACGTGACAAGACGCATAATGTGAACTGTTTTTTAAATTACTTTTAATCTTAATAGATACTAATAAAAGACTTTGAAATAAATTTTAACCCGTTTTATCAAACATTCGAATGACACAAATACCATGTTATGTGTTGGTCCCAACTAAACATATTACTGTTACATTGTTTGTGGAGAATACGAAATCCCGTGGCCTTTACAAATATTGACTGTATCTACGGAAGAGAAAGAAACCATGTGTTCCGGATCGATATGCAATGTGATTGCAACTTATTTAATTAGCTCATTAGCTTAGACCAATTTACAAGGGAATATTATGAAAGGCAACATTTAAAAAAAGTATTGATGCTAGCTACATGGATCTTACACGTACATACATCATGGCATTGATGATGAATTCATTGTAAGTTCCCAAGTTGTTAATAATTTGAGTTCCTTTTTGTACAACTCTATGTAAAACACAACTTAAGCAGAGCCTTGATAGCTTTGTGTATAATATAATAAAAGGGTATACCATGTATCATGGGCTTAGTGGTAACTTACCATTTCCTCAGTAGTATAAAATCTAGGGTCGGTAGTCACATTCAGGACTGATATATGAGGAAATCACACAATATCATCCATGTACATGCAAATGTTCACGGCAGGTCAAAACGATTAGCACGGTAAATCCATCGATAGTCATATATATGAATTACCAAATGAGCAGTTGGTCGCGTTTGAAAAGACTACCTTTAATGAACTGTTATTGTAATTGAGAACAAAAGACCCATTGGTAGTTCTACAACATGTTCTACTAACAATTATAGCCGACACGTGATGATATTTTTCGTTGTTTTTTATTTAATATTTGTATTCCTTTGAGATTTTAAGCTGTTGTAATTTCATTTTACAGTTCGTCGCTTCAATATTAATATATTTATATGTTATGTACGAGCCTCATAAGTTTCCCTATTCTAACTGAAAAAATAAATTTTGGTACTTTTAAATTTTCTCTATCTGGCTTTCAGAGTATACAAAAACAAATATCTTCACAAATGTATCAAGCCGACTACCGAGTTATGCTTGTGCAATTCTTTTGGTGTTTTGTTTAATATGAACATATTTCATTGTCAAACACAAATGACAAAAGGATTTGGCTATTATTATTATTATTTCAGCGCCATAAACGTCACTTTCTCGTACCAGACAATGAGACAAACACATTGATATCGATATATTATTGATAGATTAACTACATTAAATCAAAACAATTTTCTAGAGTTAATATTTGAAAACACGTGTCTAAAAATATATGGTCAGAATATAGCTCTCGCTACCATACCAAACATTTTTCAAAATTCACTGACATGTTTCTTATAAAAGATAATTTTAAGTTCTCCCATTCTTCATCTTTCCTTCCTTTAAGAATGAACCCTTTTCGTGTGTTATCCTAGCCTATCATATTGCACATAATTTTCAACAAACAATATTCACAGTTTGGTCCAGCAAGATATCTCTACTCTGGAGTAATGCTGGACATTGCATCAGAAAATGCTTACCGCCATTATCCACTGTTTTTGTTGCATAGTTTGCTTTGGAAGTTTGGTCTTGTATGAGAGTTTAATAATTTCGCAAATTTACAATATATCTAAATCTTTCCATATACGGAAGTATAAAAAAACTATAATTGTTGTTAGTTTTCAAAGCATAGTTGTTAGTACCAATTTGTTTAATATTCTACGATATCTCTAAAGCTTTTGATCGTGTATGGCATCGAGAACAATTTGTGAAATTAAGGGGATATGGTTTTTCGGGTATCCTTTTGAAATAGCTTGAAAATTATCTTGAAAATCGTAAACAGTTTTTGTTAACAACTCTTCTTATCATTTAGATACAATTGAAACAGGAATGCCTCAAGGCTCGATCCTGGGGCCTTTATTTTTTTCTGATTTCTATAAATGATGTTGTAGACTTTCACAACTCTGTGCTGACGATACATCTCTCCTTCTTTCTTCTTCATATTCCAGTCAAGATATTGAACAACAGAAATGGTTTTTATTACTAAGTCAGAAGAACTTGACGAAGACCTTGATATCGTATTTGATGGTAAATTCTTAAACTTTACGAACAAACATAGACACCTTGTGTAACAATTAGTTCAAATGCTGAATGGGGATCACATGAACTCTATATATCACTCTGCTATGAAAACAATTAACATGTTTAGGAAATTAAAATTCATTTTTAAAAAGGGATGATCTACTCCATATTTACAAACCTTTAATTTTTCCCATTTTAGAACAAACATGTAAGCTTTGGGATGGTTGTTTGGTATCTGATTCTATAAAATTAGAAATAGCTCAACGTGAAGCGGCAAGAATTATTACTGGTTTACCTTCATACGTAACTGTTTCAGCTTTATATTCGGAAACGGGCCCTGAGACTCTTTTTAGGAGACGCAAAAGAAGTTTAGTCTAAAAAATCGATAATAATTTAGCACCAAACTATCTCCATTCACTTCTTCCTCCAAAAGTCAGCGATACTAATAACTATGCTTTAAGGACTAACAGTAATTATAGAATTCCTCTTTACAGACTTTCTTTAACTAAATCTTCTTTTTATACCTTCTTCTCTTCATATTTTGAATGACTTGCATTGGATGAAGCGACTAGATCATCATCTTCATTAGCAATGTTATAAGTATGTGAATGGCAGAACTATATTACTAGATAACTTGAATGTTGATGTATTTGAAAGTTTTACTATGTGGCAGCGAGCTATATGCTGATCATATAAACCAAAGTATTTTCGGACACGTGCATCAATTTATTAAGTCTATCAAAAGATTTTGATTTTATAAAAATCTAAATTTTGTATTTAATGTTATTTAAAATGTCTAGGTCTAGGTCTAAGCATTAATATCAATATCTTCTGGTGTTATGAAGCCATAGTAAATAACGGAAGGATATTCTTCATAGACGCGAAGCGTCATTGAAAAATATTTCCGTCCGTCCACTAGACAAAAAAAACGGCAGGACATTCGCGTCTATGAAAAAGAATAACCGTCCGTTTTTTTTGGCTATGAATTCATAACCCCAAAAGATATTTATAAATTATTTCAGATAACTCAATCAGGTACTAATGAGCCATATATTTCCGTAATTTTACTTCCGTTTACGATAAAACAAATTGAATTGAGGCGCATTGATATCTTATCCAATAATTCAGTTTGGCTAATGACTGTGCCGCTTTTTAAAATTCCCCGCGAAAACGTTTGTACTTATGACGTCATAATACGTGACTTACAATTCCTTTTGTCTATTGAAAAATAACCTCAAATATCTAAACAATAGAAATATAAGCGTAACATATGAAATTAAATTTTGTATCTTGTCTCGTCATTGTATGTAAGTAGAAGGTTATTATAAGTTGTAATAACTTTTGCCTTATCCCTTTGTCTTTTGTTTTGAAAATGAAATATGTTTAAACTAAAAAATAGTATCAATAGAAGTCAATGGAAATAATTTGGTTTTACAGAATCGACATTCGATTAACTGGATTAAGTTTTTGCGTATTTCAGAAAGTGCTGAATAGCTGTTTTCTTACAATGTAGCGCGGTTTATATCTGCAGGGAGATATTGGCCGAGGTTTAATGTTGCGGTTCATCGATCCCTGTAATTCATATGATAGTATTGTTCTTTGATGTTAGAGAAAATGCGAATGTAACGAAAATAATCCTTCATTTGTTTTATACAATATAGAGATGGAAGTTCGAAACATTTTCATAATAAGTTGGAGTTGCTTCACGTTGTGCTATTCTAGTTTTATAGAATCTGATAGAAACAACTATCCAAAACTCACATGTATTTTCTAAAATGGCAAAATACAACATTTGTAGATCTGGAATAAAGCATCTCTCTTAAAATGAATTTTAGTTTCTTTAATTGGTTATTTATCAAAGCTGTTCATAACATAAAAACCCATTTGACCTCTGACTCAAGGGTTACTCCAAAATATCTATCTAAAAGTTTACTACTTTTGGTTTGATCTTTCAAAAGGATTTACTTTTTAGACTTAGTATATAGCTGTGTCAACGGGCAATAAAAATTATGAACATGAGGCAAAAACAACTATACAAAATTAATAAACCATGTTTTAATTTCTAATAATTATATCAGTATTTTTATTGGCTATCAGTGAAAATAAATACAAACACCTTAAAGATTAATGAAAAAATGATCTTCCGCAAACAATACAAATTATTTACAAATCATGACTTTAAACTGAAACAATGTGTTCCATAAATATGTACATTATCGACCTACGGCGTCTTCTTGTATCCAGATTCCGGATGGTACTGTAATTGCCTATATGTCATTATCGTTGTGAATTCCACTATATATTTCAGGCATAATACATCACATAAACCGTCATTGCTGCTTCATCATAAAGGTAAACTCTGCAATGAAAACAGAACATTTACATTTTTATAATATATTTTCGGGGGATATATTGCTTTCAAAGACGTTGTTTCGACAAAAGCTAAAATAATAATAATAACATCCCATAAAATACAAAATATGAAAGAAATCAACAACAAACATAACAACAACCAACACTCCCCTCCCCGCCAAAACATGTCCAAAATACCCGGATTAAAAAGTAATTTAAGTCACTCACTTTAAGTTTGCATATGAGTTGATTATTATATATCATAGTTATAATTAAAAAAAA
>SAYR01027804.1:668100-709595 GCA_004382745.1 Argopecten irradians irradians | reverse complement strand
AAAAAAAAGATAATCAGTATTGTAAGCACTAAAGATATATTACAAACTTAAAGAACAAAGGCCATTCACCTCTTTAAAATCTTTAACCTCCTCCGCATACACATTGGAGATATTTAACCCCAACACCACACACACCTTCAAAGTCTATCCTGCCGTCCCCGTCCCTGTCGGCCTCGGCCATCATGGCGTCTAGCTCCGCCTCTGTCAGTTCTTCCCCTTGTGTTAGTGTGGTCATCACTTCTCTGAGCTCTTGCTTCGTTATGTGACCATCACCGTCTTTATCGAACACCCTAAAATGACTGTAGTAACTCCGAGTCTTCATCTACTGTGTTTCATCTTCTTCTGCATCATACAGAGAAATTCCGAAAACTCAATAGTACCATTTCCTGTCAACACATGAAAAGTTTAAAAGCACATTCTTCTGCAATACATCTGAAACACTTTTATCACATTATCTGCCTGTGTCCAGTGATTTCGCCATTATAATATTTTCACATATATTTCATAAGTGTAAGATGACCTGGAGCAATTTTCATTGTCTGAAAAATGACATAACGTCAGAATTTCGAACAAAATGGCGGCCGCCGCTGGATATTCGCAATATATTTTGACGTGAGATGTTTTAAAATGTAGGTTTTTGTAATTATGTGATAAAAAGTATCTAAAATTTGTATTTAATTCATATGAGATTTTATGAAACACGTCTCGAAGCCAAGGCTCGAAAAAAATAAAAAAATAAAAATCTTAGACTCGTTTCATAACATCTCATATGAAATCCACACTCAATTAAGATCATATATATATTTATTTCATCTAAATATACATAAAGTATAAAAACAATGCAACAAATCTGTGATGGAGCTAATTTTTATAAAGCTTCAAACATGTTTGTCTATCCAGTTGAATGTTTTTCACAGTTTATGTATCAAATACTGCGTTTTTTCAATAGAAGATGTCCATTGAATAGAACATGATTACTGAAGAAAAAAAGACAGCCTGTCAACGTTTTTGTTCAGTGATGTCACGTATAACTTTAAAAAGAAACGAGGGACTTCCATGTATACATGTATGAGGAGATATTCACCATCAGAATCCACTTCATTAATCATGTCGATGAGATCCTTTTGCGATGGGTTCTGTCCTAACGACTTCATCACTGTCTCCAGTTCCTTAGCGGACACCCTTCCATCCCCGTCCTTATCGAACAGATTGAAGGCCTCTTTGAACTCTGGAAAGATTAAAAATAAAACTTAAAAAATACCCTCTCCATAGAATTATAGTACAAAATAATTTGAAAAGTTGCTATTTAATAAACATTATGCTTGTTTATGTTTATTTTAATGACTTTGAACCATTAGTACATTAACGTGACTTTTTCTTCGCGTTTTCATTGGCTCAGTCCCGGGCACATTTAGCCATAGTCCCGGGACTATGGTTTCCCCGTGGGGACTATGGTTTGGCGCGATTTTTGTTACGTACGTCATATTGACCGAAAATGACGTCACTGTCGCTATTTGGGACTGTTCAATGGCAAACAAGCTGTGAGCGGACAACGTTTTGCAAAACACAAAAATCTCACGGTTTGGAAACTTTTATGCCGACGAATTTACAAAAAGAACAAAATAGAAAAGATCTTAGCAAGTAACGAAATATGCAGTGAGTATTTTCAAAGATTTTTGCATGGAAAAATGTATGCGATTCCCGACCATGACGTTTCTACCATAAACGTTAGACGTGGCCGCAATCGTTTGAATAAATTTTGAGAGGGCACTATGATCTTATCGTGTTGTCGAGGAATGTCATGGAGGCGAGGGTACTATGCCAATCACAAGACAACACCATAAGACCATAGTGCCCTAAAAGATGTCATGGTCGGGGGCGTTACATTTTTGCCAGGCAGAAATCTTTGAAAATACTCACTGCATTATTTGTTGCTTTCTCAGTTCGATTCTGCTGTTCTTGTTCCTTTGCAAATTCGTCAGTAATTTATGTTTCCAAACCGTGACATTTCTGTTTTGCAAAATGTTGTCCGCACACAGCTTGTTTGCCAGTGAAGAACGCAGAGAGCGACAAGTGACGTCATTTTCGTCAATATGACGTTCGTAACAAAAAAGCGTGCCAAACCATAAGTCCCGTGGGAAACCATAGTCCCGTGGGAAACCATAGTCCCGGGACAATGGCTAAGTAGTGCCCGGGGGCTAAGCCAATAAAAACACCCGAAAAAAATTCACTTTATGTACTAATAATATATTAAAATACTACACCCATGGTATGAAGTTTCTTACCTTCCACCTGTTCTCTGGAGAGTGTTTCCTGTTAAAAGAAATAAAATGGTAATAGAAACAATTAAAGCTGTGTTAATGTAATGAATTCATAGGCAAATATTCGTACATCCTCCTCGCTATAATTTTGTTATTGGTCTGCCTTCGGCTAAAACAGATATTAGTTTGCACATTATGGAAAGTCTTAACATTACAATTGAAAATTATAGGGGACCAAACTTCCCATCCTTCCTCCTCATGGGACCTACCGCTGACATCACACCTGGACCAGTTCACTCGATCTGCAGCGAATACTTCATGTGACTTGACTCGCAGTATCACTCATGGTACAAGTCCCATATAAAATAATACTCCATATATATATCTCCTCATAATACACAATGCATCTGCTCCCATCAACTCTATCATACACACCTACTATATCATCACTCAACCTAGGCTACTGTATCATCCTGCGCCTCCTCACACATTCTATCGGATCACGATGACTCGCAGTGCATAGTGTCGCCACTGCTCATCTACACGCCGTATCTTAGCGACAACCAACACTCCCCTCCCCCGCCAAAACATGTCCAAAATACCCGGATTAAAAAGTAATTTAAGTCACTCACTTTAAGTTTGCATATGAGTTGATTATTATATATCATAGTTATAATTAAAAAAAAAAGATAATCAGTATTGTAAGCACTAAAGATATATTACAAACTTAAAGAGCAAAGGCCATTCACCTCTTTAAAATATTTAACCTCCTCCGCATACACATTGGAGATATTTAACCCCAACACCACACACACCTTCAAAGTCTATCCTGCCGTCCCCGTCCCTGTCGGCCTCGGCCATCATGGCGTCTAGCTCCGCCTCTGTCAGTTCTTCCCCTTGTGTTAGTGTGGTCATCACTTCTCTGAGCTCTTGCTTCGTTATGTGACCATCACCGTCTTTATCGAACACCCTAAATGACTGTAGTAACTCCGAGTCTTCATCTACTGTGTTCATCTTCTTCTGCATCATACAGAGAAATTCCGAAAACTCAATAGTACCATTTCCTGTCAACACATGAAAAGTTTAAAAGCACATTCTTTTGTTTCAATTTAGAAAAGTGTCAAAATCCTAGATCCAAGATGTCAATTTCATCAAAATATCCGAAACACTTTTATCACATTATCTGCCTGTGTCCAGTGATTTCGCCAGTATAATATTTTCACATGTATTTCATAAGTGTAAGATGACCTGGAGCAATTTTCATTGTCTGAAAAATGACATAACGTCAGAATTTCGAGCAAAATGGCGGCCGCCGCTGGATTTTCGCAATACATTTTGACGTGAGATGTTTTAAAATGTAGGTTTTTGTAATTAAATATGTATTCATTTCATATGAGATTTTATGAAATACGTCTCCAAGCTAAGGCTCGCAAAAAAAAATAAAAAATCTTAGACTCGTTTCATAACATCTCATATGAAATCCACACCCAATTAAGATCCTATATATAAATTTTTCATCTAAATATACATTAAGCATAAAAACAAGGATGTTTCCACAATGTAACAAATCTGTGATGGAACTTATGTTTATAAAGCTACAAACATGTTTGTCTATCCATTTGAATGATTTTCACAGTTTATCAAATACTATGTCCATTGAATAGAACATGATTACTGAAGTAAAAAGACAGCATGTCAACGCTTTTGTCCAGTGATGTCACATATAACTTTAAAAAGAAACGAGGGACTTCCATGTATATATCTAGACAATGAGGAGATATTCACCATCAGAATCCACTTCATTAATCATGTCGATGAGATCCTTTTGTGATGGGTTCTGTCCTAACGACTTCATCACTGTCTCCAGTTCCTTAGCGGACACCCTTCCATCCCCGTCCTTATCGAACAGATTGAAGGCCTCTTTGAACTCTGGAAAGATTAAAAATAAAACTTGAAAAATACCCTCTCCATAGAATTATTGTACAAAATAATTTGAAAAGTTGCTATTTAATAAACATTATGCTTGTTTATGTTTATTTTGATGACTTTGAACCATTAGTACATAACGTGACTTTTTCTCGCGTTTTCATTGGCTCAGTCCCCGGGCACTATTTAGCCATAGTCCCGGGACTATGGTTTCCCGTGGGACTATGGTTTGGCGCGATTTTGTTACGTACGTCATATTGACGAAAATGACGTCACTGTCGCTATTTGGACTGTTCAATGGCAAACAAGCTGTGAGCGGACAACGTTTTGCAAAACACAAATCTCACGGTTTGGAAACTTTAATGCCGACGAATTTACAAAAGAACAAAATAGAAAAAGATCTTAGCAAGTAACGAAATATGCAGTGAGTATTTTCAAAGATTTTTGCATGGAAAAATGTATGCGATTCCGACCATGACGTTTCTACCATAACGTTAGACGTGGCCGCAATCGTTTGAATAAATTTTGAGGGCACTATGATCTTATCGTGTTGTCGAGGAATGTCATGGAGGCGAGGGTACTATGCAATCACAAGACAACACCATAAGACCATAGTGCCCTAAAAGATGTCATGGTCGGGGGCGTTTACATTTTGCCAGGCAGAAATCTTTGAAAATACTCACTGCATATTTTGTTGCTTTCTCAGTTCGATCTGCTGTCTTGTTCCTTTGCAAATTCGTCAGTATTTATGTTTCCAAACCGTGACATTTCTGTTTTGCAAAATGTTGTCCGCACACAGCTTGTTTGCCAGTGAAGAACGCAGAGAGCGACAGTGACGTCATTTTCGTCAATATGACGTTCGTAACAAAAAGCGTGCCAAACCATAGTCCCGTGGGAAACCATAGTCCCGTGGGAAACCATAGTCCCGGGACAATGGCTAAGTAGTGCCCGGGGGCTAAGCCAATAAAAACACGAAAAAAATTCACTTTATGTACTAATAATATATAAATACTACACCCATGGGTATGAAGTTTCTTACCTTCCACCTGTTCTCTGGAGAGTGTTTCCTGTTAAAAGAAATAAAATGGTAATATGAAACAATAAAGCTGTGTAATGTATGAATTCATAGGCAAATATTCGTACATCCTCCTCGCTATATTTTGTTATTGGTCTGCCTTCGGCTAAACAGATATTAGTTTGCACATTATGAAAGTCTTAACATACAATGAATTATAGGAACTTCATTACGCATACCTATCAGTACTTGAAACATTACTAACAAGGTACTGGTTCGAGAAACTTAGAAAGCGTAAACTTTTGCGGTAATTATATAGAGATATTTCAGGTGAAATTATTGAAATTTGATTTCTATCAAGGTTATACTTTTACTGTTAGGAAAAAGTCACCTACATATGTATTTCCCCATTAGCATGTATAGTTTCATTTCATCACCCAAAAATCATTTCAAATAAAGGTATGCTCCTTCGATTGTACATACTAATTACGGTCACATTCCTACGATAATTATTTTACTGTATCCTTATTGAAAAATTTGATTATCTAATATTTTATATAACATAATCTGATTAGTTTCAGGTCAATGTAACAACATGTACGCCGAACGGAATTGACGAATGACCTTGTCGAAGGTAAGTAGGGAAGATTTACTTACCATCCAGTGATGATAATGATAATATTATGAGTATTCAACAATATCAGGATAAACGTAAGTCATCATGAACCAAGTGCTGCCTCGTATTATAGGCCTAATTCTAAATTCAAGGATTATCCATCATGAACATCCTACTACAATATTCCTCTGAAACTCAGGCTAATCCGGCCTCTTAATGGGGTATCAACCACTGACATTATAATTGTGTGCAGTAGGAAAGCTATGGTGATAGTGATGTTAGAATAATAACAGAATCTCGAATGTTAAACCATGGATATGGTCATAGTAATTTTAGAATAATACAATAATCTCGAATGTTAAACCATGGCTTAACAAAATAAAGATTTGAAAAGAGACTCTTCAAATGTTGTAAGATAATTGAACCAGGGGCTACAGAAGGGTAAGCGTCCTATGTTTTACTGGACACACACCATACAAATATACGTGTAAATCGAAATGAGTGAACTGTAAATATAAGTTAATATTATGCAAATTCGTCATAAACTTCAATTTAGCATGATCATCAACGTAATAGGTTGTTTAAAAAAAATCTAAGGCGGAAGTAGTAGAGACTAAATATTTCTCGACATGGATATAGAAATTCGGATGCCTTGATCTAGCAAACGCCTTGTTTATTCCATCAAGTTACAAAATTATTTTATCCAGTAAACGTTCCACATGATAATATGTGAGTTACAAAAAGCCCAGAATACCCACGATTCCAGTCCAAAACACTTACCATGTTATCTCAAGGTTTCTACAAGTTCCAATCAGGGGCGATAGCCACGTACACTGCCGTCAAGTTTTCAAATAACGAGTAATACAAATTACAATATGGCCGACATTTCAATAAAGGCATTTAAGTTGTTGTTGTATACTAACGGCTCAGTGCCTTAGTTTAAATGATTATCTGCATGATAGATAACATTGAAACAATCACTTGGTAACACTTCAATGGGTTTAGATAATGTTTTCGGAATTATCTTTAAAATTGCCAGCTCTTGGCAGAATAACAATAAGAAGAATTGATCTTCACAAAGCAGAACGTATATATCCACGTGCAAAGTTAGCCACGGTCCCATTATATGTACATCAACGTACCCTACAAATTACGCCATACTAAACTCATCGTTAGATATAAAGTGTCAAATGACGACAAAACTACATTCATGTATAAACATGGTACACAAACATTTAAAGATGCTCCACCGCCGTCATAGCATAAATGATATTCATCATTTGAACAATAATTGGTGTTTACTCGTGTATATATATGTCTAATTAACACAAAAAATAATATGAAATAATTTATTTTGCCTTTGGTGCATGCGCAATCAGTACTTTATTCCGTATAGGATATAGTGACACGGAATTTTTTCGGGATGTAATTAATTATTTTTCATATTTTTAACTTGAAGTAAAATTAGAAGCTTAAACTTTTCAATGGTGTTAATGGTGTAAAGTAAGTAACTTTTGTAACTGAAGGAAAATACTAAATCGTTTGCTCCTGTTTTTGATAGTGAAAAAATACCATTTGTCAGCGGTGGAGGAGCATCTTTAACAAACATGTCTTTTAAAAACAGAAAATGTTTTACTAAAGCATTTATTTTATTCATTTTCGCGTTAACGCGCTCAGAGTCAATAGCGATTTCAAGTCCGTCTTATTAATTTCAACGTCTGAAAACTCAATTTCGTCTTAGTGGTTGCTCTGAATTAAGGTGACCAAATGACATTCTAACGTTATTTGAATTGAACCCTATGAAACATCGATGCTATAATGTTTTACAACTTGTATACAATGTATAGCCATCTTGTAATGCATATTTCTTTGTATACCTCTATTTTGTTTTCTCAATCGTTGACATAAAGTCACTGTATAGCTGTTAAGTTATGAAATATGACATGCACATAATTTCCTTACGACCTGCTAAAATACAGGAAAAATTTCAAACATGAAGTTATTTTGCAAGTAACTTTAATTAAGTGCATAATAACAATGCCATTATTTGGTTTATTTATTCGCCACTATTTATCTACTAGTATCTTTAAAGCCCAAATTATAACGTTTCTATTACGCTCATTTATGCCAAACGGAGTTGTCTCCCAGTTTTTGATTGGTTAGTTTCACCCACATGATTATTGCTGTTTTTATTTTATTTTTAAAGTCTGACTTCTCCATCCTATCACCAACATATGCAAGCGGATATATATTTTGTCAGTTTTGTTTTCGATTTTGGCCTACATCACCGGCAAAGGTATTATACATCAGTCTTGATTTTTAAGAATACATATGCACATGTATCTCTGAATACCACATAGATGTATGCTTTTTACCTTGGTTGAATTAAGGCCTCTACATCTTTTCAGAAAATTATGTCTAAATATATGTAGTCTGTAACTAATTCTGTGTCTACTGTACGAGAGGGGAAAGTACAGTGTGAGATTTTTGTGGTTTTTTTTTTTTTTTTTGTTCAATGTTTTTTTTCTCAGTATCATTCTGCAGTACGCTCTGCAGTATGCATACATAACGCTATATTACCCGGTTATTATCAAAACTAACAAAAAAGTGAAACTGCACTTCCTATTTATGTACAAAATTTATTAAGGATTATTGACATAATTACACGTATAATTACACGTTGTTGAAGGATATATCAGATGTGTAGAAAATTAATAGCACCTCCACATATCAATAGGTTATACAAAAAGAAATGGAATTCATCAGGTCCAAAAGACTTAAACGTTTCATGGTGAACTCAACGTGATAGAGTTAAATTCTCGTACGAAGTAAAGAATTCTACAGAATCGTTCCATCGGTTGGTACGTAGTCTAATTGTCTTCTTGATATTTTTTTCTTCTTTTGAGCTGACATACTTAAACATGATCCTTCTGCTGGGTTGATGTTCTTCAACTTAGTATATGAGCGGCGAATTCTGTAAATCAAAAGAAACATGAAATTATACATTGATTTTCTATTCTTCTATAGAATTGTTAAAAGATATCCTAGGAATGCGACAGGAGGAGGAAGGGATGAGGGGAGAAGGAAAAGAGCAACAAAATGGGAGCAGCTGCGGAGGAGGCGAAGTTGGAAAATGAGGAGGCGGAGCTGATTGAGATGAGGAATTGGGTTATGAGGGAAAAAGGTATGAGGGGCTGAGGAAGAGGGGAGAGAGAAGAGAAGGAAGAGTCTTTATAATAAATTTGTTTAATAGGAATATACCTTCAAATGCAATCTGCCCAGATCCTGTTTTATCAGCCTCCTTGATCATTTCTTCCACTTCCTCGTCTGTTAGTTTCTCTCCTAAATTAATCATCGCCTGCCGGAGGTCTGGTGTAGCTATGTAGCCATTGCCGTCTTTATCAAAAACTCTGAAGGCCTCCCGAAGGTCCTCCTCCGTATCTTTCTCCTTCATAGATTTAGACATCAACGCCAGAAATGCCGGGAATTCTACCAGGCCACCTACACAAAAGTATAAAAAGCTTAATTACTGTTGAATTGGCGTACAAAATAGCAAATAATTACTGAACATGCTGCGGCTGTTTGAAATGTCGGTTCATGCATGCATAGGACAATGGTTGATATGTATATTGGATATCCTAACTCCACTAGAATCCTCTTGAACGATGTTACAGGATGGTTATGGATAAGATGATGTTATGGTGGAATCATATTTATAATATCAGCCAAATAAATGATACACTAACTTTGTGAGATCAATATGCCTGGTTTGAGATATCTTCGGATGCATGATCGAATCCCACCGTTGCCACCAAATGTAACGTGCAATTCAAGAGGTTTAAAGCTGATAATTAAAGTTAAAAAGATTCACAAGTATTTTATCTTTAAAATGGGTTGTAGACACCCCTGTATATCAATAACTTGTTTAAGGAAGTGACACATTGTCAGATGAGTCCAATGTTTATTGTTTATTTCAAGTTGGATTATCGGGGTTCGAAATTGAATAATCGTTTTATCTCAACAAGAATATTTTCAACATGCATTACCATCTTTAACTACTATGCAGAGACACTAAACTTGATGAAATACCCATGACCGTGAACTGACACACATGTAGCCACCCATTTGAGATTGAGACCACATGTATATAAGAACATAGATTGTAGTTTATGGCGATGGCGCTTATAACACTTACTCTTTATAAATATCTGGTTCTAAAGCTATTACAAAAAATTATTAAATTTTAATTTGATTCTGACCATGCTTATATGGCAGCATTCATTATATCTTACTGTTGACCTTCATGTGATTCCTCCGTTCCCGGCAGTGATGAAATAGAATTCCAATCAAACTTCAACTTCCAGGTAAGTCTCGTTTAATTTATCAATTATAAAATTTGTTTGGAACCTTCCAATGATATATGTATAAGTTAATTAAGACACGTTAAAACACAGAAGGACAGACCATTACCTTTATCCTCCTCCTCTAGTTCATCTATCCTTTCCTGGAGTTCCTGCTCGGAAGGGTTTTGACCTAGTGACCTCATTACATTTCCGACTTCCTTCGTGGAAATAGCCCCGTCGCCATCTTTGTCCACTAAGCTAAAGGCTTCTTTTATCTCTAATTACAGAAAAGGGTATATGTGGATTATAATTGACTTTTGGATAATTCGGTTCATGGAATGCAATTACACAAAATGTATTCATGTATTATAACAGTTGAACATCGGTAACTCGAACACTTGGAACTCGACTCGAGTTACCGAGGAATGACTGTAATGTCTAACTGTTCATCAAGATCAGATTGAACCTCCCCTTATCGTTCGAAACTGTAATTTAAAATTAGGAACCAGAGATCGTGGCTCAATTTTCTTATTACTTCACCGTTCCGAACACACGCCTGTCCAGATTTTTATAAATGATACAGAGTTGTTATTTATCAAGATAAATACAGTTAATGGATGTATATACACTTATATGCCTATAGTTGTTTAACGTCAATCATTTACATAACAAATGTAACACTAAAAATAATGTCAAATTTCGATGAAGGAACGATGATTTCAGAATATGAAAATTTATCAATCTACCATTTTCAATGAATGTTAAATATTTGTTACAAAGTTGATAAAAAAACATCTATTATCTAATATATTTAAATTGAATATCCATGACATACCTGCTATTTCATCCTCTGTCAACTCGTCTGCCTGTAATGGTGAACCAAGCTTTATAGAATACGTAATTGTAGGATTTGATACTTCTTAATTGTAAACCTTGATATAGGATATTCGATATTGATGGTGACATATCGGGTTTGCTCTCGAAATGATACCATGTAACATCGTACATTATTGAATGGGTGTGAAACAAAGAAAGCCACATATGTAAATTGTGAATGGGGGGGGGGGGGGACGTTAAAATTAAGACACCCAAAGAAAACGAAGATAAGATAGAATAAAGGTACTTTTTTCAAAGAACGATGGAAACAATGCATGAATGGTTAAGTTATCTGGACACAAATTCGTGAAGTTCTCAAATGCTTCAAACATCCCTTCGCATTGTCCTTTGTAGGAAAGATAGGAAGCTAAGGAATGTTCTGGAGCACATGACCTATGAAAAAATATCAAGCTTATTGATTTGGTCCTATACGTACCACTATACTTCTGAGCAATTAGGCACAGATACCATTATAGAACGTCAAAATTTAGTAATTCGCCAGTAAAAACTCTGGAGCATGATTCATGTAAGAAATCACGTGAAAAAAAAAGAAATTTGATAAACGGATAAATTTTCAAAGCTTTAAAATCTAATGCGTTCATATTTGAAAATATTAGGCTAATAAATGAATACATATGATCATAAATCCCATTGACCCTGTTAAAGACATATAAAATACATATGTATTGGGTATTTTTACATAAATAACCAATATGTTTATAACGCTAGTTCAGAATTAGTGAACTTCACTAGTGATCATATCACTATATAAGATACGTACAAGCTCTAAAGCTAACACCATATTTTTGTACAATTATTTTCTTCTCACAATTATATATGAAAACCCCCAAAACTACACCTATTCAAATTTATGCTTTAACTTTATATACAATATTTCAGGAAATTACAACAAACTGAAGAATTATATATGTATTACTTACCATGTTGGCTGTGGCGTTGTCGTTGTGTGAAGTCTCTATACCACCACCATATACATGGGAGACGTATTTGGATCACCAATTCCTGGTTAGCTTGATTTAATATATTCTTGACCTGACACTAATTAAACACAGTTAAAGAGTATCATTAAATTCCTTCATGTTTACTTCACTATAATTTCCTATTTGTGTGACGTTAAGATGTCCGTTTGCACGCAAGTTTTATTTTCGATGGATATATATTTTTGCTTAATTGTGTTGTTAATTTTCTATTTGGTGTTAAGTGCTTAAATTGTATAGTTTTCCAAGCGTAGCTCACGCAAGGAACACAATACTTAGATAGTATTATGTGATATCTTTCTGGTCGATCGATGTCTTAAAAGAACATTTAATTCATTCGTTGAGAGAAGTTACATACAATGGTTACTGTAGCCGGCGTTCTATTGTTACGCGGCCATTGTTACAAGGCAAATAAAACGCCGGGTAGGAGGTTATAAATCTATAATTATACGTAAACGAGACGTTGCACGATACTAATGGTTTATTTATTTTCTGAAACAAAACCTTGCGACTTGGGATTGAATTTGACATAGAGCTTACGAAGCAGGTTCTAATCAATCGTTATTGAGGAAAAGGAGTTCTATAGATCAAACAACAACTTGTTACATGTTCTGTGTAATTTCCCTTGTACAATTTCTGTCGTGTAATGTAAATGAGTATATTGCTTCCAACACTCTGTTCGGTCCCGTCTTCTACGTACTCTAGCCGTATCATAGTCTTCTTAATAATTAAGAAGCCCTCAAAGACTTAGTTTTAAGATGCTTGTTGGGGCAAGCGTGAGAAAATATTAATTGCATTTTTTAAATTTGTGTAGACATGCGTGTACATATGATAAAATGTAAGATATTAATAAGTGTGTGGTTATTATAGAACGCGTGTGGTGGCAAAGGATATCATGGTGGCATATTTCTGCCATCGAGTTGCCGACTTACGACTTAATGATGTCGACATAATTAAGGCATTTAAAAGTCGACATCATATCGGAAGATATCGACATAAACAGAAGAATATGTCGACTTACCACATGTTCATGCCCACATAATGATTCCGAGATAATTATGTAGAAAGTCGGTAACTCGGCGATTAATCGTGTTTATGCTCGGGTGTGACACCGACTTGTCAGGTACTGATGTCGACATTTAAACTTAAAGATAAGTGGAAATCAAAGGCCACTCTTTCATGACGCACTGTGTATACGCAGCAAGGCACCATACAGCAGAGATCGACGTTGATTTTGTTAATTCATGTTTTTATTTATTTTATTTCAAAATTTTAAAATTGTGATCCTGCACATCCCGGCCATGCAGCTGTAGCCTGCGTGTATGTAGCTGTTAGTCCGAGCTGAGGAATTTAGAGTGCATTTCCATCCTATTGACCATTATTATTTATTAATATATATAACCGTGAGTTGAAAATTCGTATAAAAGCGGTGTGTGTGTTTTTTGGATTGGCATTCGTACCAAGTCCATGTAGTACATACCGTACTATAATATATTAAGAGAATGAATGAAAAATGCAAAACAATTATTTTTCCATGTTTTATTTTCTTGCGAATCACGAAAAATACCAGTTGCGTAATTTAAAAGCCATAAGGATCACAGTACAGGTACACAATACACATTGGGAAACCAGCTTTACTTGTTAGCTTGCCCAGTCCATATATACACAAATATTTACATCCCTCGATACACTTATTTAAAGGCACAACGAATTTTTGTTATGGTCTTAATGGCCAGATTCAAGCTTTGGGCTAAAAATCCTTCCTGGACGCGATTTTAAACTCAGAACTCTGAATACATCTGCATCTATTTTTGTAGTTAATAGTAAAACAAGTCACGTGCTTATGACCTCATTCATGCAATTGGTCGGAATATACAATTGTATTATGGGTAACTAGTGATCACGTGATTGTGTGTTTACTTCCAAATATGGTGATAGTTTCCTTGCCATTTCCTCGGAAAAATTGGTTTATTTGAAAATATCTAGACTCCAAAATGGCATTAATATTGCATGCATATCATTTTGACTTGCACATATGTACTGTTTTACTGTAAATAATGAACTGAAATGAATTATAAAACTGCCATTTTCACGTTTTGTAAATAAATGATATATTGCGAATCGACCGATTCAATAGGTCTAACCGTCTAATCTAGGATCAGCGAAGATCGGCTACTCCCGGCTAAATTCGTAGAATTCTGAATTTATATTTATATATATAATTACCTGATTTAGGTTTCAGAACAGATACATACATGTGTAACACAGAGAAAATAAGATCTTCGTCAAAAGGCCAAATTATATATACTAAATACCAGGTCAGAGAAATCACTATATTTGGAAGTAAACACATACTCATGTGATCATTAGTTACCCATAATACAATTCCACATTTATTTCGGCCAATGGCATGAATGAGGTATAAGCACGTGACTTGTTTCACTACGAACGCGTGTTTTGTACCCTTATGGGGAAAATCCCCCACAGATCGTGGTTTGATTTCCACCATTTGAAATTGCTAAGCAATATACTATCATAACATTGTTTATTTTCCATATACTTTCCAAACAAATGGTTAAGTTTCCGTGTAGCCCACTTAGATTTCTGGGAATCTAATACATGTGTACACATACTGAGGAAAATGATGAGCATGCACGGGCTTATGTGCTGACATGGCAGCTTCACGCCTGGTAAATTGGGACCTAGGACCTAACTCATTATGCTTCGGTAGGTTCCGAACAAAAATGTATCATTTTGTTTGTCAGAAATACTCTTCATAGATTGAAAGGTCTCAAGGCCCTCTATCAATATTGTGAATTTCATGGCTCTTGGGTCTCGGAATTTTCCCCAGGCGGAGAGGGTCGAATTAACCATAGTTTATATAAAACATTTATGAGCATTATTTGCTCAAATTTCATAGGAAATGTAACAGATGTAATGGAATCAAATACTTTTCATAGATTAAAAGGTTAAATTGATACCTCATCCCTGACTGATTTCATGGGCTTGATAGGCCAATATATATATGGTGCTTATACATACAGTATTGTTTCATTAAAAAAAAAAAACATGGCTGACAGATGGCTATGTTTTTTTATTACTGCTATATAGACTTCATTTTTAGTTTTCCCATGTTATAAAACATTTCAAAGAGGAAAGAAAAAGGTAAAGAATTACAGATATAGAGAAAAGATCCATATTTTATTGGCATGATTTACATCAGTCAGTAGTGGGTACTAAGTTCATTAAAATTTAATGTGCAACTGCAGGGGCCTAGGAAGAAAAAGAGTCCTCCTGCACATTTTTCGTACTTCATTTTAGAAAATTTTGCCGCTTTGCGGCACATTTCCTAAAACGTTCAATCACGTAATGTTCAAATCTTTAACACTAAAATTCAATACACATGAACTAGACTAAAAATGTCCATCAAGGGATTCTACTATTCAAAACATGTTTCTTAAAATATTAATTTGCTTATATGTCTTAGCAAGACAATTAAATTACCACGTTAAGAACGCTTTCTCAAAATACATCTCAAAACTCATCTCGGCCATTCTAAATCGTATTATTTTTTCCCGGGGGAGACCCCCGGACCCCCTCCCCCTCCCAACACAAAAAAAAAAAAAAAAATCTCGCGCATCCGGCGCTTGCAAAATCATCAAAATCGTAATTTTTTTTTTTTCGGATAAGACTCCCAGACCCCCCAAACACCAAAATCTCGCGCATCAGGCGCTCGCAAAATCATCAAATCATCAAAATACATCGTAAAACTCATCTCAGCCATTCTAAATCGTAATATTTTTTTCCGGGTGAGACCCCCGAACCCCCACACAAATCTCGACCCTTCAACGCTCGCACGCCATTTTGCATCTTCATTAATTTCCTGTCAGCGTCGCCACTGTCTATATAAAGTATATAATGGTTGTGTGTTGAATTAATCTCCTCCCGTGGGAGTGAAGCTTCAAGTGACCTATTGCAATTGTCTTTTGGCCGGCATCAACCAGTGTCTGTTGCAAACAATTTACAATCTTCTTAATAACAAAGAACCTCATACATGGACATGATATTGGGCCATAGCATGCTGGAATGAAGAGATGCAAAGTTTGTTCAAATCAGTGATCTTGACCTATGTGCCAAGTCACAGGGCTGAGCATATTTATTATTTATTTAAAAGCAAAACCTTATCTATAACTGTGCATATTGGAATTCAGGTGACTGTTAGACATATATATCCTTATTGCCTTCTGCTCATTCTCAACTCTCATCCATTTGCAAACAATTCAAATTCTAACAAACTTCTTCTCCACAACATGGTTTTTCTCACAACAGCAAGTACAAAAACAACAACAATAAAATTACAATCAAATATTTTGCGTTGATATTATTTTTTTTTTCAAATTAAATTCATCCACATATTTCATTAATATGTTTAATCTGCTTTCATTTTTTAATTAAAAAAATGAAAAAAAAACCTTCATATCATAGCAAATGTACATGGTTTGTCATAATATTTCAATCAAGGGGGATAATCCGTTTTGAAGGATTTTTCACAAAGTGGCAAAGTTAAGATTATAATTCACTTTCCATGCATTATTCAACCAAAATTTAGAATGGTATGTTTCCTGGTCAACATCAATTATAATTTCAACACAACTTTATTAGATGACGTTTCAAGTAAGTGTAAAGTATACATAAACTTTGACATCTGGCACAACATATATATTCTTCAATTTATCAATGTTTCACAATCAAAGTCTACCCTAAGCCTTCTGTAAGCTAACACAAACTCTGCCTAAGTGTATATGGAATCATTATGTGGGCATGAACATGTGGTAAGTAGACATATTCTTCTGTTTATGTCGACATCTTCCGATATGATGTCGATTTAATGCCTTAATTATGTCGACATCATTAAGTCGTAAGTCGGCAACTCGATGGCAGAAATATGCCACCATAATATCCTTTGCCCCCACACGCGTTCAATAATAACCACACACTTATTAATATCTTACATTTTATCATATGTACACACATGCCTACAAAAATTAAAAAAAATGCAATTAATACTTTCTCACGCTATTGCCCCAACAAGCATCTTAAAACTAAGTCTTTGGGGGCTTCTTAATTATTAAGAAGACTATGATACGGCTAGAGTACGTAGAAGACGGGACCGACAAGAGTGTTGGAAGCAACATACTTATTAGGGAAATTACACAGAACATGTAACAGGTTGTTGTTTGATCTATAGAACTCCTTTTCCTCATTAATGATTGATTAGAACCTGGTCAAAACTCACTTCCTGTTTTGAATGCCTTATTTTCGAAAAAAGAACCCAGGTAAAATTTCTTATTTTCATGCTTTCAAAAATCACATTTAATATCATAAATCGGGAAAACTGATCACATCAAACCATGATATAATGTTTAAACTTTGTATTTATGCAAAAATATCATGTTTAAAAGAATACACTTAAAAGTAGTTAGCCAAGGCAAAATGCCTATTTAAACCGGACGTCCCGCTCCCTGTCATCTTTATGTAGTTTCTGACAGTAATTAAAGGGAAATAACTCATATGTAGATAATTTTAATACGTCTTTGACAAGGATTTATAATGTGCAATTATTATATCGTGTAAGTATAAGAGCTGGATAACAGGGTGGAGAAGAATCGTATGACTATGACTAGAAACATATATACATGTTTCTGCTATTACTATTGAGGAAAAACAAACCGTTTCGGTAAAGTCTGTTCTGGTTGGACAATTTTTAATCGGCTAGGACATTTTGCTATGTGAATTCTACGACTATTATCATGATTATACATATATGTATATTTGGAAACAATTAACATCAGCAAAATAGTTTAAAGATATGTAAGTTACTCTACTTTCACTTTGTAGTTTCCCGCCAACGAATCATTCGGAAGATTTTAATGGAATACTCGGAAAATAATCGAGAGGTATCGAATGAATAGCAACGTTGTAGCAACAGTGATTCGCTGTTGTACTACCGCACAAAAATATAGTTCATCACAATTTCATTACAGGACAAGAAAGGAAGATGTACAAGATTAAAAAAACATTTTTAACACAATAATCTTTCAAATTGTAGTGTAAAAATGAACACCTTTTGTAATATCTTTGTTAGAGACAGAAATAAAAACAGTTGTTGCGGATTGATATATGTGTGGTTGTCGAGCTACAAGTAATTAACGGGGGGAACATATTAGGAATATAAAGTGTGACCTGATAAAAAAGTAATGGCTCAAGGGGATCCACAGAAATGGCATTTGCCTGGATGGAGGATAGAACAAAAGTTTGCACCAGGCGTTTTGATAGGAAACTGGTCAGAGGAACGGTATACAGTAAGTAAATACAGTATCGCTGTTATCTTCAGCATTGCTAACACTGGCAACATTCAATAACTGTTTCATAGGTCATACAACGTTTTCCTTTAATAATCATATAAAATAAACTTCCTTTACTCATTGAGATGTCTAACCTTCCTAATTCTTAACTATAACTTTCATATTTTGAACGTTAATTATCATCACATACATACATATGTATGTATCCTACATGATGGTTTAGACAAACCCGAATCTACATGTAATGTTATAAGCAAAATGGGATTGAATCCATAACACAGAACTTGCTGGTCCACATTTTAGTCAATATCCAGTATGACCTAGTCCGATACCAAACAGTGTCGGCTTATTCCATGTTTTTATATAGCAGTACGCTCTGGCCCTAAACCAGACATCTATCTGTCATAATGTCTAGCGGTCTGATGTCAGGGCCAGAGTGTCTCGGGCTAGCGAGATAGGTGTTTAGCACGCTAGTAAGTCAAAGACCCACTAGAGACACTCTCTATATATTAGTCTTTAGTACATACATGATAATTACTAGTAATGCGATTGGATAACAGCATATTTTGCAACAGTTTTCTGTCCGTCTTGACTACAGGAGAATTTTCCTGACTACGGGAACTATACTAAAGTATAGTCCCCCGGGAATGAGCACGCGACCAAATATATGACGTCAAAATGAATGCCATGTGACGTACTAAATCTGTTATGGCCCTTTCCCTCGGGATTAAGGGGCCGCGGTGGCCAGGTGGTTACGTTGTACCGACATATTACCACATGCCCTCCACCTCTGGGTTCGAATCCCATGTGGGGCAGTTGCCAGGTACTGACCGCTGGTCGGTGGTTTTTTCTCCGAGAACTCCGGCTTTCCTCCACCAACAAACCTGGCACATCCTTAAATGACGCTGGCTGTTAATAGGACGTTAAACTAATAAAAAAAATTAAAAAAAAAAAAATTCCCTCGGGAACAGTTCTCCTATAGTGTTGTCTGGCGAGGTATAGGAAAAACAGTTCCCTCTGGAAAGGGCCGTAATAGAATAATAGTGGATCTTTGACTTACCAGCGTGCTAAACACCTATATGGTTAGCTTAATTTACATGTGTACCAGTTACCAGTATATATTCATATTAACACATGCATCTCTTTCAGCTTCTATGACATACATGAATTGTTTGCTGAGCCAGTAAATGTATCAAATAAAATTTCATTCACACAAATCTACTATATCATTGCAGTTCAATAAAGGAGATCAGAAACACAACAGCACTCACAGGGCAGATTTTCGTAATTTCAAAGGCCACCGTCCCGACGTGTTGGTAAGGAGGAAAGCTTTGTTGAAAAACAATGGTCTTGGACCAGAGCATATATTTTATCATCATGGTAAACGTTACTCCAACAACACCGTGTCCTGGTATGACGAGCACTATAATGGCCGCTGGACAGAAAACAACGATTTACCAGGATTACGAGATTGGAATAGCCACAAACTCTCATGGGCACCTGAGAAATCAGATTATCCCCTTCAAGGTACAATAAATATAGCCTCATTTATTTTTGGCAGAATTATATAACTTGTGCATGAGATTTGTTTTAAAAAAAAATTGTATGAGCACAATAAAAAAAAAATATACAAATAAATAAAAAAAAAAATAAAAAATGCAAGAAATTGATGGAGCGAAGATTCTTCATCCCACACTGAACATTTTCAATCAAAAGTATATAAACATTTTTGTCAAATTTAAGGTCATACTAATCAGTACGATCATTATTATTAAATAGAATTTAATTAACTTTCCATCACAATTACATTACTTTTTTATTATTTTTGTTTTAAGGAAAACCAACAAATTTCGGACTGCTAGAACATCTTCAAAATAAGTGGCAGAGCCAAATTGCTGATGAAACAAAGGGAGACTACTCATCAACATACCAGAATTCCTTCCTCAAGCACCCTACAGACAGCATGGTAAAGGCAAGGTTCGCTATCCCCAAAAATATGTCTACCAGTCTTCATCCCGTCAACAAAATCAACAAAGATCTTCACCTCCGAAATACTTCTGTTTACAAATCCCCGGAGAAGTTGCCAGCACTGGCATAGTCATTGAGCTATGAACATCATTTTTTGTGTTCAGTAAGGGCATATAATCTTACATACAAAATCCATTGTATTGTAGAGTTAAATATCGTACATTTATGTGATTATAAGTTGAAATTTTACTTTTTGATATCTTGTAACTTATGAAATTATAAATTTTTTTATTGTATTCATCAATGTATATAAACACAATTTTTTTGTGTGAAATGAATATAATGGTGTACTAAATTGTATTTTGAACACAATTTCCTTTGAATAATAAATGTGATATTACAAATTAAGGGTACACAGAAAAATAGGTTACAAATTATACCTACAAAATTTCATTTTGTGAAATAAATTTTACTCTATTGTTAAATTTATATGCTGTCTATTTTTAATTTCATATTACCACATTTGAATTAACAAAAAAAGATGAATTTTGATCTTTTCTTTTTCTACAGTGTCTGAATTTTATCAGAACCATTTTGATAGTGCCTCCCTTAGATAACAGCATTCAATTTTCATTCTCTAGTAATTAATCAGGTTATTTTTCAATTATCAGATATTTATTGGCATGTCAGATGATTATTCAAGTTATTTGTGCATTTTTTTCCTTTTTCTCTTTTAATTTTTTAAACTATCAAAAACATTTACAATGTGAAAATTGTGACTTTTGTATTTTTTATACAAAACCTTCCGGATTATTTCGCCTGGATTTCTGGTGAAATTTTCAATGGGACATAGTGTAAGTAAGGTTGATTGAAATTGTTACAAATTTTTTATTTTCTTGTAAACATTAGGCATACACAGATAAATATTTTCCTGTATGTAACATGCAAGTTCCTGCACCTTTTTCTAGTCTTTGTATAAAGCTCATTTTGTCATTAAGATCATCTTTCTGTATCTATGTGGTTATTACAAGCCCCTTGTCGGGGCAGTCTTTGTACAGTATTATGGATATTTATAATGCCGTTTGCTGCTTTTTGTTTACCGAATTGCTGTGATATATTCCAAATCATGTGATATCTTACAATTATTTTTTAATTGATTTATCATTCTTGAATGAAACCTTGATTTAATTAAGTGATTGATATATTTTGAATTTTATTGTATACTCTCGCTGATATTGTCTATATTCAAAGTATTTGTCATTGATAAAAAAATACTGAACAGTTTTAAATGCTTAACATTAGTAAAGAGAGTAATTTTTAAATTGATGATCATAATTAGTGATAGTAATTGGTGATAGTAATTGATGACTAGCAGTCTTGAACAATATAACATGTTAACACACAAACAAGCGAGATTTCAATAATTTTGTATTTTCATCTGCTAACACTGTAAGATAATTATACTCAGTAGATCAATCTAGATTCCACATCAGTATTAAATTCCAATTTTACATGGAATTGATGATTAAATCTAAACTAATATTTTGCCAATCTTTGAATCTCTCTAATAAATGCTATCCCTAGTAATAAATTAGCTCAAACTTATATTAAAGTACAGAAAATGACTGTCCCAATTTGATTAAATTTTGGAGCAAAATACAATAGCCACAACAGTGCTAACTTTTAACAATGGATTTGCTCAAATTTATTTTTGTGTTTTATTCCAGTCAATGCAATTGTAATTACAATTGCAAAAGTTTAAAAAAAACTTATTTTAACTCTAGGCCATTCTGTAATCAGCATGATAAGCACTCTTTGTTGTACATGTTTTAATTACATAACATCATCGATAATCAAGCACGATTTTCTTGAAATTCTTTTTTCATTGTAAAACGAAAGGGTACATTTGTGCTACTTAGAGCAGAAAAAATTGTAAAATCTCTCCTACAAATAATATATGCTAAATATTTACTGATGATGCTTATGTATATATCAAACTATATTGCTCAAGCTCGACTGATATAATCTCATTATCTAGAGGATTTATTTTAAAGATATATTTATATATAGCTGTAACTATTGTTGGCTTTTTGGTTTTTTGTTTGTTTTCTTGTTATTCTTTGCTACAATATATATATATCATTACCAGTATTACATATAGATTCACAGTATTGTTACCTCGTGATGCACACATCTTTATAATTCAAGTGTGAAAAAGGAAACTAGTATTAAAGAATTGAAGATTGTTATTTGAATAATGGACAAGTATTCTGTTTGTTAGAATTGAAGATGGACTTCACAAGTTTGAAGTATAAAAATGGTTTTGTTGTTATTGAAGATGGAACATATAAGGTTTTACAAAGTATTACCAATATATCTGTTAGAATTCTATTTCATTTGTGTTGCCTTTTTCTTTTTTGTAATCATTGCACATTCAATGAGTTTTTAAATTCTTAAAAACCCATAAAATAATTCTTTTGATACATTTCATTTTCAAGTGTCCCAACACTCAAACATCTCATAATTAACTGTATGTTAATATAATAATTGTTTTTATGATAATTAAAAATAAACGAAAATTGTTCTACTTGTTCACTTGAAATAAAGATAAATTTCTGGTCTTTCAATCTCTAGCTGACATAACAGAGAGGGCAGTTTACTGAACAGATTGAGACCAAATATAGAATTTGAATATTTAAAGATTGTCTATTCCACAAGTTTTATAATTTAAACCTGGAGTGTATTATGTCAGAAAGTTTTCTGTTATAACTTTAGAAATGTGATTTCCATTGACTGTGATACATGTTTTAGGTGTGTTCCATCAATAAATACATTGTTAAAATTCTATTTTTGTGTTTGTTGTTTAAAGCATTTTAACAAAATTACAAAACCCACCAGGTCGCATAATACTGACAACTGGTGAACCAGTCTTCCCACTCCCTGTTTGTTGTGTGCTAAGCAGGAGCAGAAACTACCACTATTGTAGACTTTGGTGTGTCTCGGCCAGGGGACTGAACCCATGCACAGCCTTCCTCACAGGGGAGAACGCTCAACTCAAGGCCAAAAGTGAGGCGGTGCCCTTTTGAAACAATTCCTGAATTGATCATTTACCATCACTGATGATTTCACGGGTGATTAGGTGAAAATTGATGTTTCCATTGTTCAAGTCATAATAAATTAAGTTAAAAAGATATTTTTGTAGTTTTTGCTTGGGTCATGGATTTGTAAACTTCAGTTATAGAAACAGATGCAAGTTTGAATAAGGTCACAGTGACTTAGTTAAGCATATTTAATTAAAAATTATATGTGTCTATATCCCACAGTTGCCGTAACTAGGTGAAATTTTGACATGTTATTCTTTCCTCAGAAATCTATTGTAAACTGTAACGTTTGATAAATTTAGCTGTAAAATCAGTCAAATGGACAGACAAACGTGTTATACTGCCTTATAAACATACAGAAATAAATAATGTATGCAATGTAAAATTATTGCATGGGTTGTCAGGTGGGGTAGTGGTAAAGGCATTTGCCTTTCACCTAGCCGGATGGGGTTCGATCCCCGGCACAGACATGAAAAGGTTAGGGGTCACCTGCCACATCACATGGGTTTTCTCCGGGCACTTCGGTTTCCTCCCACACTAAGACCCCTCGTGCGCTTACATCCGGGCCATTGAGAGTGATTTACATAAGTTGTATAACTTGTTTCTCAATCGATGTAAAATAAATAAAGTTTTAAATCTTTTATATTTCATTTAAAAATTATTGGCTTTATGGTTTTAGCGTATGTGCTCATTTCAATATTGTAAATATAATGGTTTTTAGAAGTACCTCCAAAATTCATTTTGAGTTCTTATTTCTTCTTGTAAAATTAAAACCTGTGCATTGTAAGTATTTAAATTCTCAAAATAATGATAATTTTTGGTGGTGAATAGCACAGGGACCTGGCAAGAAAATTTCTAACCAAAAGTATACATATATATATTATAGTATAGTGCTATAATATATATATATATATATACTGTTGGTTAACTTTTTTGTGCCAGGTCCCTGTGGTGAATAAGATATGATTTGTCAGTATGACAACTCAAGCATATAGAAGCACATTAGCTAACCAATACTTGGTCAAGAAATATCTGTAACATTTGTAATTTTGGCATATGAAACTGCTGTTGAAAAGAAGTTTAAAATGTGAAAAACTTACTGTGAAAGGCACACAAAAAGGTTTATCAAATAACTGGCCCGTCTAGCCATGTCATAAATATCGCAAGACACATGTGTAATAACACTATTGTGACGTCACAAGTAGTTTTGACGTCATAATCTTTATATGACGTGTGGCATGGTTGTCTCAGTAGACGGAAAAGTCACATCTGAGCTGGATTTCTACTGTTTTATACAGAGACAAAATCTAAAAAAAAGTTTCTTTTATATTTCTGTTAATAAAAAATATGTGATAAATAGAATCTTACACTCGTGATGACAGTTATCCTAACTCTGCCAAACAAATAACCTAAAAAATCATGGCCCTTCCCGTGATTGGAGCACAGAGTTAACCTTAAACTGATTGATTTTTTTGATTAGTTGAGTAAATGTCCATTCTGGAGATTGGTACTATAAGTATTACATACTAGTTTGTATTATATCAAATCACACACAGAAATACATACCGGTACGTCAAAAGGTTTTATTTTCCAGTTAGAGACAATAAATAAATAAAAACTAACAACATTTTGTTGACACAACGGAATGAAGGTTCACATGTGACAAAGAAAAAGAATGAACACCTGATGAGTGATGGAAAAAAAATAAATAAAAAAAGGTGTTAACAGGTGTCCCCTCCTACTCCATCAACCTCATATCAACACACACAACATGCAATCATAGCAATTTCTGTTTTTAATACAAGTTAAGATTCTAATTAATAATGATCTCATACTAAATGAGAATGACCTCATACTGAAATTAGACTAAGTTTATCTAGAAATCAAACAAGGCGATAACAACAACAAATTACGGAAAACATCAACGACTGAAACCAACAGAAATACAAAATATATGGAAAAAACTACATATACATTGTATCCAGTGTTCGATCCAATGAGTGTCCACATCCCTATAAGTGCCTCTCCCCATTTAAGACTTCAATTTCACTTACTTTGAATTAAAGGCAGACTGAAAATATAAAAACTTTGTTGGTTTTCTTACTGATGTCTTTTGAAAATTGATTTATGGCTGACTTTGTAGAGTAATTTTATGAAAGACAAGTTCAAATTTGTTTGTATTAAGCACCCCCTGATTTGCTCCAAATTTTTAAGTGTCCTGGGCACTTATTAGGTAGAATTGGGTATTATAATTTTTGATGACTAATGTCATGTTCATTTTCATATAATTTTTTTTCTGACAAATGGAACACAATATTAAAAGGACAACCTATTGTTCTAAACAGTTTTAGGGAGTTGAAATGAAACTAAATAGAAATAATGCATACTTTATGGTTACAGATTAACCAAAACACTATCTTTAAGTATAAAGTTCTTGAAATGATTTTGATTACCGTATAGGTTTCACAACAAATCAGCAAATTTGTTTAAGCCATATCCATTTTCTGCACTTTTCAGTAATCATTCTATTACATGCATTAATTGACTTTTTCATTTTACTGATATCTGACAAAATAATTAGGCTGGATATTTACATGTACTTATACCAATACAATGTAAATAAAAACAAAATGAAACTTGTATGTTTCATTAAATGGCAGCTATTTTGTTCATGCCCTGTATAAATGTTTCATACATGTAGACAAAAATGATGTGAAGATGAGATAAATTAAAAAAAAAAAAAAAAATCAAAACAAAATAAACAGATTTTCCAAGCAGTGTTCATACCTTGAGTAAATAGATTTCTAAAACCGTATCAAACTACAGTATATTGTTCTGTAATATCAACCAGTTGTAAATTAAGCGGTCTGGATTTGTGCAAAAATATAAAACCAAATATTTGTTATCAACTCCTTTTGGACAATGTGTTAATATAATGTTTGAGCTTCAATACCCTTTAAATCAAAGAAAAAAGAAAATGCATGTTTATATAATACATATATCATTATTTTCATTATACTGATGCTTTAAAGATGTTTAAAATGTTACTCAAAAGTAGTAGACCAGTAATATAATACGACGTCATATACTGACATATCAGAAAAAATCTTTTTAACACTTAAACTATATATGCTGTACAATGTATATATCATAGTATATAAGTAGATTCTAGAATAAATCTAAATTAATTTACAATAACATCAAATAAACAATGCAAATATCTTTTAACAAATAATAACATATATAGTAACTTTATCTTCTCTATGGTTTCAAAAGTAAGATGTTGATTACGCCAGTATAAACTAAATGAGATTGAACAAATTTATTACATTTTCATCCATTTGAAAAATCAAGAGGTCAAATGTCATAGAAAGTCATTTGATAAATTCGTAATGATATACATCATTTTACTATATCTAGCTAGTTCCCAAAACCTTTATCAATGGTTTCAATACTATGTTTTCAGTCTGAGGTATCAGTTACAGTGCTAATTTAGTTGTAATCCATTCATGAGTACTAGGTAAAAGGCCAATTTGAAAATAAAGTTTCCCTAAAGGGGCCTTTCCCCTCCATCTAAAGGGGTCGATCATACAAGCCTCATCTACAGTATTTATATGAAATATGTTTTTCCTCTGCCCAACTATGTTTCCCAACAAATTTACACCAGGATGTAATTCACTTTGGCAATAAGGTGTAGTAATGTTTTGAATGCAATAGTTATACATTTGGCAGACGTCTCATAGTAGATATCATGAGGTGACAGACTAAGTGCAATGTGTGTAAGTACGTTGGTAAAAAAAAAAAAAAAAGGAAAAAAGATAAATTATAAAGCATTTTAACATAATTACAAACCCCACCGGGTCACATTATACTGACAACGGGCGAACCAGTCTTCCCACTCCCTGTTTGTTGTGCGCTAAGCAGGAGCAGAAGCTACCACTATTATAGACTTTGGTGTGTCTCGGCAAGGGGACTGAACCCATGCAGAGTCTTCCTCACAGGGGTGAACGCTCAACTCAAGGCCAAAAGTGAGGCGGTGCCCTTTTGAAACAATTCCTGAATTGATCATTTACCATCACTGATGATTATGACTTAGGGCTGTTCCAGCAAAACATATATGGCACCCAGGGAAGGCACTTTAAAAAATAGTATGTGCCATGGTGGGTTCAAAATAAAATCAATTCTGTGCCAGGGTGACGTTTCAATAAAATCACTTCTGTGGGTGGGTCGATCTGAAGCATTTGTAACCTCTTGAAATAAAATGCAAAATTTGTGTTTTATAATATTTCTGTCAGTCATCCTGACTACAAAAATAATTTATTTAAAACATATTATATTCAATCAAACTTGGCAATGGTACAGAGAAACAGTTTTGGTAAAATACATTTGTCATCAATAGATATTTATTTAGATTCACTGGTATTAAGTCAAGGAAAAAGTGGCATTTCACAAGCTAAGTGTGAATGTCCAGATGTCTACGTATACTCTTGCATTACCCTTGTGCAACACTTCGGTATCTTTAACAGATTTTCCACTAGTTCTAGGAAGATTGTACCTTTGTACAAATTTAGTTATAGATGCAACAGATCAAACAATAGTTCACTGCACCATAAACAGCGCAATTTTGTCCAAGGACTCTTCAGTGATGCTAGAAATTAAAATATGTAAATAAAAAAAGATGTTGGAACAAAACAAAAAATTAAATCGCTTCTATGCCATAGTCTCGTTCACAAAAAAGGAGATATGTAGAGGGGTCAACAAAATTGAAAATCACTTCTATCTGTGGGTCTCCCAATTTCAAAGTGCCTTCCCCCCCTACCATATATGTTTTTCTGGAACAGCCCTTACGAATTAGTTCAAAAAACGAGAACACAATCCGGAGTCCGGAATTAAAAATCTGGATTTCAGGTATATTCCCCCATAACACTGCCATAGGAAATTTGATCAAATTTCATGTTCATTTTGTGCTATAATTCAAATTTTGAATGAGGAATCAAATGTCATTTTAGAAAAAATATATAATTCAAGGACTTTTCTAGGCTGTTTGGTGAATTTAAAGGACTTATCAATGCCATAATTTCACGCGTGATTTGGTGAAAATTGATGTTTCCATTGTTCAAGTCATAATTAAGTTAAAAAGATATTTTTGTAGTTTTTGCTTGGGTCATGGATTTGTAAATCTAGCCATGGCATACATATCGCAAGATACATGTGTAATAACACTTTTGTGACGTCACAGGTAGTTTTGACGTCATAATCTTTATATGACGTCGCATGATTGTCTCAGTAGACGGAAAAGTCACATCTAAGCTGGATTTCTACTGTTTTATACAGAGAATTAAATTTTAAAAAAAGTTTCATTTATATTTCTGTTAATGAAAATTATGCGATAAATAGAATCTTACACTCTTGACGACAGTTATCCTAACTCTGCCAAACAAATAACCTAAAACACGATGGCCCTTCCAGTGATTGGAGCACAGAGTTAACCTTAAACTATTTGATTGGTCGAGTAAATGTCCATTCTGGAGATTAGTACTACAAGTATTACATGCTAGCTTGTACTATATTAAATCACACACAGAAATACATAAGTCAAAAGGTTTTATTTTCCAGTTAGAGACAATAAATAAATAAAAACTAACAACATTTTGTTGACAAAACGGAATGAAGGTTCACATGTGACAAAGAAAAAGAATGAACACCTGATGAGTGATGGAAAAAAAATAAATAAAAAAAGGTGTTGACAGGTGTCCCCTCCTACTCCATCAACCTCATATCAACACACACAACATGCAATCATAGCAATTTCTGATTTTAATAATGATCTCATTCTAAGTAATAATTACCTCATATTGAAATAAGACTAAGTTTATCTAGAAATCAAACAAGGCGATAACAACACCAATTTATGGAAAACATCAAAGACTGAAACCAACAGAAATACAAAATACATGTACATGGAAAAAACTACATATACATGTATACCGTATTCGATCCAATGAGTGTCCACATCCCTATAAGTGCCCCTCCCCATTTAAGACTTCAATTTCACTTACTTTGAATTAAAGGCAGACTGAAAATATGAAAACCATGTTGGTTTTCTTATTGATGTCTTTTGAAAATTGATTTATGGCTTACTTTGTAGAGTAATTTTATGAAAGACACGTTCAAATTTGTTTGTATTAAGCGCCCCCTGATTTGTTCCAAATTTTTAAGTGTCCTGGGCACTTATTAGGTAGAATAGGGTATTATAATTTTCGATGACTAATGTCATGTTCATTTTCATATAATTTTTTTTCTGACAAATGGAACACAATATTAAATGGACAACCTATTGTTCTAAACAGTTTTAGGTAGTTAAAATGAAACTAAATGGAAATAATGCATACTTTATGGATACACTCAGATTAACCAAAACACTATCTTTAAGTATAAAGTTCTTGAAATGATTTTGATTACCGTATAGGTTTCACAACAAAACAGCAAATTTGTTTAAGCCATATCCATTTTCTGCACTTTTCAGTAATCATTCTATTACATGCATTAATTGACTTTTTCATTTTACTTATATCTGACAAAATAATTAGGCTGGATATTATTTACATGTACTTATACCAATACAATATATTAAAACAAAATGAAATTTATATGTTTCATTAAATGGCAGCTATTTTGTTCATGCCCTGTATAAATGTTTCATACATGTAGACAAAAATAATGTGAAGATGAGATAAATTTAAAAAAAAAAAAAAAAAAATCAAAACAAAATAAACAGATTATCCAAGCAGTGTTCATACCTTGAGTAAATAGATTTCTAAAACCGTATCAAACTACAGTATATTGTTCTGTAATATCAACCAGTTGTAAATTAAGCGGTCTGGATTTGTGCAAAAATATAAATCCAAATAATTGTTATCAACTCCCTTTGGACAATGTGTTAATATAATGTTTGAGCTTCAATACCCTTTAAATCAAAGAAAAAAAGAAAATGCATGTTTATATAATACAGATATCATTATTTTCATTATACTGATGCTTTAAAGCTGTTTAAAATGTTACTAAATAGTAGTAGACCAGTAATATAATACTCCGTCATATACTGACATATCAGAAAAAATCTTTTTAACACTTAAACTATATATGCTGTACAATGTATATATCATAGTATATAAGTAGATTCTAGAATAAATCTAAATTAATTTACAATAACATCAAATAAACAATGCAAATATCTTTTAACAAATAATAACATATATAGTAACTTTATCTTCTCTATGGTTTCAAAAGTAAAATGTTGATTACGCCAGTATAAATTAAATGAGATTGAACAAATTTATTTCATTTCCATCCATTTGAAAAATCAAGAGGTCAAATGTCATAGAAAGTCATTTGATAAATTTGTAATAATAGGCATCATTTTACTATATCTAGCTAGTTCTCAAAACCTCTATAAATGGTTTCAATACTATGTTTTCAGTCTGAAGTTTCCCCTAAAGGGGCCTTTCCCCTCCATCTAAAGGGGTCGATCATACAAGCCTCATCTACAGTATTTATATGAAATATGTTTTTCCTCTGCCCAACTATGTTTCCCAACAAATTTACACCAGGATGTATTTCACTTTGGCAATAAGGTGTAGTAATGTTTTGAATGCAATAGTTATACATTTGGCAGACATCTCATAGTAGATATCATGAGGTGACAGACTAAGTGCAATGTGTGTAAGTACGTTGGTAAAAAAAAAAAAAAAAGGAAAAAAGATAATGAACATCAATTACATTATACAGTGGAGCTCGGTTAATATGAACTCGAACGGACCGAGATAAAACTTCGAGTTATCCGAGTGTTCAAATTAAGCGAGTTCTCATGTCTACTGACGATCTCTTTACTTGGTATATATAGAATTGTTCCATGTCGTAAAACGGTGTGAACAAGAGAGAAGTCAAAATCGCGAAGGATAGTTGCAAAATTATAACAATAAAACCGAGATTTATATTTTGAAATGCCGTTTTACGGCAGATTTATGAAAAAAAATTGGCATTTTTGGCGATCTCGTTGTCCAAAAAAAACTCATTTCGTGTTATCAGCACATTTTATGTATGATCTTTGTCATTCAGACCAAAAATTTACTTCGTATTATCCGAGTTCTTCGAGTTTTCCGAATTCGAATTATCCGAGTTCTTTAAACAAAGATTAAGAAGGAATTCGGCCGGGACCTGCAAAGTACTTCATATTAAGTCGGGTTGTCGAAATTATCTGAGTTCGTATCAACCAAGTTCCACTGTATATATATATTTCCCATGAAATGTTTAGGTTTGTTCTTTGGAAATGTAGCCAAAAATCTTTATATCTATGATATAACAGCATATCAACAACTATTGTTTACATTAACATTACTTTATTGTGTTAAACGGCTATATGTTTACTTGAACTTTCTCACAAATCTATCATATTTCTCACTCAAACACTTGATCTGTCGTTACTATTGGTCTAAAGGGAAGATAACTACATGTGAAAGAAATGACAGAAAATACTTCAAAAGCAATCATATAAAAACTTCATAGATATATATAAAAATTATTCTGTGTTTGTGTTTATTATGCTTTAAAGTAGTCTTAAAAATGATGCTAAAAATGCTGTTACAAACATGACCCCAGTTTTGACCCTTTGACCTGTGTTTTTCGGGGTTAGTTTTGACCCTTTGACCTGTGTTTTTGGGGCTATCACTTGATTTTGCATCAGCAGATGTTGGCAAATCTGCATTTTATTAAAATACATGGTTTTATATAGGTTATGTACATTAGGCCAAAATTTTTTATGTCTGTTTAGGATTACATTGGCAAAAAAATAGGGTCAGTAGGTCGTGAGGATTTTTTTAGTGTCTTTCACTCTAAAATAATGGCCGGAACCGGAGTCTAAGATCGATATCCTGACTTTTTAATATATTTTTTCATAGAAAAGTGGAAAAAAAATTAGGTTCAGGGGTAAAAAATTAGGGTTGGCAACCCTAAACAGACAAATTTTTTTTTTGCCTTATTGAGATAAGTATGACTAGAGACTAGACAAATCTATGATTGCATATGACACATACAGTAGTCCATGCAAACCAAATTCTTCCTTCATAATATTGCAGAGAACATGATCATGAATTGACAAGAAAACATACATTTTTTGAGATCTCCTTGTAGCTATAAAATGCATTTGTATACACAGTTGTATATATGTTTTAATACAATCAAATAGATTCAACTGAATCAACACAGTGGTATAGGAATAAAAATCTTACCCACACCTATTTGGATATAAAAAGCTTACAAACCATACAAAATCACACCTCATCACTTCAGGTTCAACGGCAATTGCACAGACCGTTAATAAATAAAATCATGTAGATATATCAAAATGTACAATAACACATATCACAACAACCATAATTGTTATCTGACTCTCTGTATGAGCACATTGTTTACTAATTTTGACTGTTTTCAACAAGAATGATTATAAAAAATTGTCACATTATTTCTTGTGTATTTTACCTACAAACTGTTAACTGGTCATGTGTATTTGTAATCAAACATGGTCACCTGTAGTTGGTAATGGAACATGCCTAGTTGCAAGCATTCAAATGACAGAGAATTTATTCGAGATGCAAATCAATAGGCCAAGAAAGAATAGATCAAACTAAAGATTATTATTTTCTTAGTGCTATTCTAAAATCGACATTAAGTTCAAAATTTGTAGCATGTCGGACTTTTCACTTATAGGCCGAGTTTGGTTTGATTTATGGTTTGATTTTTTCCACATCAGTGATCAGACAAAAATACAAGTGTTTCATGCGCGCCTGATCAGCCAAAAAGTAGAAATGTCTTTCGCTTGATATTGGTAATGACCATATAATTTGTTTTCCTCAGCCTACAGCCTCGGGACAACAGTTGACATTACATTTACGTAACAGGTTAGTGCACAACAGGATGAAACAACTGACTGTTGGCAGATAAGGCGTGAAACAACTCCTCATAGTAGGATTTTGTATGTGGGAAGAAATCACACACTCCTTTCAGATGGAATCTGTCTAACAGCTAGAAAATCACATTTAAAACTTAACTGTTACATTTTGTACATTCATTTTGATAAATTATTTGAAGTTTTGTTTTGGATTTCAAAGTTGGTGGGAATTCAGGGCTAAAACATCCAAAAACGTGACCAGTTATGATGAGACAACAGAGTAAGGTTTTGTTCTAAATTTGTTTAACATAACACTTAGGTATTCATAATTCCTTGATTTCTTTGAATCATTAATTTATTTTTTTATCATTATATGATATAAATGTGCTAGGTTTACGTGGTAGATGAAATTAGGAACTCTTGGAGAAAAGCACCAAGAAAAGGTCTGTACTTGGTAATTACTGTACCCACATTGGTTTTGAATGTGAAGTCATAACTGTAATGTACAGTATTTCATTTATCTACCTAATCCAAACCAAATCCAAACATCTGTCTTGGATTTGCATATTAATCTAATATTAACTTTTATCTAATTGTCATTTCTGGCCAGTATGGTACACGGATTTTCTTGACAGATCCATCGAAAACTCGATCCATCCAAGTGATGTAGCCCTTTAGTAAATCCTCAACCATCGGTTTTTCCCCTCGTATCCGTTTCTCTTCCGAGTCTGATTCTTCATCCGTATCAAAAAACCCAATTGAACTGGGGATATTGTCAGTGTGCTGACGAACCCATCGCCGCACTCTCTTGGGGTGGTAGATATAGTAATAGTTTCTAAAGCCGTTAATGGCCAGTACTGTACCCACACAGCTTTTAACTTTCATGTTGGACAGGTCTTGTTTGTAGTCGACACATTCCTCCAATAGATGTCTGTACCAGCCGAGATACAGATCCAGGTCAATAAAGCCAAATGTCAGAGCACTGTACCTATAATGTCAACATAACAAGTGTCAGAGCACTGTACCTATAATGTCAACATAACAAGAGTCAAATCACTGTATCTATAATGTCAACATAACAAATGTCAGAGCACTGTACCTATAATGTCAACATAACAAAAGTCAAATCACTGTATCTATAATGTCAACATAACAAATGTCAGAACACTGTACATATAATGCCAACATAATAAATGTCAGAGCACTGTACCTATAATGTCAACATAACAAATGTCAGAGCACTGTACCTATAATGTCAACATAACAAATGTCAGAGCACTGTGCCTATAATGCCAACATAATAAATGTCAGAGCACTGTACCTATAATGTCAACATAACAAATGGCAGAGCACTGTACCTATAATGCCAACATAACAAATGTCAGAGCACTGTACTTATAATGGCAACATAACAAATGTCAGAGCACTGTACCTATAATGTCAACATAACAACTGTCAGAGCACTGTACCTATAATGTCAACATAACAACTGTCAGAGCACTGTACCTATAATGTCAACATAACAAGTGTCAGAGCACTGTACCTATAATGTCAACATAACAAGTGTCGAGGGCACTGTAGCCTAATAATGGCAACATAAACAAATGTCAGAGCACTGTACCTATAAATGTCAACATAAGCAAGTGTCAGAGCACTGTACCTATAATGTAACATAACAATGTCAGAGCACTGTACCTATAATGTCAACATAACAAGTGTCAGAGCACTGTACCTATAATGTCAACATAACAACTGTCAGAGCACTGTACCTATAATGTCAACATAATGTCAGAGCACTGTACTATAATGTCAACATAACAAATGTCAGAGCACTGTACCTATAATGTCAACATAAACAAATATCAGAGCACTGTACCTATAATGTTCCAACATAACAAAGGTCAGAGACACTGTACCTATAATGTAACATAACAAATGTCAGAGCACTGTACCTATAATGTCAACATAACAAAATGTCAGAGCACTGTACCTATAATGTCAACATAATAAATGTGCAGAGCACTGTACGCTATAATGTCAACATATAAATATCAGAGCACTGTACCTATAATGTCAACATAACAAATGTGCAGAGCACTGTACCTATACATGTCACATAACAAATGTCAGAGCACTGTAACCTATAATGTCAATATAACAAATGTCAGAGCACTGTACCTATGACATAAATAAATAAATATTAAAAATTATTATAAATAGTGAAAAATGTCAACATAACAAATATCAGAGCACTGTAACCTATAATGTCAACATAAATAAATATCAGAAGCACTGTACTATAATGTCAACATAACAAATGTCAGAGCACTGGTACCTATAATGTCAACATAAAAATGTCAGAGCACTGTACCTATAATGTCAACATAACAAATGTCAGAGCACTGTACCTATAATGTCACACATAAAAATATCAGAGCACTGGTACCTATAATGTCAACATAACAAAGTGTCAGAACACTGTACCTATAATGTCAACATAACAAATGTCAGAGCACTGTACCTATAATGTCAACATAAAAATGTCAGAGCACTGTACCTATAATGTCAACATACAAAGGTCAGAGCACTGTACCATATAATGTCAACATAACAAATGTCAGAGCACTGTAAATGCTAAATGTCAACATAACAACTGTCAGAGCACTGGTACCTATAATGTCAACATAACAACGTCAGAGCACTGTACCTATAATGTCAACATAACAAATGTCAGAGAACTGGTACTATAATGTAACATAACAAATGTCAAGAGCACTGTACCTTAATGTCAACATAACAAATGGCAGAGCATGTACGTATAATGTCAAAATATACAGGTAGAACATGTACTATATGTCAAAATAAAAAGGTCAGAGAACACTGTACCTATAATGTCAACATAACAAATGTCAGAGCACTGTACCTATAATGTCAACATAACAAATGTCAGAGCACTGTACCTATAATGTCAACATAACAAATGTCAGAGCACTGTACCTACCTATAATGTCAACATAACAAATGTCAGAGCACTGTACCTATAATGTCAAATAACAAGGTCAGAAACTGTACCTATAATGTTCAACATAACAATGTCAGAGCACTATACCTATAATGTCAACATAACAATGTCAGAATGTACCTTACCTATAATGTCAACATAACAAATGTCAGAGCACTGTACCTACCTATAATGTCAACATAACAAATGTCAGAGCACTGTACCTATAATGTCAACATAACAAATGTCAGAGCACTGTACCTATAATGTCAACATAACAATGTCAGAGCACTGTACCTACTATAATGTTCAACATAACAAATGTCAGAGCACTGTGTACTATAATGTCAAATAACAAATGTCAAGAGCACTGTACCTATAATGTCAAAATAACAAAGGTCAGAACACTGTACCTATAATGTCAAAATAACAAAGGTCAGAACACTGTACCTATAATGTCAACATAACAAATGTCAGAGCACTACCTATAATGTCAACATAACAAATGTCAGATAACTGTACCAATAGTGTCAACATAACAAATGTCAGAGCACTGTAGCTATAATGTCAACATAACAACTGTCAGAGCACTGTACCTATAATGTCAACATAAAATTGTCAGAGCACTGTACCTATAATGTCAACATAACAATTGTCAGAGCACTGTACCTATAATGTCAACATAACAAATGGCAGAGCACTGTACCTATAATGTCAACATAACAAATGTCAGAGCACTGTACCTATAATGTCAACATAACAATGTCAGAGCACTGTACCTATAATGTCAACATAACAAATGTCAGAACACTGTACCTATAATGTCAACATAACAAATATGCAGAGCACTGTACCTATAATGTCAACATAACAATGTCAGAGCACTGTACCTATAATGTCAACATAACAATGTCAGAGCACTGTACCTATAATGTCAACATAACAAATGTCAGAGCACTGTACCTTTAATGTCAACAATAACAAATGTCAGAGCACTGTACCTATAATGTCAACATAACAACTGTCAGAGCACTTGTACCTATAATGTCAACATAACAAATGTCAGAGCACTGTAACCTATATGTCCATATAACAATGTCAGAGCACTGTAACCTATTAATGTCACAATAACAAATGTCAGAACACTGTACCTATAATGTCAACATAACAATGTCAGAGGCTGTACCTATAATGTCAACATAACAATGTAGATGCACTGGTACTATAAATGTCAACATAACAAATGTCAGAGCACTGGTACCTATAATGTCAACATAACAAATGTCAGAGCACTGTACCTATAATGTCAACATAACAAATGTCAGAGCACTGTACCTATAATGTCAACATAACAAATGTCAGAGCACTGTACCTATAATGTCAACATAACAACTGTCAAAGCACTGTACCTATAATGTCAAATACAAATGTCAGAGCACTGTACTATAATGTCAACAATAACAAGTGTCAGAGCACTGTACCTATAATGTCAATATAACAAATGTCAGAGCACTGTACCTATAATGTCAACATAACAAATGTCAGAGCACTGTACTATAATGTCAAACATAAACAATGTCAGAGCACTATACCTATAATGTCAACATAACAAATGTCAGAGCACTGTCCTATAATGTCAACATTACAAATGTCAGAAGCACTGTACCTATAATGTCAACATAAAAATGTTTCAGAACAAACTGTACCATAAATGTCAAAAATAACAAAGGTCAGAACACTGTACCTATAATGTCAACCAAATAATAGCAAGTGATAGGATTATAATACATAGATAATACACAATGTCAGAACACTGTACCTATGAATAGGCCTTTACCTATAATTAGGCACTACCTATAAATGTCAATATAAACAAATGTCAGACACTCGTACCTATAATGTCAAAATAACAAGGTCAGAACACCTGTACCTATAATGTCAACATAACAAATGTAGAACACTGTACCTATAATAAGCAACTGTTACTTATATATGTCAACATAACAAAGGTCAGAGCACTGTACCTATAATGTCAACATAACAAATGTCAGAACACTGTACCTATAATGTCAAAATAACAAAGGTCAGAACACTGAACTATAATGTCAAACATAACAATGGCGAGACACTGTACCTATAATGTCAACATAACAATGTCAGAATCTGTACCTATAATAGCACTGTACCTATAATGTCAACAATAACAAATGTCAGAACACTGTACCTATAATGTCAACATAACAAATGTCAGAACACTGTTAACCTATAATGTCAAAATAAACAAAAGGTCAGAACACTGTACCTATAATGTCAATAACAAAATGTCCGAGCACTGTAACCTATTAATGTTAATATAACAAAATGTCAGAGGCCTGTACCTATAATGTCAATAATACCAAATGTAGAGCACTGTACCTATATATGTCAACAATAACAAATGTCAGAGCACTGTACCTATAAGTCAACATAACAAATGTCAGAACACTGTAACCTATAATGTCAACATAACAATGTCAGAGCACTGTACCTTATAATGTCAACATAACAAATGTGCAGAGCACTGTACCTATAATGTCAACAATAACAATGTCAGAGCACTGGTACCTATAATGTCAAACATAACAACTGGTCAGAACACTGTACACTATTGTCAACATAACTAATGTCAGAGCACTGTAACTATAATGTCAACATAAAAATGTCAGAGCACTGTACCTATAATGTCAACATAAAAATGTCAGAGCACCGTACCTATAATGTCAACATAACAAATGTCAGAGCACTGTTACCTATAAATGTCACATAATAAATGTCAGAGCACTGACCTATATGTCAACATAATAATGTCAGAGCACTGTACCTATAATGTCAAACATAACAGTGTCAGAGCACTGTACCTATAATGTCAACATAACAAATGTCAGAGCACTGTACCTATAATGTCAACATAACAAATGTCAGAGCTGTACTATAATGTCAACATAACAAATGTCAGAGCACTGTACCTATAATGTCAACAAATAACAACTGTCAGAGCACTGTACCTATAATGTCAACATAACAAAGTCAGAGCACTGTACCTATAATGTCAACATATACATATGTCAGAGCACTGTATATTAATGTCAACAATAACAACTGTCAGAGCACTGTACCTATAATGCTCAACATAACAACTGTCAGAGCACTTACCTATAATGTCAACATAACAAATGTCAGACCACTGTACTATAATGTCAACATAAACAAACTGTCAGAGCACTTGTACCTATAATGTCAACATAACAAATGTCAGAGCACTGTACCTATAATGTCAACTAAACAAATGTCAGAGCACTGTACCTATAATGTCAACATAACAAATGTCAGAGCAACTGTACCTATAATGTCAACATAACAAATGTCAGAAGCACTTACTATAATGTCAACTATAACAATGTCAGAACTGTACCTATAATGTCAACATAACAAATGTCAGAGCACTGTACCTATAATGTCAACATACAAAAGTCAGAGCACTGTACCTATAATGTCAACATAACAAATGTCAGAACACTGTACTTATAATGTCAACATAACAAATATCAAGAGCACTTACTATAATGTCAACATAACAAATATGCAGAGCAAAACTGTACCTATAATGTCAACATAACAAATGTTCAGAGCACTGTACCTACAATGTCAACATAACAATGTCAGAGTACTGTACATAATAGATGGTCAACATAACAAATGTCAGAGACTGTACCCTATAATGTCAACATAACAAATGTCAGAGCACTGTACCTATAATGTCAACATAACAAATATGCAGAGCACTGTACCTATAATGTCAACATAAACAAAGGTCAGACTGTACTATAATGTCAACATAACAACTGTCAGAGCACTGTACCTATAATGTCAACATAACAAATGTCAGAGCACTTGTAACCTATAATGTCAACATAACAAATGTCAGAGCACTGTACCTATAATGTCAACATAACAATGTCAGAGCACTGTACCTATAATGTCAACTAACAAATGTCAGAGCACTGTACCTATAATGTCAACATAACAAATGTCAGAGCACTGTACCTATTGTCAACATAACAAATGGTCAGAAACTGACCTATAATGTCAACATAACAAATGTCAGAGCACTGTACCTATAATGTCAACATAACTGTGTCCAGAGCACTGTACCTATAATGTCAACATAACAACTGTCAGAGCACTGTCCCTATAATGTCAACATAACAAATGTCAGAGCACTGTACCTATAATGTCAACATAACAAATGTCAGAGCACTGTACCTATAATGTCAACATAACAAATGTCAGAGCACTGTAACTATAATGTCAACATAACAAAGGTCAGAGTACTGTACCTATAATGTCAACAATTCAAATGTCAGAGCACTGTACCTATAATTTTCAAACATAACAAATGTCAGAGCACTGTACCTATAATGTCAACATAACAACTGTCAGAGCACTGTACCTATAATGTCAACATAACAAATGTCAGAGCACTGTACCTATAATGTCAACATAACAAATGTCAGAGCACTGTACCTATAATGTCAACATAACAAATGTCAGAGCACTGTACCTATAATGTCAACATAACAAATGTCAGAGCACTGTACCTATAATGTCAACATAACAAATGTCAGAGCACTGTACCTATAATGTCAACATAACAATGTCAGAGCACTGTACCTATAATGTCACAATAACAAATGTCAGAGCACTGTACCTATAATGTCAACATAACAAATGTCAGAGCACTGTACCTATAATGTCAACATAACAAATGTCAGAGCACTGTACCTATAATGTCAACATAACAAAAGTCAGAGCACTGTACCTATAATGTCAACATAACAAATGTCAGAGCACTGTACCTATAATGTCAACATAACAAATGTCAGAGCACTGTACCTATAATGTAACATAACAAATGTCAGAGCACTGTACCTTATAATGTCAACATAAACAAATGTCAGAGCACTGTACCTATAATGTCAACATAACACTGTCAGAGTACTGTACTATATAATGTCCAAATAACAAAGGTCGAGCACTGTA
>SAYR01027804.1:614235-668075 GCA_004382745.1 Argopecten irradians irradians | reverse complement strand
CACTGTACCTATAATGTCAACATAACAACTGTCAGAGCACTGTACCTTATAATGACAACATAACAATGTCAGAGCACTGTACCTATAATGTCAACATAAACAAATGTCAGAGCACTGTACCTATAATGTCAACATAAAAATGTCAGAGCACTGTACTATAATGTCAACATAAACAACATGTCTAGAGCACTGTACCTATAATGTCAACATAACAAATGTCAGAGCACTGTACCTATAATGTCAACATAACAAATGTCAGAACACTGTACCTATAAATGTCAACATAACAAATGTCAGAGCACTGTACCTATAATGTCCAACATAACAAATGTCAGAGCACTGTACCTATAATGTCAACATAACAAATGTCAGAACACTGTATTTATAATGTCAACATAACAATATCAGAGCACTGTACCTATAATGTTCAACATAACAAATGTCAGAGCACTGTACCTATAATGTCAACAATACAAATGTCAGAGCACTGTACCTATAATGTCAACATAACAACTGTCAGAGCACTGTACTATAATGTCAACATAACAAAGGTCAGAGCACTGTACTATAATGTCAACATAACAAATGTCAGAGCACTGGTACCTATAATGTCAACATAACAATATTCAGAGCACTGTACCTATAATGTCAAACATAACAAATATCAGAGCACTGTACCTATAATGTCAACATAACAACTGTCAGAGCACTGTACCTATAATGTCAACATAACAAATGTCAGAGCACTGTACCTATAATGTCAACATAACAAATGTCAGAGCACTGTACCTATAATGTCAACATAAAAATGTCAGAGCACTGTACCTATAATGTCAACATAACAAATGTCAGAACACTGAACCTATAATGTCAACATAACAAATGTCAGAGCACTGTACCTATAATGCTAACATAACAATATCAGAGCACTGTACCTATAATGTCAACATAACAAATATCAGAGACTGTACCTAATAAGTCAATATAAAAATATCAGAGCATGTACTATAATGTCAACATAACAAATGTCAGAACACTGTAACTATAATGTCAACATAACAAATGGCAAGAGCACTGTACCTATAATGTCAACATAACAAATGTCAGAGCACTGTATCTATAATGTCAACATAACAACTGTCAGAGCACCTGTACCTATAATGTCAACATAACAAATGTCAGAGCACTGTACCTATAATGTCAACATAACAAATGTCAGAGGCACTGTACCTATAATGTCAACATAACAACTGTCAGAGCACTGGTACCTATAATGTCAACATAACAAATGTCAGAGCAACTGTACCTATAATGTCAATATAACAAATGTCAAGAGCACTGTACCTATAATGTCAACATAACAAATGTCAAGAGACTGTACCTATAATGTCAACATAACAAATGTCAGAGCACTGTACTATATGTCAACATACAAATGTCAGAGCACTGTACCTATAATGTTCAACAAAACTGTCAGAGCACTGTACCTATAATGTCAACATAACAAATGTCAGAGCACTGTACCTATAATGTCAACATAACAAATGTCAGAGCACTGTACCTATAATGTCAATATAACAAATGTCAGAGCACTGTACCTATAATGTCAACATAACAAATATCAGAGCACTGTACCTATAATGTCAACATAACAACTGTCAGAGCACTGTACCTTTAATGTCAACATAACAAATGTCAGAGCACTGTACCTACCTATAATGTCAACATAACAAAGGTCAGAGCACTGTACCTATAATGTCAACATAACAAATGTCAGAGCACTGTACCTATAATGTCAACATAACAACTGTCAGAGCACTGTCCCTATAATGTCAACATAACAAAGGTCAGAGCACTGTACCTATAATGTCAACATACATATGTCAGAGCACTGTACCTATAATGTCAACAAAACAACTGTCAGAGCACTGTACCTATAATGGCAACATCAAAATGTCAGAGCACTGTACTATAATGCCAACATAACAAATGTCAAGAGCATGTACCTATAATGTCAACAATAACAAATGTCAGAGCACTGCACCTATAATGTCAACATAACAAATATCAGAGCACTGTACCTAAATGTCAACATAACAACTGTCAGAGCACTTGTACCTATAATGCCAACATAACAAATGTCAGAGCACTGTACCTATAATGCAACATAACAAATGTCAGAGCACTGTACCTATAATGTCAACATAACAAATGTCAGAGCACTGTACTATAATGTCAACATTAACAAATGTCAGAGCACTGTACCTATAATGTCACAATAACAAAGGTCAGAAACACTGTACCTATAATGGTCAACATAACAAAAGTCAGAGCACTGTTATAAAATGTAAAATAACAACTGTCAGAGCATACCTATAATGTCAACATAACAAATGTCAGAGCACTGTACCTATAATGTCAACATAACAAATGTCAGAGCACTGTACCTATAATGTCAACATAACAAATGTCAGAGCACTGTACCTATAATGTCAACATAACAAATGTCAGAGCACTGTACCTATAATGTCAACATAAAAATGTCAGAGCATGTACTATAATGTCAACATAACAATGTCAGAGCACTGTACCTATAATGCCAACATAACAAATGTCAGAGCACTGTACCTATAATGTCAACATAACAACTGTCAGAGCACTGTACCTATAATGTCAACATAACAAATGTCAGAGCACTGTACCTATAATGCCAACATAACAAGTCTGTTTCTATAGAAATATGTTTTTAACCAGAGGACATATAAATTACTTTATATTACACCAAAATTTCAGTACTGCTGAAAAAATTGTGGAAGGATTTTATTGTTTTATCCATAGAAATGTCCTCAAATCATTTACTTCTGTTTTATCCACAGCAATGTTCTCAAATTGTTTACTTCTAGAGAAATAATTTGGTCTTTTGTATAGTGATTTTTTAATTAATACAGTATTGTTATTATAGTATTATGTAGTTTACATTAAAGTTTCATAATCAAACAAATCTCATTGAAAACAGTGATTATCATTCATACCTTGTATAGTTTGGGAAAACTAGTTCTCCAAATCGATTGAGGCAGCCTCCTCTTGGATTCCTCGTCGACTAGAAGGGCAAAAGGTCAAACCTGTCTCCACATGACAACTAAATCATCATAGGACTTATTGTTGATCTCGTATAAATTTGACTTTTTGTTTGTCTAACAGACTGAGAACAGAAAACAATTCTTAACTTAATTTACATGAAAGATCTTTTAAAATTAAAACATTTATTTAGTTGCTTAGTAATAAAAGTAAAGGACAATTTGCAGACAAACTTTAGGGCAAAAATAGATAAATTGGTAAACAAACAAGAGATCCCAGAGGGATCTTGGCGCCCACCAAAGAATGATCTATGTCTGACAAAAAAAAACGGGGCCGCGGTGGCCGAGTGGTTAAGATGTCCCGACATATTACCACAAGCCCTCCACCTCTGGGAAGCGGGTTCGAATCCCATGTGGGGAGTTGCCAGGTAATGACCGCTGGCCGGTGGTTTTCTCCGGGTACTCCGGCTTTCCTCCACCAACAAACCTGGCACGTCCTTACATGACCCTGGCTGTTAATAGGACGTAAAAATAAACAAACCAAACCAAACCAAATGTCTGACAATGGAAAGAGGGATCTTTCCCTGCTTTCAAACTTTTTCAAACACACGACATATAAAATTTGAGACAGATTGCTATAGTACTTTCTAATAATAGTTGTAAACAAACTTCAACCAATGAAAATCTAAAGATGGCGACAGTTGGTATCTTGTTTCCGATCAGTCCCGAAAGGCATTATGCATCAGTCCTAAAAGGTACTATGCACAACTAGGGTAAAGGGGAACCTACACACAAATTTGAGAGAGATCCCTTCAGTACTTTCTGAGAAATAGGTAATAAACTTAAACAAATCAAAATCCAATATGGCCGTCAAGTCGGCCATCTTGTTTACCGATCGGTCACAAATAACATATGCACAAACTAGGGTCCTTGGGGAACCTCTCATATGAATTTAGTGAACAATACCTTTGTACTTTTCGAGAAATAGCGGGTAACAAACTTAACTATCAAAATCCAAGATGGCCGCCTGTGGCCATCTTGTTGACCGATCGGTCCCAAAATGCAATATGCACAACTAGGGTCTAGGGAAACCTGTTATATGAAATTTGAAGAAAGATTCCTCAGCACTTTTTGAGAAAATAGCGGTAACAAACTTTAACTATCCAAATCCAAGATGGTCAACCTGTCGGCCATCTTGTTTAACCGATCGCTCCCAAAATGCAATATGCACAACTAAGGGTCCTGGGGAACCTGTAAATGAAATTTAAGAATTGATTCCTTCAGCACTTTTTGAGAAATAGCGGTAACAAACTTTAACTTTCAAAATCCAAAGATGGCCGCCTGTGGCCATCTTTGTTGAACCGATTGTCCCAAAATGCAGTATGCACAAACTAGGGCCCTAGAAGAACCTATATATGAAATTTGAGAAAGATCCCTTCAGTACTTTTTGAGTAATAGTCGGTAACAAACTTTAATTATCAAAATCCAAGATGGCTGCCTGTCAGCCATCTTGTTGACCGATCAGTCCCAAAATGCAATATGCACAACAAGGGCCCTAGGGGAACCTATATATGAAATTTGAGAAAGATCCCTTCAGTACTTTTTGAGAAATAGCGGTAACAAACTTTAACTATCAAAATCCAAGATGGCCACCTGTCGGCCATCTTGTTGACCGATCGGTCCCAAAATGCAATATGCACAACTAGAGTCCTAGGGGAACCTGTATATGAAATTTGAGAAACATCCCTTCAGTACTTTCTGAGAAATAGTGGTAACAAGCATTGTTAACGGACGGACGGACGGACGGACCACAGACTACGGACGAAAGGCGATTTGAATAGCCCACCATCTGATGATGGTGGGCTAAAAAGTCAATAATAATTAACTATCCACTGTGTTATATCCAATTAACATACATGTACTCTATTTGTATGTTACAGAGTTATCTGCCCTTGCTGGTAGGTATAGATTGTGATGTAATGTGTTAGCGAGTGTAACATCATACTTATCATAGAAAACGACATGAATTTTGCTCACAAGACGGAATTGTGCAGAAATTGTACAGAAATTATGTACTTACGTTGACGGCGGCCTGGACTTGACATTTTTCGGTTTCTTTTCCATCACCTGCTCATGTTCAATGGCAGCCATTTTGTTCATGAAGTATCCCATACAAAACATAAGGAATAGAGACAGCAGGATGGTTCCCACCGTAAAGCCATCATACCTGGGCAAATATAAGTAGTAATTGTAAGAATATTACGATCTTTTTCCTAATGCACTTTCAGAGAAATGTTTTCATCCAAAGAATTTTTTCCAGGTTCTTTAACACTGGTTCCTGAATAATTTGAATCCTTACTTGTTCAATAAATTTCCTGAAGAGAAACTTTTATCTTAATTACATAGATAAAAGATGAACACTGAATGCAATAGTCTAATGTAAGACTTCTGATGTAAGGGATACTTACGATGTGAGGTAGGAGTACACCCTGTCTGCCCAATCGAGAAGTCTGTAGAATATCCTCACCATCAAACTCTGTAGTTACAAAACAAGTCATATTGAACACTATGTATAAAGTCATAGGTAAATACTCAGACAACAGGCAAAGTGGCCTTAATGCTCATCTGACAACATTTATTTTATAAAGGACGAGAAGACAACTTACAGGATTTCATAGCAAAGACTTACTTATCCATATGGATCCCTGTTCCTCTGTCCCTTGGGTCAAATCTATCTCATTTATATGAAAGAACTATGTAAGGTTTGTTCATACTATTCACACTGTTTTCCAGTCGTGGTAGGTCATGGACTTGTAAAGCTGGGTACCGTTTCACAAAGCTTCGTAACTTATGAATTTTCGTAACGTTTACATAAGTTATAAAGTTTAGTTTCATCCTTGATTAGCCCCCAAGTTCATCAATTTTTTAATTAAGCTGTCGTATTTGGAAATAGTACTTCCATAATGCATATAATGGTGTTTTTCTATTGTCACAATTTGCCATGGTAAATATATAAACTTTTATTTATTTTACATTGAATGCGAAACAAGTTATACAACTTATGCAAATCACTCTCGATGGCCCAGATGTAAGCGCGCAAGGGGTCTTAGTGTGGGAGAAAACTGGAGTTCCAGGAGAAAAACTCCCGTGATTGAGCAGGTGATCCCTAACCTTTTCACGTCTTTGCCGGAGATCAAACCCCGGCCAGCTATATGAAAATCGAGCGGCTTATAACCACCCAATAAACCCAATGGTAACCATCTTAAATATGCATAAATTAAGTGAATTTAAAAATAAAAAGTATAGACATTTTTTACCTATTTTTTTTATAGATTTTTGCAAGGAAAAATAGAGTGCAGTCTTGAACAAACTCAACAATTACTGGAAATATGTAGGCACTCGAGATGCATCTTTAGGAGAAGTATAAAGTTTGTTCAAGAATTTGCTCCATGGTTTCTAGAAAAAAAAAACATAACAAAAATAGCCAAAAATGATCAAGTTTTCAACTTTGCATTGATCATATATCATTGGCTTTTCTCTGAAAACTCATACTTCACTACATCTTCTAAACCTCACACCTCTGTAAATGACCTAGATTCTATTAGGGCATAAAAAACCCAACCCTAAACCCTTTGAGCCCGTGTCTTATTCTGAAAGAAGGAAGTCTATAATTTACATACCAGAGCGTGTTCGTTATGGAACTCTGGGAGAAGGATCTTGTATGCCAGAGACTGATCAGAGTTGAGGAGAAGCTTGACTTTCTCCTCAAGGTATTCCTCACATTCCTCCAATCTGTTAGGGTCAGCACTCCAGCCTGAATTCAGCCAATCATAGCTCAGATGGTGGATGTCCATTCGCCATATAAGGACAACCTAAAACACATCAATATAGTTTGGAAAGATCAAAATGACATTAATTTTTCTGGTCGCTGTAAAGAGATTTTTTGTGATATGGGAAGGAAATTTGGTGGTCACTGGTCGCATTAGAGAGATGGTCGTTTAATAGAGTTAAAATATATAGTGAAAAGGCTAGGGGGGAATTGAAGTGGTCGTTTAGAGCAGAGGGTCGCTTAATACCGATGGTCGTTAGTACAGATTCGACTGTTTATAGCTTCTTTTTTTTTCAATAGTTTTACTTAACTAATGGGAACACCAATTTTTTTTCATTAGTATAATATTATATATATATACCCGGTGTTTTTTATGATGTTCAAAGACTTGCAATACTGAGAATAGCATCAGAATATGGGGAAAAGTTTTTAGAAATTTTGAGATTTTATTTCGCTTTACATGAGACACAAGTCTAAAAAAGGTACAGAAAATCACGAGTCTTTCACCAAAAATATCAGTTGGCAAACCTGGTATCATTAATGATAATTAAGAGGACAAAACTTCAGTATTTCATCTGCATGATTTTTGATTTCTACAATAAAATCCTTAAATAAATTCTCTGTAGTAAAACTATGAATACCTTTGCTGCATCTTTCTGAACGACAGACTTGCTTCCCTTTGTTAGACTGTTCACAAAGTCCTTCTGAGTATCTTCATATATATAGGTGAAGCGAACACGATCCTGCTGTATAAATGGTGACCGCCGGATGTACTGACGGAATGATTCACGATATTTCTCATTATCTTTTGCCTTCTTTGTAAACAGGACAATGCAGAGTCTGTAACGCCAATATTGATCTTGAAATATGATTCAAATCTGTATCAAAGACCTAAATTCAGAATTAACATTGATTAACCCAATAAAAAACCCACAATTTTACTTGAAATTTTGAATAAAACTTCCATGAAACAGAGAGTAACTTTGGTCAGCAAATAATTATTTTCATACTTAGGGGAGGTAACTCAAAATTACTTTCATATTTCAATGTTATATTTTTAATGATATATTTTTAACAGTCCACAGTACACAAGGATAAATGATAATTATGATATTTCCGCTTTATTTTATTTTGTGCTGATTTTGCAAATTTTGCAAACAAATAAATTTGCAAAAGCTAATATCAATAAATTAATATTTCATTACAATCATATTGAAAAGTATTACAATTTTATTTCTAATGCATTAAAATAAATGGCCACAAACTTGATTTGAAACAGAAATCATGAAATGTAATAGCCATGAAAGAGTGCAACCACAAAGTTTTTTACTTTTTACGTCGTGCTAGTCGTTCAATCGGACAAAGTTCTTCAAATCTTTCTTGTGAGGACAGCCTGGGCAGGGTGAGGAACTTGTTGCTTTCGATGACTTCATTCAGTGTACTTCGGGACAACTGGTGCATCTGGTGGAAACAATGTAAAATAAGTGTGGTTGAAAGCAGCAGTAGACCTCCTCTGGCTTTCTCAATAGAAGATAATCTTATGGATATGTAACATCAAATTTAAAAAAAAATAAAATAATACACAGTAATTTGAAATAGGCAAGAAGAAATGCATAGTGAGTCTGAAACTCAGTCATTATAGACAGTGGGCCTTTCTATGCAGACGGTCGTTAGAGCAGGTTTGACGTATAAAGGTTAATTTTATTGATGACATAAAAAAATTCTTTCGATACAAAAGTACCAATGAAAACAGAAAGGTGGTAATATAATATGTAGTAAAACTAAAGGCAAGAGAATGTAATAGGAGGAAAATTATCAAACATTAGTCTGTCAAGGAGGTAGGTTTATTTTATCCCTCAGCAAACATTATGATGATCCAGGTATCTAGTTGACAAACTTGTGGTGGATCTAATGCTCCAACCTACCAGTAGGATCTGTATATTACTCACACTTATTGTTGCTACTGGTGATGATGAATCCTCATTGAACATCAGTAAAGTTTCTCGATGTTTGTTCACTCCGTTTTTCTTCATGATTCTGGCCACATCTGGTGAACCTGTATTGATGTATGCAAATTTTACAAAGTTTTTGTAGTGCATGGCCGTGGCGAGAAATCGGATGGCTGGTTCCTCTCTCTGTCCTAAGATAATAGCCCTAACTTGGTTGTCCACCCAACCGTCCAGGAAAGCATTGTAGGTGCCATCTGTCAGTTTCTGAAGGAGACAAGAGACATCTAAAAATTGTGATTTTTAACAGAAACATGAGTAAAGGATTTAAAAGCTTTTCAGAGACATAATGATAAGAACTTTTTCTGAAAGGAAAGATTTCAACTCTCTGTTCTTGGTTTTGTTCCTTGCTTTACCGGAACATTGTCAAACATAAAGCATAGCTTTATTAGGCTATTTCTCTTTTTAAAATATATTATACTATGGTCCTTCTTATGTATCTGTTTTCATAATAATTTAAGCTGAGAGATATTATGCTCATACATATTAGGTATTTAGCATCTCAAATAGGCAGATCTAAAATTGAAAAATATATTTTTTTCAACCAGATGTAACCACAATAAAACAATAATACATGTAATGACAAAAGAGTTTTTCTCTGGCTTAAATTACTTGTATCTTAATTCTAATAGTGTTAAAGGGACAATTCAGTCTAAGAGAACATTAAAATTTGTACATATATCGGAAAAAAACTAGTTCTAATGGAAATTAGATCAGTCGGTTTTACTGTGATATGCCAGAAAGGCCTGTTCATACTCGCTGGCTGTCCGCCATTACACACTGTGGTCAAACTTCTTGTATGCCGAACCCTGTCCCTTGCTCGTAGAGTAATGCAATTTTTGTCCAGAACTGCTCAAATCGCTCTGACGGTAGTGTGTTTACCTTGTTAGGTGAATTGTCTTGCCTAAAAATCATTTTATCACCTTCTCAGTGGTTATGTAGTTCATTTGTTTAACGTGCGTGCCTTTGACTCGGGTATGGGTACAGCGTCCATATTGTACCTGCTTAATTGTATTGATCAACGATTTGATATTTGAACGATATTATTTAAAATACTTAACAATGTCGAGGAATTTGTCAATGTTTTACGTTATATATTTCATAAGAAATGTAGAACAATACATTTATGCTATATTTGGCTTCTTGGTTATGTAAAAGAATTAGCCTGAGTGAATTGTCTCTTTAAAAATACATAATGTATCACAAAATATTGAAATCTTTAGTACTTTCAATAAACCAATTGTACAATGTTTTAGAATCTAAGAATGATTGAATATATCTTACCCTGTCTATAAGTTTTGATGGAAACAGTTTCCTAATGAAATCCCGGAATTGCTGAGGCCCAACACTTCCAGTGAAGAAAGTGGTCCTACCATTGACAATTCCTACAATGGCAGGTACATGATGGACTCTGAGTTCTGAAGCCAATCCTCCAGCATGGCCAGCGTGGAATGTTCCAACACCAATACCTATATACAGGAGGAAATTTCACATTATCAACAAAACCAACAAGGAAAATATATCATTTACAAGTAATTCCTTACCTTTTATATAACAATATAATTCAAATGGATCAAATCACCAATACAACTGATGAATCAAAATTTAACTTCAAGATCAAGCTTTCTCTGTTTTCTCCTCTGTTACTCCTATATAGACTTTATACAGCATTTCATATCTGACATTTGCTAAACAACATATAAAATCTATTTTGTGGTAACAAACTTTGTGCATCAAAAATCAATATGACTGTATGCCTGTCATTTTGTTTAATTATGTAACCCAAAATTAAAATATATGCATAACTAGCTACCAAAGAGAACCTGCACACGAGGAAATTTGACAATGATCCTTTCAATGACTTTACAGAAGAAATAATAGTGAACAAAAATCTTACAAAGCCTATAATGGTAACCTGTCAATCACACTGCTTTTTTTTTTATTAAATAAGGATCAAAAGAAACCTTTTTAAATATGAAATTGAGAAATTTACAGATAACATGATCTGTAACCATTTCCCATAATTACCAACAAGATCCAGTTCCTTGATGAATTTCTCTATATGGTGGTCAATTCGTGAACATTCAAAACAGAAATCTGCATAGGCGTATAGGAAGTAGGGTTTAGTGTAACTTTCAGGTAGGATTTTTGTATCATACATTCTGTAAAAGAAAAAGGTTCAGTAATACAATCCATATATACATCCCATTATAGCATAACCATAATAATTTATCAATATCAAAGGTGAAAAAAATACAACAATAGGTCCCTGTAGATTAAATAGTAGTTAACTAATTATATAAACCAGCTCAATATCAAAGGAACAATTTGATGAAGCAAATTTTTATATTTAACCAAAATGCAATTGATTTCATAGAAATATTTTTCTAGATTCCTATGACAAATTCTACATTATTAGCAATCTTAATTGATCCCATTGAAATACTTGTATATAAATTGATTGTATATAAATAACTTTACCATTCAGTAGCTAGGTTGAATGTTTAAGCTATACACATAACCTAGTTGGACTCTGTAAGGTTTGCAAAAGCAAAATACTTTTCATGCATTATCATGTATCTCAAAAGGTAAAATATACGACTGTAAGAGCGATCAGAGTAGTTGTATACAAAAGTTGCTTTACTCCACTGCCTAGCAGATCCAGGTTTGACCTACAATGTACTATGTACATGTAGTCCCATCAATGTGTAATGGCAGAGGCAAGCTAGTTTCCCAATGTCTACACTGATCACGGTAGTGGATACTTCACAGTGATAAAAACTAGTTCAACATTCATTAGAACATATTAATTTTCTAGGTTAGTTGACCACAGCACTCCATGACTAAATTGTCCCTTTAATTTCTGGGTATTTATTATGAGGCCAAATACACAATACTTCTTTGAACTTTTTTTACTGTCTTTAAAACCACATATTTACCTGTGTGTGACAGTATATTTATCAATGATAGACTCCCCTCCTCCAAAATGGAATCCAGAACTTCTGAAGAAATTTCCAAATCCTTCAAAAGGACCCCCTCCATGATGGAAGCCATGTTGTTTTTGAGGTTCTCTTGCTGTTGTGTAACCAAACCGGTCGTATTGTCGCCTCTTTTCCTCGTCACTTAATGTCTGAAAATAAAAGCAATTTAAACTTGATCTTCATATTGATCGGATATCAATAACTGCACTCAGATAACATTTATGAAGAAATTAGAATTATATGTTTATATTCACAGCGATATAAATACGAATCGGTTTATGTTGTGACCATGAGCACATCTACAGGACCTTAAATCATAAAAATTGTGTCTAAGGTTGATAGTCAATTTCTTACATGAACAAAAAGGTTTAAAAGTTTTGATACACCTTCTCTTTAATAAACTCATGGTGAAATTAGAATCACAATGCAATGTACCGTATTCGACCCAATAAGCGCCCATGTCCCTAAAAGCGCCCTTCCCCCTTTTTGAGGCCTCAATTTCAATTCCCCAGGCATAAATAAGGACCAAAACTACATAAAACGGTATAAATTTGCAATAATTTAGACTTATTAGCACCTTTTCATTTTTATCAATTTTTTAAGCGCCCTGGGCGCTTATTGGGTCGAATACAGTATATATGAAGTGAAATACAAAATACATGTACTGCATATATGTATTCTTTGAGAAGATCTTTTATTTTGTCTTGGACATAATTTTTCTTCATACTATAATTTAATTCTTTATTCATTTAACGAGGATTACAAACAGCCCGAAGGCTATACTAGATGCTCTCCTTCATACTATAGCATACCTCATATGCCTCATTTATTTTAGTGAACACATTAGCTGCATCAGGGTCCTTGTTTTTATCTGGATGCCTTAAAAAGAAAACATGAAGAAAAGGTTTAGAAAATACAGAAGTTATATATATATAGGGATTGGATTTCGTTTTTATGTTAACCATGCTTGTATGGAGCAATTCCTCTAAGAATATATTCTATATATTCCAATCCCTATATTTACACTCACACGACTTTTTATTTATATTTTATGCAATAAAATCGTCATTTGAAAGTGACGTAATTATTCAATAAAAGTCGGTCAAAAGTGGGAGGAGCTTACTCAATTGAACAGCAAATGATGACGCTTCACGTAAAGTAGAATTATTCATCCGCGACGACAAAAAAGTTCAATATTTTAGTGTAAAATAAACATGACAAACAAAGTAAATTTCAGAGATAATTTTATTTAATCAGATCAGAACTTTAATATATTCAATTTTGCTGAAAGTTAATATATAGCGTAATTACATAAAGAATTTGTACACGGACACATACATGTGTGAACTCGGTGACCGTTATTGTGCAGCGAGGCGAACCTGACGCACGCTTACACACTTTTGCCCAAGTTGTCAAAACACCGATTTTCAAGTAGCTCAATGTGTTTGAGATGTCGTCTGACTTGACGGTATTACATCATTGGGAGCCATGTGATTATATAATCTATGCTTAGATCCATATCGCCATTGATAGATGAAACAAATTCACTTGTGTTCGATGGATACAATGTATTTGTGGTGACGCGGAACTGTCAACACGTGGATTATTAGCGGTGCATGTTTTATAATACACATGATTAAATACTCAAAGAACAAAGACAAGAGGATATGTTTATAACTGACCTCTATCAGAGGGTCTCACACCCGTCCACCCCAAAGGCTCGATCGTAGGACGAACATAGGCACAGAGGTAATGTTTACATTTGACACCCATCATTTTTAACAAAAATGAAAGCACGTCGCTCCGGTCGGGATATTTTTCCGTTTCTTTATACAATTGTTAATTTAAAAATTGTTTGAATCATATATAAATATAAAACATGTATATATTGTTTACATTTTTCCAAAATTCTATGAAAAGCAACAATATACACGTAATGTTTCATCAAAATGTAAACAAAGCCATGTGTTTCTTTAAAAAAAAAGTAGTCCTTTTTAGTCTCCGTAGATTAACTTCTAGTATAGAGAGTAAACAGGGCCATGTAAGGATGTGCCAGATTTGTTCAATGTTGGCGGAGGAAAGCCGCAGTGCCTGGAGAAAAACCAAAGACTAGCGGCCGGTAACTTGCAACTGCCCACATGTGATTCGAACTCGCATTCCAGAGGTAGAAGGAAGGCTTGTGGTAATATGTCGAAAATCATAAACACTAGACCCTGATACCCTAGGAATCAAATCCATGGTTAACTAAAGGTTGAATTGAGTTTATTTCAGTTTTTCACTGCAAGAAACTGGCCATGAAGAGAACAAATATATCAGAAAAAAAATCCTACCTACCAACCCTTCTTCTTAAAGGATGTTACCGGAAACAGAATAGATTTTATTTGGCTTTAGGATTATATGTGTATGTTGTTCTCTTCCCCATCTTAAATGTGAAAGTAAGGAAATGCATTAAGTTTAATAAAGATTAAAACACATCCAATATATATATATATATATCATGCGGCTATGCCATACTGCTCAGTATGTGTATGAATTTAAAAACAAATTTCTAAAGCAGCTGGTCATGCTATTACTCAATCGATATCTTCAGTCAATTAAAATTTTATAATCTGTGAGCAGTACAGCTCATTCTCAGTCCCCATTTTGCCAATACATGCATATATATACCTGCAATGTATTATAGCACAAACACTATAGGCCTATCATATATTATTGACAACGTCATGCTACTGTATATAGAATTAAATTAGGATTTAGAGAGACGCGAATTGAAAGACAAAACTTTTAAAGAAGACGTGGAGATAAAGTGTATTTTTGAATATATATATATATAAGTCAATTAATAGGACAAATGAATAATGATTGACGCCGATCACCATTATAGGCCTAATCAGTTAATCTGCTAATGCAGTAACGTTAGGCCATCTGTCATCTCATATTACCATTCCCGTGCTTGAGCCTTGTACGCTTGCTTGATCTCCTTTAAAGACGCAGTTCTTTTAACACCCAGAATTCTATACAGATCCTCATCTTCGTTTCCTGACGAAGTGCATATAAATATGATAAAAAGAAGAGAAAAGATCAATTTTAACATTTTTCATGCGAATTTGTCATCAGCTACTAACGAAATCCAGGTTGGGGTGAAGCTTATAACTTTTATCTGTAAGCTATATAATAAAAACATACAATTGACCAAGATCGATATCGCTTTAGTTTCGAATAATGTGTTATTAGAAGACTTTTATTAAAAGAATTTTATTAATAGCAATGCTTAATTCGTAACATCAAGATGTTTCACAATTTTGTTTAGATCAAAAATCTCATGAAAAAGTTTTTTCTACAAACAATACAAAAAATACTTCTCAAGACAAAAAGTACGAAACTAAGACCTAGCCGATTTTCGTCCATGCTTATTATTAGAACGAAACAGAAAAATACCTGGTAAGTCATGATATTCCTTATTTATTGGAATAAAAACGGTTAACCACGTCGTATATTGGCTTCACATATGTTTTAAAGCTTATGTTCACAAACTGATTCAATACATGTAGTGAGATCATTGTGATATAACTGAAAATGCATATATTATAGTCGTGTCTATTTATAAACATTGTCAACATACAGGAGGTGTTCAAAATATATTTTCCCCTGGTCACCATCGTCAGTTGTCATGACCGATACACGGCAATAGTTTAGGCCAATGGATTGACAAATTATTCAACTTTCCATAAGTTTGTTTGAATTTACTTTGAATTTAAATATACAAATTTAACCACCATGGAACACAATGCGGTTTAAAGAAATCTAACAGTTAGAACTTTTACATATCACTTCTATCTAAAAGAGTTGCTAGAACAAATAAATATTTTTTATACAATCTGGAATTATGAACATTTGATTTAGCTATTACAAACAGAACATATTCTAAATTGCTAATTATGAAGTCGTAATTTCAGGTTTTCCATATGGATCTGTTTGCATATAAGTCCAGTTAAGACCGGACATATCCAGATCCACTTTAATAGCAATGAGAATTAATTTATTCTGAATTCAGCTGAACACATTTTTATAAAGTATCATACATGTATGTATGTAGTATGATTTTGAAATAATATTGCAACCAAATCCAATTTAGAACATTTTATGTCAAAATATCTAATATCATATGTTATTATAAAAGGAGTATGCGTGTGGTTGATGAATAAACAATTGATGTGTGTTTGTATAACATGATTTGAAGTTATTTGAAAGAAAGAATAAAAAAATATATGTGTAATAAATGTACTAGCTAGCTTATAGGTATAGCATTTCAAGCAAATAGAAACTTTCAATTTCTTCTTTCCGTTACCTGATAGGAATTTAATACCCTAGCTCACTCATTATAGCCTATAATTTCAATATATGATATATCCAAATGTTTTAAAAAGTAATTTAAACATGTACTTGTTAAAATTAGAAGTTGAAAAAGTAAACTTAATTTTCTGTTTACTGTGTTAACATAATGATTTTCTGCAGTGGATATAACAAAATGGATTTTGATTGTGAATTTGAATTTGAATATTTTACACATGTATATATAATGTACTTAAAAACAATAACGACTGACTAGTTATATGAGCGTTTTTACCCCATTCAAGTGAGCTCTTCAGACTTATTACTAATTACACCCAAGAAGCTCCCTTGAATGGGGCGAAAGTGCTCACATAACTAGTCATGATCAGTCGTTATTGTTTTTATTTCTTATAGATTTCGTCCATAAGGATTTTTCTTCAAATTTTTACACAATCATAATGTACATGTACTTTTTATATATCTATCAAGAAAAAAACTTTCATAACATATTATGTATTTCGAATAGATGTACAAAGAACATTTTTATGAACATTCTAAAATAGAATATTAGTAAAAAATCAACGATATATATATATCAAAAATAAAAAAAAAATCAGAGACTGTAGCAATCTTTTCTGCCTCAACAGGCATCTTTGAATGTTAAGTATGATATATAACATACATATAATTTTAATGGCAGCAGGTCTTAGATAACATATACAGCATGGCAGAATTGGACTGGGGAGCAGCTGTGGATCAGCAAGAAGTCAGTCTCGTCTCCCAGGTAAATAAGAGGGTGTGGGATGGGGTTATCAGCAGATGTCCATATGTAGTTCCAAACATGTACATCGCCTTACACAGATCAAACTTAAGTTGATCGGTAATGCAAAATATAGTGAGAAAGTGGTAGCAGGTCTATCTCATTTCCAATGTTTATGAGGGTAAATTGATATGTTGGGATCCCCCCTCGGATCATTGCATTGAAGGAGCTTTTCAGGGATTTCTTTAAGATCAGCCATACGTTTAATTGTCTGAGCATTTACAAGCCTGTGTATCCAAATAATGGTGTCATTTGGTTAAGTTTATATTGAGGAGGTTGCACTCTATATTAACAATGACTTTTGTACTATAATGGATAAGATGGGTAGAGAAGTTTAAGTACCACAGCCGGCAGAAAGTCTGTTTACTACATAGTATTGCAACCCCAGAAATTATCAAGATAGTCCATATGACTGACAAGCGAGTTACATTTGTACAGAACGACATATATAGCAATTTGTTCATAGTCTTAACGATAATTCCGTAATGATTCAAAAGACTTTCTCATTGCTTAAAAAGGGGACACATATTACAAAAACAGGGGAAAATTATATATCTTTTCACTTTACTGGACCATTCATTAGATGACAATTTATTCTTAGTGATTTACCAAATGGAACCACTTACAATTAATTTTATTGTTAGTTTTCAAAACTATTGATTAAGAACCATCAAATTGTGCTAATTCATATCCGCTTTTTTAAATCATATTTTAAAAGTTTTTTACATTTGACTTAGTTAACAGGTTACAGTGTTATCCCCAACAGTAATTGATTGAAATTGTTCTGTTACTAGATAATTATCTGAGAATAATCTTTTCAATTTGACTAGAAATATTAAATTTAGAATGAATATACGTACCTGACCGACTTTACCTTTCTAGAAGTCTTTAAGCTACAATATTGCAGCTATATAATTATACTCCAGATGTGGTATTTTTTTACACGCTTGTATATATACATGTATGTATAAATCTATGTGATGATTATTTATACAGGTGAAAAATCTCGACATTCAGAAGTCGGACAGTAAAGCAAGCACTGTTCCAACCCAACCTACAGAGGCAGTCAACACAGCTAATAATGCTACATCATCAAACGCTACCTCAGGTGGCAGTGATTCATCCATATCTAATAGTTCAGCCCTCGATAACAACAACTCCTCCGATACACAAGACACTTCTAAGCATAAACGTAAGTTCTTGTCTAAGTCATGTAGGCAGGGAATCTGTAACTAACTGATTGATAAGAGAAATGACATCTGTTCAATTTAATAGAGAAATTGCCATTTTCTTGGAAAATGATTATATTGAAAGTTGCCCTTATATTAGCCCATTTATGATATAGGTGTAATAGACCTTTGAACTTTGTTTGAAATCTTGAGTCAGGTATTTTACTGGATCTGCTTCTAGTGATTTTCTTACTCAATAATTTCAGGGGCCTGTACCTTTTCAATTAGGAAAACAATACATAATATCTTTCTTGAAACATGTATATTTATGGAGGGTAGTTAGATAAAGTTTGGGAAATACAGCAAAAATTCTCTACAGGAAGGGATCTTTATTCGGCCTCAAATGTACCTAAAAAGATCACTGGCTACAGCTAGAATTTCCAAGCATACAAAATCTTTTTGTCCATTCAATTCAACATAAAAATGTTTTGTATATTTGTAAGTTATGCCCAAGATTTGCGAGAATTTAAGTTGTCACGTGTATCATTATGATAGACATGATATTTGTTAAAATTTACAATTTTATGTCTTATGTTGACATCACTTTGATTGTATATAAGTGATATAATTTGTTTCAGCTGGAGAAGCAGCTAAAAATTGTATATACGCGTACGTGATATGATTTGCTGGAGAAGCAGCTAAAGATTGTATATACATAATATGATTTGTTTCAGCTGGAGAGGCAGGTAAAGATTTTATATACGTGATATGATTTGTTTCAGCTGGAGAGGCAGCTAAAGATTGTATATACGTAATATGATTTGTTTCAGCTGGAGAGGCAGGTAAAGATTTTATATACGTGATATGATTTGTTTCAGCTGGAGAGGCAGGTAAAGATTTTATATACGTGATATGATTTGTTTCAGCTGGAGAGGCAGGTAAAGATTTTATATACGTGATATGATTTGTTTCAGCTGGAGAGGCAGGTAAAGATTTTATATACATGGTATGATTTGTTTCAGCTGGAGAGGCAGGTAAAGATTTTATATACATGGTATGATTTGTTTCAGCTGGAGAGGCAGGTAAAGATTTTATATACATGGTATGATTTGTTTCAGCTGGAGAGGCAGGTAAAGATTTTATATACATGGTATGATTTGTTTCAGCTGGAGAGGCAGGTAAAGATTTTATATACATGGTATGATTTGTTTCAGCTGGAGAGGCAGGTAAAGATTTTATATACATGGTATGATTTGTTTCAGCTGGAGAGGCAGGTAAAGATTTTATATACGTGATATGATTTGTTTCAGCTGGAGAGGCAGGTAAAGATTTTATATACATGATATGATTTGTTTCAGCTGGAGAGGCAGGTAAAGATTTTATATACATGGTATGATTTGTTTCAGCTGGAGAGGCAGGTAAAGATTTTATATACATGGTATGATTTGTTTCAGCTGGAGAGGCAGGTAAAGATTTTATATACATGGTATGATTTGTTTCAGCTGGAGAAGCAGCTAAATATTGTATATACGTGATATGATTTGTTTCAGCTGGAGAAGCAGCTAAATATTGTATATACGTAATATGATTTGTTTCAGCTGGAGAGGCAGCTTAAGATTGTATATACGTGATATGATTTGTTTCAGCTGGAGAGGCAGCTTAAGATTGTATATACATGATATGATTTGTTTCAGCTGGAGAAGCAGCTAAATATTGTATATACGTGATATGATTTGTTTCAGCTGGAGAGGCAGCTTAAGATTGTATATACATGATATGATATGTAAAGATTGTACATGTATATACGTGATATGATTTGTTTCAGCTGGAGAGGCAGCTTAAGATTGTATATACATGGTATGATTTGTAAAGATTGTACATGTATAGACGTGATATGATTTGTTTCAGCTGGAGAGGTAGCTAAAGATGATCAGTTACGTAAACTAGTCCAGTCCAAACTCATCACATCAGCTCACGCAGACCTAGAGATTCTACAGGCCGACCCTAACTCACCACTCTTCAGTGTAAAATCATTTGAAGCATTAAATTTGTAAGTAGTTTCCAAACATTTATATTCTGGCTTAAGATTTCAGAAACAATCAGGGTGTTCTTTCTTTTAATAGGTAAAATTTGTAATTTTAAAACCCTCATCTGACTATGTGGCATTTTTATAATTAGCTCACCTGGTCCAACGGATCTGCATAGGCTACAGGAATATCACTATTATTTAATTTGATTGGAAATAGCCAAACTTTCCTAGTAGTATTATGAATTATAAAACATATTATGTAGTTCAAGATTTACTATTTACATTACTGATGTGGTTCTTGTTATGATTTTCAGGAAAAAAGAACTCTTACAAGGGTTGTATGACATGAAGTTCAATGCCCCTTCAAAGATTCAAGAAACTGCTCTGCCAAGCTTACTGGCAGATCCGTAAGTTTTCTTTTAGGATGGAAATCAAATGATTGTAAAGACATTTGTGTGAAAAGTTTACACAATGAATGTAGCTAAAATAAGAGATATTGTTATAGAAAATCAATATTGGCTAAAATACTACTGAACTCATATCTTCTTAAACAGTATTCATGGTCTCCTACTAACTTGTTTAAAATAATATTGATCATGGATAGAATTTAAGGCTAAAGTAACGAATTGTGTATTGCTTTGCTATCAGTCCTTGGGTGTATATATTGATTGTATAACCATTATTGAGGGAATGTCAATCTGTTTTTAACAAAAACTGTTTTAACAAAAATATTGACAAATGCCATGTTATTGTTAAGAATGTTAAATGATAACTAGAAATTCCTGATCATATAACAATACAATTAGGTAGTTTGGGTGATCACCATACCCATAAACAAGCCAAACTCCTGTTAGCTTCACAAATGCAATGAATAGCTACCAGGGGGTTGCTATTTACTTTTTTTTAAAGGAAATACTTTTAGCACATAATCATACATCTTAAAATGTTAGGTAAAATATACTACTGTCAGAGTTATTGCAGTAGTTGATAAACATTACGGTACTTTACTCCACTGGCACAGATTCGAGTTCATCCTACCAAAGTATATATTGTATTGACACTGATATAGAGAGTGTGGTACCTTTACATATAACAAAAACTAATCACTGTATTGGAGGGCTTCACAATGATAATAGCTACTCACTTTCATTAAAACAGGTTTATTTTTCAAGAAAAATTGAAATTTCAATGCATTCCCTGTCTGAATAATCTAATTAACTAGAACTATTTTTAACAATATAAAACATATATATATTATAACCATAGTTTAACTCAATTAACAATGATAATTTGCAAGAATGATATGAGCTGTAATGATAAGTTACATACACCACATAAAGAGAGTTTGTTATCTATTACAGCCCTGTAAACATGATTGCCCAGAGCCAGAGTGGTACAGGCAAAACAGCAGCGTTTGTACTGACCATGTTGAGTCGTGTAGATACCAACAAACTCTATCCACAGGTAAAGTCTTACTACATACAAACAAACCCTATCCACAGGTAAAGCCTTACTACACCAGTAAGCTTGTTCATAGTTCCACTGAGCCGCTGCACATTTGAATTCATTTATAACTTGTTTGATAATAAGTATTTTGGATATACAATGTATATGATTTCTTAGATCAAGATTTTTCAGGATTATGAAATATAATTAGGTCCAAAATTGTCTCAATTTAAATTCAGCCAATCAAAGGTGACTGGGATTTCTTTATGATCTTGGTCTTATATAATGAAGTTCAATTGATTATGTAGCACCAGTTTGACTTTACTACAAAGGTACAACTGTGCCTTTTTTGTTGTATAATTGTTAATGACTGTCTATGTGTTACAGTGCCTTTGTTTAGCCCCGACATATGAGCTGGCCTTACAAATTGGACAGAACATTGAACAGATGTCTAAGCACATGACAAATTTCAAACTAGTATATGCTGTAAGAGGAGAGAGAAGTAAGCTTGCCAGATACATAATCATAGTTTGAATAAAGGAATAAGCCGGTTTGCATTTAATAAAAACTTGTTATTGTTAAGAGATTGTATTGTTAAATTCGTTTTATTGAAATACATTTAAAACATTTTCATCTAGAACCAGCTTTTGACATGCAATTCATTCAGGGTTAAATACAAGCTATGATAATGTAATGTATGAACAAAATTATATTGATACTAAATTTGAAATCATCAAAGGATGCACAAAGTAAAATAAATTTTCTATATTGATAGAGATAAAGGAATGTCACAGAAACTACAGTCAAAAATGACCCAGCTGATTATCTTTGAATTTGGATTGGAAATTGATCCTAGATTGATGTAAAATCCTTTAAACACATGTTTTTGATTTTATTGATAGTTGCAAGAGGACAAAAAGTCCAAGGTCATATCATCATCGGGACGCCTGGTACTGTCGCTGATTGGTCTCTCAAATTTAAAAACTTTGATCTGAAGAAGATTGATGTGTTTTGTTTAGACGAGGCAGATGTCATGATTGCCACACAAGGTCACCAAGACCAGTCGATCAGAATACAAAGGTAGGTAAAGGTCATCAGGACCAGTACATCAAGATATAAATATAGGTCACGGTCAGCAGGACCAGTCCATCACGATATGAATATAGGTCAAGGTCAGCAGGACCAGTCCATCACAATATGAATATAGGGCAAGGTCAGCAGGACCAGTACATCAGGATATAAATATAGGTCAAGGTCAGCAGGACCAGTACATAACGATATGAATAAAGGTCAAAGTCAGCAGGACCAGTCCATCACAATATGAATATAGGTCAAGGTCAGCAGGACCAGTACATCACGATATGAATATAGGTTAAGGTCAGCAGGACCAGTACATCAGGATATGAATATAGGTCATGGTCAGCAGGACCAGTCCATCATGATATGTATATAGGTCAAGATCAGCAGGACCAGTCTATCAGGATATAAATATAGGTCAAGGTCAGCAGGATCAGTACATCAGGATATAAATATAGGTCAAGGTCAGCATAACAAGTCTATCAGGATACAAAGGTAGGTCAAGGTCACCAGGACAAGTCAATCAGGATACAGAGATAGGTCAAGGTCAGGATTTTTCATTAGGGTTTGTCTACTAGAAATCAGAAGTAGCTCTAGGTCATAAGAACCATTGAATTAGGATTCATTGATACACATAATTTAGGTAGTCTTCACAAACTATTGCTTGAGGTGAACATCAGTTTATCAAATGCAAATAAAGTACTGGAGTGATGTTGAGAGTGATGTTTAACTGTGTTTATAAGCCCATATGTCTTATAACAAGTTAGTGGCATGGAAGGGGGCTGTATAAAGTCAAAGTATTACTCAGCAAAACTATTGATTTTGTTGTGTTTTCAAAGATTTAATAAGAGATATGTGATTTGGTTTAATAAAGTATGCAACTTTTGATATGGACAGAAGATTTACATCAACAAATTAGATTAAGTGATATTATTAATTTAGAAGACTTGGTATAAAGATGGCTGATGGTGATACATGTACATATGTATGGTCGATTTCAAATGACTTAAGAAAAGATGGCTGATGATGCTATTTTCGACTACACATTTTTCATTTCAGAATATTTCATTGTAGTATTTCAATTGGGATTGGGCAACAGGCTATACCTATATTAGCCCTCTCCCAACTACACATACACTTCTATATGTTTGGTCTGTTTGATTTCAGAGGACTAAGAAAAGACTGCCAGATGTTATTATTTTCGGCGACGTATGATGATGATGTGATGAGATTTGCTCAGGCTGTCATCCCTAATAACCCTGTTATTATCAAATTACGCCGGGAAGAGCAGAGTTTGGACAATATCAAACAATATTACATTGAGTGTAAAGACAAGGAAAGCAAATTCCAGGCATTATCTAATATATACGGGAGCATTTCCATAGGTCAATCAATGATCTTCTGTGCGGTAAGTTGTATAGATGTTCCTGTCAGTATAATATTGTGTGTGTAGATGTAATAGATACAGTTCTTAATGAGTATTAATCATTTTCTATGAGGCTTTATGAAGCGATAACTAGAAAGTTTTTGGGGGGTGTTCCTTGACAAGCAAAATAAACACTTTCAGATGAATGTCTTAAAATCTGTTTTAATTAGAATTAACACAAATTTTAGAAATTTTATCTAATAGAACAATAACCTGCATTTTCAATAAATTCGACATCAGAATGTGTTGCAAAAATCCAGCAAAAGCACCCATTTTATTGTGCTTTCCCCAAATTCTGAAGACCATCTCCTGGAACAGGTGGGGTATATATATATAGGCTTGCATTGCCTGTCTGCAACTTGTCCAGACTCCATCTTCAATACTCCAATCGACTGAACTTGGTATGCAAGTCCATCTAAATGGAGATTTATCTTGTACCATAACCAGGTCATGACATGACCTTGGTTAAAGAAAACGTTTGTTTGGGCTTTATATCCTATACAATTGCAGCAAATTTTAATTGTGATAATGATATGGTCACATTTTAGCATCACGTTAGAGGGATTTTTGCTTTAGCTCAGTTGATAGAGTGGTTGATCAGTAAGTATGGGGTCCCAGGTTTGAGCCCATCTGGTCACACACTTCTCTGACCCATAGTGTGGGTCCACCTTGGTAAGACAGTGTGTCGCTTACCAAAACTAGCTCACATTATAGTTATTTTGACCTTTGACCTCAGTTTAATCAAGAAAAAGCTTGTCATGGATATATCTCCTTTACTATAAGGCATTGAAATATTATACTTGTCATATCGCTCCATCTAGGTGAGATGGTATGTCATGTAACAAAACTAGGTCAACATGGCCTTTATTTTGACCTTTGACCCACATTTAAGAAAAATTATATTTTGACTATATGCATGTACGGTATCATATATTGTAAGGTAATAAAACTTACTGTTTTGTATCTTGATAACTTGAATCACCAAGATTTACATTTTACCTCCATTTCTTAATTAGCTTGTTTGGGATCTCTCCTTTACTGAATCTCCATACTTTGTGTATGGGTGCATCTAGCTATAGGTCTACATTTGGTGGGGGACTTCAATTTTCTCAAAAATGGGCCTCATATTATTGTTTGAATCAGGATATCACATTGGGGTTCCTGTCTGTTAACCTACAACAAAGCACAATTGCTCCAGATCACATTTACACATGGTACATGATTATTAAAAATGTTACATTTTCCAAGTCACTAGACAATGGCAGATTATATGATAACATATCTTTGAATATGATTTGTTTAGACACGGAACACTGCTCATTGGTTATCAGAACAAATGACGAAGGACGGTCACGCTGTCGGACTATTGAGTGGGGATTTGGATATAGCACAGAGAGCGGCCATTATTAACAGATTCAGGGAAGGCAAGGAGAAAGTACTCATCACGACAAATGTCACAGCCAGAGGTAATATCTGTAGTCAAGCTTACAGCTATAAACCATTCTCAAAACAAGTATATATAGTACTATTGTGCTGGTAATGAATTCTTCATTATTTTTGGGGACATTGGCATGATTGCGAATGTTTCATCAGTGATAAAAAATGTAAATATAAAATCATATCAAAGTCCAGTTTCTAAATATAAACACAGTAACAATGTAAGTATGTGATACCACAAGATTTCAGGTTTTTAACATGAACGACTTTTCTTTTCTGATGATTTTCAGGGATAGATGTTGAACAGGTCACAGTCGTTGTGAACTTTGACCTTCCTCTAACGGCAGACATGAAACCAGACAACGAAACATACCTACATCGTATTGGACGAACGGGCCGATTCGGAAAGAGTGGAATCGCCCTTAATCTCATTGACAACTCCAGATCTTACAGTACCCTCCGGGCGATAGAAAAATTCTTTGGTAAGTCCATTTTGTATGTTTTGAATTTTTGGCAAATATTGAAATAAAAACTCGTGTGTTTTGCTTTGCTTGGGATTTATTATATTAAGCATTGATGTCACTATTTTTAGATCACCTGAGACAAAGTCTCAAGTAACCTATTCTTATCGCCTTTTGTCCGTCGTCGTGCATCATCCGTTGTGCGTCATCCTTCGTATGGCGATAAACAATTTAATTTTTTTTACTTCTTTTCCAAAACTACTCATCCAAATTTGTTGATATTTTGTAGAAACTTTCCATAGCCAAAGGTCAACCAAAATTGTGAATTATATAGTCCAAGTCCCCCAGGGGCCTGAGCATTATTTGCTCAATTTTCATAGGAAATGGGTCAAATTTTGTTAGAATATGAGCCTGAGATAGTATTTTAACATCGTATCCATTTTAGTCCTAGCCGACCCCCAGGGGCCAGAGGGAGGAGCCAAAATGGTTCTAAATGGCTAAAATTTCAAAATTCTCCTTCTAAATTCACAGATTTAATGAAACCAAATACTCTTCATAGATTGAAAGGTCTTCAGGCCCTTTACAAATATTTTGAATTTCATAGCCATGGGATCTCAAACTTTCCCCTGGGGAGGGGATCAAATTTACTATAGTTTGTTATTAAAGGAAAAACACAATTATGAACGTTATTTACTCAATTTTCATAGGAAATGAGTCAAACTTGGTTAAAGTTATTTCCTTGAGATATAGCATTTTAACATATCCGTATTGGTCCTCGCTGACCTTTAGGAACCAGAGAGGCAGGGCTAATCGCTGTCAGAATGACTAGAATTTCAAAAATTCTTATTTTGAATTCATAGATTTGATGGAACCAAATACTCTTCATTGATAAAACAGGTAAATTTACAAATCACTGACTGATTTCGAGGGCCTGATGAGCCAATATATGGTGTTTATATGTCTTTGTTTCATTCTGTATCTGAACTCAGGTGACCGCTAAGGCCCATGGGCTTTTTGTTTAACTTCATTGGGGTATGGAAGAAATTTTATTCTCACAGAAGTTTGGAAACAAAATTTATTTCATAACCAGATGAAGTTAAAAGCAGTGACATCAATAATATAATTAATTTTTCAATCTACTTGATAAATTACGTTTAAACTTACAATTCCATAGATTTTCCAATGGATTATTTTTGTTCTAAATCAATATGCAACGTCGACGTCTCTATTGTGATGTCATGATAACGACAGGTTTTCGCGCTATTCTCGGATTTTTTCTTCATAGTCGTATGAAGAAAACGAATCTGCCAATCAGAAAGTCGTATATAGTATGCAAACAAATAAAAATTAATTACGAAATGTTGTTTTTAAGGAAAAGTCTAGATTACCTTAGTAGTAGAATAAGATGATTTCACACTGGATACTTAACATGCATTCTTGCACATAATGTAATTTTGTACATGCACTTTGAATTGGATAAACAAGTCTGATCACTTAAACCTTTGAGCTTGGCAATCATCAGTTACATCAGCTGAGGAAAGTTTACCCTATACCAACCCTTAGAGTATCAGAAATATTATACCACTTATAGCTGCTTCAAATCACAGGGGGCGAACAAAATGCGGGATATTTACTATAAAACAGTAAATATCCCGATTTTTGAAAATTTTTCAAATCTTGTATTTTCTGGAAAAAAAATTACATGACTGTTATATATTCATCAGTCCATCCACCAAATACAAAAAAAATGTATGACAACACCCATTTTCATTGAGTTAGTCCCCTGTGCTTCAAATCGATGATATGTTTAAACTCAAAAAGCAAAAAAATAAAAAAGATACAATTTTTTTTTTTTTAAATAAGCATGTTTTATGTGCGATTATGATGGTACAGAAATACATTGTTTTTCATTTCATTTCAATCTTGCAGGACGACGAATAATAAAGTTGGATGCTGAAGACATTGATGAAATTGAAAAGATTGGAACATAGAACTGAAACATGACAGTGGAGATAAATTTTAGTGTGCAAATTAAACTTGTCCTGTACTGGTATATTCCTTGCCATCTTCAGAGATTTTTTTACATTACGCAAAGTGCAAATTGGGAAATCAAAATACCACAACTTGGTTAAGAGATTAAGTTTTGTTACAGAAGCCTTTTTAAACATACAAAATAATGGACAGGGCACTCTCAAAATGTTGATGTGTGCTTTGTTTTTATAAAAACGATAAACACCCTTATCACTTTAAGCAAGGTTCGCTCTTTGTTGCTTCTGTACCATGTGTATGTGGCTTCTTTGCATTCAAAAGGATTATACAAGAGTCCCATACTTCCTAGCTATATTATTTTCCAGCCAACTCCATATTAATCAAAATTTATAGTTATACACTATTTTCATAATTGACAAGACTTTTCCCATGAGAAAGGTTCTGCACAAGTTTTAATTTTTGGACTACAGATATGTGCCAATGTGTTCATTCACAGATTGTCCTTTAAAAAATGAAGCTTCTACATATCTAACAAAAAAGGAAAATTAATTATTTTGGAGCCAAAATTATAAACTTTGTAATATTTTTTTTTCTCCATAACACTTGTAATCTATCAATGTAATGCGTCCTCAATTCCTACAAAAAGGTGTTGTAATCTACTGACAAAAATATTGGAAAGAAGCTATAGCAAATCCACTTTTCTCAGTGCTCTTCTTTTAAAAAACACTTTGGTGCAATTTATTGTTGTTTAATTAGGTAATGTGATGTTTTTACTCTAGTGCTAGGAGCAGTAACTACCTGGGACACGGTTACTAATTATTTACGAGTAGCATATGGTTGTTTATATATTATTAAGTGTCCTTTTGTCCTCATTTTAATACTTGTATCGTACCATGGGTTACATTTTTATGTTAATCTTGATCTCTTATTGATAACCCCCATCAAATATGAAGATTTTTTGATGAACAAATAGATTTCTCTGCACCTATTGATATTACTGTTTATGAAGAAAATCTTGGAATTCAACCCACAGTGTATATCCTATTTTCCTTTGTATTGTAACATGAAAATCGTATTAAATTAAGATTATAATTTTTTTTTATGATAGATAAAATTATAGGAAATAGATGACTTAAAACCTGGATGTTAGCAAGTCTCCAATCTGTTGAACCTTTCCACCCCTGAAGACACATTTGGATTCGTCAGTGAAAGGTTGGGACAGTTCATTAGGAATTTGCGGGGGTGATGGAGTCAATATCAGCAAATTTGTTTTATCTCGTTATGTTAAGTAAGATGACTTTGTTGTCTTACTGCATCTATGGAGTAAAAATTATTTTCTTGTTTTTTTCACTCTTTTCTGGGTCAGACTTTGTATAACAAACACTTTGACATGGGTCTTAAAATAATCTTTTAGGAATAAAAAGATATTTTAAAACTTTAAGAAGTGACCTCATAATTCTGTTAACATTTAACAGTATACTAGTTCATATATAGAAAAATAGAGCGTCTTCATGCAATGCTTTTATGAAGCTTTACAATATATTGAATTCAATACAATTTTGTCTCATAGAGATATAATGTGGAAATATAGTTTACATTAACATTTGTTAAAAATGAACATATATTTTGTAATTTTAAGACATTTGTTAAAATCTTTATCATTAACATTAGCTCTTTCACCCCTATGTAACTTTAGTAGACTCTACCATCAAGTGATCTGGATGAGTCCATTATGGCCTACAGTGGTAAAAGGGTTAACTACAGCTGTGCTTTTAGTATTATTATACAGATTACAATGCTTAGATCCTACGGTGCAATAGTTTTGTAACATTGTGAATTTGATATGTTTGAATAACAACTGACCTCAGATATTTGATGGATGTTATCTGATATCATACTAAGCTTGGTGATAAGTTTGTCAGGTTTACTGGTAATTTTCACTGCATTTACAGGTAATCGTTAGTTCATGTACTTTTGCGATATGAAAGAATTTAAGCTTACTAAGTTGGACCCATTGTTGATACCAGTGAGGCTGAAGAACAATGTTCACATACAAACAAACAAACAAACAAATAGACAATACTAGGTAGTGTATCACTACTATTATTGAGTTAGTGTTATATGTAACTCAAGTGGTTGAACATGAAGGGAAGGAAGAGAGAAGACTTTTGCATTTCCATTGCCTGTTTTAATCGAATAGTTCTTAAATGTAGTTTCTCTGACTTTCATTTACACAAACAAATGTATCTGGTGTATCAATAATATGTATGTATATAACATCATGTCCATTATTTCATATTTGTATGTTATGATCATTGACAGAATCACTCGTCATTAAAAACTTTAAAAAGTTGCTTTAAAACTTGATATTATTTTGTTATTATGGTTCTCTGTAAAGATAAACATCATCCGTCCGTGAAGATTGAGATACGGTACATTATGTACTAGCAAAAATATAATCATGAATCAAATACAGCTAGTATTCAACTAAATCAGCAACGTAAACAAAATTAACGAACAATGTTGGTACTTAACTGTTTGGACCAATAAACACTCACATTATAACGCCATATTACATAACTGAACCCATGACGGAAGTCTAAAGTTCCAATAGCAAACTGTACACAGAAAAAATTCAAACAAACTTTTATTTTGATGTAGGTCAATTAATGGTCAAAATTTAGGTCACAGTGACCTACTGTTGGTTTATGACATTCTTGCCTGTTGCCCTAAACCAAATATGGAAGTTCCAGTGTAGCGAATGAGGTAGAGTTAGTCATAATAGGGTTTTCACTGTTCATGTTCGCAAAAAGTCGTCATATTAATTTGTAACAAATATAACTGTAGTATAACTTGTTACAGAAACAAGAGGCCCATGAGCCGAAACAGTCATCTGACTAAATACATTACAGCACAAGATTTTAGCCATTATGAACCATATGACCTTGAATGAAGATACATGACCTTGAATGAAGGTCAATGTCATTAATTTGAACAAAATTGGTAGCCCTTCATCCAAGCATGTCACAGACCTAATATCATGCAGGTCTCTTAGTTATTCACAAGAATTTGTTCGAAGATTTAAGCAATTTTATTTTTAACCCCTGTGATCTTGATTGAAGGTCAATGTCATTCAAACAACCCCCTTCATCCAAGCATGTCACATGCCCAATATGAAGGTTCTAAGCATTTTAGTTATTAAAAAGAAAGTCGTTTAAAGATTTTAGCATTTGACCTGTGTGACCGTATAAATGAAAGTTAGGGTCATTCATAATTTGAACAAAATCGGTAGCCCTTCATCCCAGCTCGCTACTGGCTAAATATTAGTACCCTAAGGCTATTGGTGATGGAGAAGAAATTGTTTTTGACCCCTGTGACCTTGAATGAAGGTCAAGGTCATTCATTTGAACAAACTTGGTAACCCTTCATCCAAGAATTCTTCAGACCAAATAGCAGTACCATGGGTCTTTCAGTTATTGAGAAGAAGTTGTTTGAATGAAAAGATTACACATAGCGGATGATGACAGATGGAGCTCGATGAATATAGGTCATCCTGACCTAATTATGGAGGCGGATTAGGTCAGTGTAATAAAATATGTTTTACTCTTTCCCCTACAAGGCTGCAATCCTGGATCAAGCTTCAGTCGAGTTGGAAATATAACAAAGAACAATATGACTTACTAAATTAGACACTTTTATTCAGAATATACTAATAGCATCATCAATATGCAGCAATTTCTGTACGCTATAAAAGTAACTGTGTCTATAGCACAGGGATCTGACAATGTTTTACTTCAACTAACAATAGCACAGGGACTGAAATCATACATGTATATTTAACATCTAACATATATAGACTAACAATTACACAAGTAACATAAGAAATATGTGGTATAATTGTACCATGTTTTCGTGCGACTTTCACATCAACAACAAGTGTATTAAATGTTATGAATGATCACAGAATATTGGAATGTGTAGAGTACAAGAGAATTATAATATAGATTTACCTGAATAAAATCGTAACTTTATGTGTGGTATCTAACAAGGTACCATATAGAAGATATTTACACAGCTGACATTAGACTGTGTGAGAGTCTAGAGGAGAATATAGCTGTACCTATTGATGAAATAACAGCTCAAGCGTGGAACAGTAATAATAACAAAATATCACAGAGATGAGTTTCTATACAGAATGAATCATTAGTTTACAGGTGAAAGAAATAAAAATAATCAAATGATCTCTTTGTGGACCACTAGGCTTGGCCTAATAGCTCGCTGACTTACAAACAGTCATGAACTCCATTTTTTAATTCTTACATGTATTACTGTCATATAGATAACATTTTAGATAATCCATTTCTTTTGATGATAAACATTTGGCACAATCTAACCTTCACACATGAATGATTTTCAAAAACATAGCTATATTATTAAATAATGATGAATAAGCATTGACCTTCAGAAAATGTAGGTAGGGCGATCATATTTTATAGTAACAAATTTATACATTTACAGTAAACTGTGAGAAGATCAATTAATATTTGTCATTTTTATTTCTTTATGAGAATCAGGGGAGGTAACCCATAAAGCTATTGGTGAGAAAATTGTACAAGGGAAGTGCCATTCTTTATTACTGTAAGTATATATATTTTGGATCAACATTGTTTTATGAATAAATGACCACTAGGCTTGGTCAGTATGGGTATGGGAACTAAAGAATATTAATGATATATGGAATCTGTCTGCAGGGAAATTGTTCTATTCATAAACTCTGTAGCATGCTGATTCTGGTAAATAAACATTTACATTTACTGATCATTCTTTATCATGACTAAATTTCGAAAACAAGAACATGAAATTTGAAGTCGTATTTACAACTCGAAAACTTTTAAATATAGGGTAATCATCACATGAGCTACTCATATCTGTAAGGATAGATGGATGGTCATTTGCAGTTCAATAAATTAAAGGTACACACCTTAACTGAAAAGGCTATAATTTTTTAACACTACACTTATTATTACCTTCTAAACAATTTACTCTAAATGTATAAAATGTTCATTACGCTAGTCTTCTGTTACCTGCATACTGCATATTGGTTGACTAACTTGACTATCACTGTGCTAGACGGCAAAACAGCAAAATAAATCTTCATTCTTTAAAAGATTACAATGACAATCTTGTATTTTTGCAGTGCTGTTACCGCATCTTAGGCCATCAATACCAGATTTTCTTATGTTATTATTCTTTATAAGAAATTTTGAATTTTTGTCTCTCAAAGGTAGTTGGCCTACATTAAGGTATACAGGAAAACTAATGAACATACATGTAAATATGTTTAATATTCAGGGAACCTATTGAAGGTAATGCTATATTTATCTAAAGCAGGAAATGGAGGATAACAGTCATTCCGGTAATTTTCAGTGAAAACAAACTAATTACTAATATAACAACGACTACCTACTCTCAAGAGCAGGTAACTCTAATACACAAAGACATACTAAACAGTATACTAATGATATGATATATATCATGGTAAGAAAAGCTAATCACATTCATATTGTTAAATTATCCCAACAACTAGCACGCAGGGAGGATTTTTGGCAAGACATATATGTAATATCAACCGGTTCTAAAAAATATACAGATTTACTGTATTTACAGTAAATTTACCCAGGTAAGTGGATTTCAACTTAAGCATGTAATTTTAGAGTGAATCTCTAAAGAAAAAGCAATTCAGTATGGATTCCATATCGGTCACTATTTTACCGTAAACGCAGAAATTTAACTGGTCGCATAACCCGAAAATTTCCCCAGGGAGTAAATGTTTTGTCAATGAATAGATTGTATCAAGTGTTAAAAAAAAGGTATGCAAAATAATACCACCACAAAAATTCTTTACATACAAATCGCCAGATTACAAGTATTTGTGAAAATATTCATGTTTACAGTATTTCTAACACTGTATATCAGGTTATTGTAAATGGAATGAAAACATGAGGTCCATGGGCCTTAGTGGTCATCTCACAAAAAAATTATTTTACAAAGGACAAAAAGACACTTAATACAAATTTTCATGGCAAAAATTAAAAAAAAAAAAACTTGGACCTGCACCAACAATTTTTTTCCCAATTCTGTTTCACACCAAACTGGCTGTAGTCCATACAAACATTAAAGGGGAGAAGGAATTTGAGACAAAACTCAAGCAAAATCCCCTATTGGACCCAACCCCTCAGTCTTTGGGGGACAGACCTACCATGTTTATTTACAAGACATTTGCATTCACCCAAACATCTTTCACACCAAATCTAGTTGTAATCTACTCATGGGTTAAAGATGCTCCACCGCCGACTGAGCATAAATGATATTCATCATTTGAACAATAATTAGTGTTTAATCGTGTATATATATGCCTAATTAACACAAAAAATAACATGAAATAATTTATTTCGCCTTTGGTGCATGGGCAATCATTACTTCATTCTATATAAGATACAGTGTCACAGAATTTTTCGGGATGCAATTATTTTTCATATTTTTAACTTGAAGTAAAATTAGAAGCTCAAACTTTTCAATGGTGTTAATGGTGTAAAATAAGTAACTTTTGTAACTGAAGAAAAAAGCCAAATCGTCTGCTCCTGTTTTTGATAGTGAAAAAATACCATTTGTCAGTGGTGGAGCATCTTTAAGAAGGAGTAGGGTTTTCAAATAAACCTCGCCCCTCCCCCTCCCTGTTCCTGGGGGTCAGACCAGGCTCATTTACCTGGTATATAAATTATGATTGTCCTCCCCAATGATGTTTCACACCAAATTTGGATGTGGTCCACTCATGGATAAGAATAATTAGATTTTAAAACAAAATTTTAGAAAAAATTATTTTAGTATCAAATATAGTTGTCCTCCCCCAGTGACACTTCAGACTAAATGGTAGTAATCTGCATTTGAGTAAGGGAGGAATAAGTTTCCATATGAAATACATGTCTTACAAACGGCAGATGGTGCACAGAGCTCGACAACAGACAAAATATGATGGCAAAAGGTCATCCTGATTTTGGTCATATAAAAATTAAACAACAAAAATCTCATAAGCAGTATTTGAAATCGAAAGTACATTGGAAAAAACCTGCAACTAGAACAATTTTAAATCTGAACACAATGTATGAAATTTGTGTTTCCTTTATCAATTAAAAATTTAAATGAATTAACATAAATTTCCCCAAAGCTATATATACCGGTAGCTTGAAACATTTTTGTGGAAGATTTTACTAAAGCACAGCTTAATTAATTTTTAGCTATTTTCAAAGCAGATAAATATTGCCTTCAATAATTAAATTTGCTCCTATTTGAGTATGGCACATACACAACATGAATATACTCCAGCTTGAATAGTATCAGAAATTTGAAGTAGAAATACATACATGTATAGTAAAAAGAATAGGAAAAAAATAACAAATTTATGGTAAATGGTTTGTTTACAAGGACATGTACAAGAAAAAATAATCATTGAACTTAATTTTGAATTCTGATGATTTTGAACATCACAAACATTAAAGAATTATACAGTATCTGAGATCACTTCAACCTATATTGAGGTCTCAGATGTTTTAAAATGAGTTTTTGAAAAAAAATATAACATTCCTATATTATTGCTTTGATATCTCATTGAAGATATGAGTCAAGAAAATGAAGTTTAACTGTATCTCTAATATTGTCACCAATTCCTATTCCGAATTTGCATATTACAGAGTTATGAGCTACTGTTGTAGCGGAAAAGATATCACCTTTGAGAAGGTGATATCTTTTCTGCTACAACAGTAGCTATAGAATTATCTGTTTGCGAGCGTAACGTCATACGTTTCGGAGAAAACGATGTGAATTGCGCTCACAAAATAATGATGTAACAATCGATACCTACAGGCAAGGGAGCTAACTCTGTAATATGCAAAGACGGAATAACTAGGGATTCCAGTTTAATTTGAAGCACTTTGTTAATCTCAAGCAAACTTTCAATATACTTAATTTTGTCTAATAACTTGAATACTTAGATAACTGTAATCATGGTTCCCGTGATTTATTTAAGTTTGACTTTATAACAATTTTTTTATAAAAATATTGATACATGTATTTAAGAGAAAAACACATGGGTTGTAGTAAAATTTCTTGAAAATAACTATTCAGGTATTATGATAAAAGTTTTTTTCAAATTACGTTATATATATATAAAAACACAAACACAATATATATACTTTAAACAAACAAAACAACACATCTTAAAAAAAATGTAAACAATTAACGAGCCATGCTACTAAAAGATTATTGTATAAGATTATATAATTGTAAAATGACTTTTTGGTCGAATGACTATCACAGATTACAAATAAAACAATTTTGACACGATGAAAATCTTAGGATTTTTCCAAGAATTTAAGCATATATGGTATATAACACTAAAATAAGATATGGCAGTTCAACCAAAAAATCATGACATTACATAATTAAAATTAAAAATAAAAATAATTATAAAAAAAAAAAAAAAATTGGCTGAAAATGTTCAACTATTTCATACTGACCAAAAAAGGTACGAAAGAATTCTGATTTAGTTTAGATGCTAATTCACTAACAGTTATTCTAAATTCTCTACAAACATTTTATAATTCAGCTATTACTTGGTATATATAAACATACTACCTAGTACATGTATCTTAACATTGCTAAATGGTAATTTATTTTATCTCATGAGATAAGTCAGCAGGGCTGTTTACAGGGATTTGACATAAAGTCCAGCTAACAAATAGTCTATATCATAATATTACAGCATATTATGGACTATGAACTTAAAAGCATGTCTCAAACCCCTGTGGTTTTGCTCATAACCAAATTTACTTCCATACAAATACAAACAGATGCACCATTTAAAATTAGAGAGTATAAATTTGGTCAAGTTTTGATCAGTGGTTAAGGAGAAGCCCTATTTTCTAGTACTAATACTATGCTTTTTGTAAGGTCTCTACAAGGTGTGACATGGATAAGCACCATAACTACCTAGGTTTATATTACTTTAATCATTTCAATTGCTTCATATCATAATTCTTGTTTTGACAGTTCTTTTGAATATTTTTCACATTCATACCTACTGCTTATTTACAAGTACTTAAAATGTATAAAAAAAAAAACGAAAATGAAATATATATAGAGAGAAAATGACTATGAATAATCAGAATGGTTGAAGTGACAAATTACAGACTGTAATGTTATGGTGTTTTATATACTTCTGTAATATCTTGGAAACCATCTGTACATTGGGTCTAAAATTCACAAAACAGTCTGAAGTCTAGTTTAGACTTCAGCCAATCACGAACAATTTTATATTATTTTTTAGTGGCTAAGTAAGATTATTTAATGATTCTGGAGCCGTAGGTCTGTACCATATTAATCCTCTGTTTCCATCAAAGTCCATCCTAACGTGGTTAACATTTGTATACTTATAATCTTCAAGAACCAGCAGCGTTTGATTTCAGATTGGTCTGACATATTTCCAAAGGTGAAAGAGGTTATGTATAGTTAATTATAGAATATGTACTAAGATATTAAGAATCTTTCTCCTCCAGATATAAAACTGTCCTGTCTTCCAAATCAGCCTCTCCTACCAGCACGTTTAAATCTGTATACACAACACGCGGCATATTTCTTACAAGGTCGTACAAGGACAATGCACAGTTCACACAGTTCTCTGCGAATTGTAAAACCACTTCAAGCTTGTCTGTGACCCTGAAGTAGCGTTGTTTACGAGATCCATCAAGTAATCGCACAGCCAATAGAATTCGAGTCTCCCCATCTGAGGGTTCTACAGGTAGTTTATGAGGTATGAAAATGGAACTCTCCTGTGAAACCGAATTACCCTGGTTACTAGACATTTCCTCAGCTCCTTGGTAATCTGGTAATAATCTATTGTCCGGATCTTCTGATGAAACAGAATGACCTTTTGACCTCTGTTCCTCAGAAAAGTCACTTTCAGATCTATAGAGGGACCGAGAGTAAGGCTGGTCTGTTGTATGGCCTGCAGATAGTGGTTCTTTTGTCGATGAGTATTGTTCCTCATGACTTAAGTCCATTCTTTTGGTTTTTAGCGAAAGAGAATCCAGGGACATTTCATCACGGCGCGGAGCTTGTGGTGTACCAATGGCAGGTAGCAGTTTGTAACGTGTCAAGGATGAAGTAGGTCTCATCGTGGCAGGTGTGGGCAGGTTTTCTGGAGAAATAATTAAAATCCAGCAATAATTCATCTTACTAGCCAATTAAAAATGAGAAATTTGAAATGATTTAAAAGTAAAGATTTAGATGCAAATTGAAACTCATTAACAGTGTAGTTAATTTACTAGTAAAGATATGGCAGGTTGTGGAGGTGAAAAGTATCCCACAAAAGCCATCAACCAAATATTTCCCTTATAACATTAAAGTAGCAATGTAAAAGTAAAAACTAGAATTAATTTATTCTCTGACTCAATTTGGATTGGTTTCCTAAGTTTACATGTAAACAAGTCAGCTATTATCCTGTAAACAATAATCCTTGAACAAGAGGCCCAGACGACCTGTACCGCTCACCTAATTGTAAATGTCAAGTAATATTCTGAATACAAGATCATTGTTTCTTTTCTGAAGGAATTTAAAGATTCAACTTAAATTTTCTCTATTGGACATCACTCTTTCTGCTGCAGGGGGTCAGAGCCAAAATTTATACAAACTTATTCCCCTTCCTCCAAGAATATTCCTGGCCAAATTTGGTTACATTCCATGCAGAACTCTATGACTAGTAGCGATTTAAAGGACCTTCTTACCACTCATTTACATAAAATATGACTGACCTCACCTAATGTTGTCTCACACCAAATCTCGGTACAGTAATCCATTCAAAGAGTAATAATTTTAAAACAAAATTTCAGCAAAATTCCGCCTTTGGAGCTCCGCTCTACTGCCTGTGAGGGTCGGACCAGACTCATTTATATAAATTATGTTTTTCCTTTTCCAATGAAAATTCACATTAAATTTGGTAACATCCACATTGGGGTAAAGGTTGAGTAGGCTTTTGAATGATGCATGGCAGATGGTTGATGACTAACTGTGCACAATAACAGATGAAACATAATGGCAAAAATATGTAAAATTTTGACAAATTAAAAGCATATGAAAATAAAAAGTGAACTTACCAATAACAGATTCTGGTTCTGTATCCAGCATATTTTGTTTCTTTCTAGCACTGCCTGGAGGTCGACGCTTTTTACCTGATTTAGCTCTTGCTGAAGATCTCTGTTTTTTGTTCTCCTGATGGTATATATTTTCCTGGTCAGTCCGTTCATATCCTTGATACGATTCCTGATTTCTGTCATATCCAGTATCTTGGTTTATATAATAACCATCGTAATCCTGATTTGATGTTGGATGATTTGTGGAGGGTGATGGTGGTCTTTCGTGGTAATAAGATGAAGTGTCTTCGATGTAATTTTCATTTCCATAATGAGGCTGGTCCCGTCTGCTAGAATCTCGAGAAAACGAAGAACGCATTGAACCTGAACTTTTCCGCCTTAACTGTGAATAGGCAGTATCTCCTGCAGACTGATTAATCCTATCGGCTGGAGAATTTCTGGTGAAGTTTTCTGAGGGAGATGTTCTAAACCTGTTAGCTGACATTGGACGTTGTTGTGGACTAGGTGTCAATGCTGGACTTTGAAATCCAGATAATCTCTGCTGTCTGTTTGATGGAGACATGTGCATTCTCTCTCCAAAAGGACTTTGCCGTGGTCTTGACTGTGGTGCAGGGCTTGGACGCATTTGGACAGGAGAACCTTGACGTCCAGCTGGAGATGTAGGGGGACTCAGTCCACTACTATCATCTGAACTAATCTGGCTGTCTAGTGTCAGAGTCTGGCGTGAGTATTCATCATAGTCATGTCTGAAATAATGTAATTACAAACATTGAATACAGTATAAACAGGGTCAAGTATTTCATGGTAAAGTCAGTGAATGTATTAGATAAATCAGCTGCCTGATAGCATCAAGGAGCTCTCACATCTCGGTAAAATCTCAAAAAAGTCCATCACATTTTTGGAGGCAGATTTACAGTGACTCTATCAATAAATTACCCCATAGTAGGATAGAAAGGCAAATAACAGAAAGAGAAAGAAAGGGGAGAGGAGCAGGAACAGGGGAATGGAGGAAGAGTGAAGAGGAGAGAATGGAAGGAGGAAGAAGAGTGGGGAGGAGGTACATGTGAAAGGGTAGAATGTTTGGAAAGAAGGGAGAGAGTAGAAAAAGAGGGGGAAGGAAAGTAGGAAGAGAGGGGCATGATGAGATGGAAAAGAGGAGGAACAGGGGAAAGGAGAGGGGAGGGTATAACGAGTGAGGAGGGTAGGTGAAGGAGAAAAGGGAGAGAATAAGAGGCCAGAAAGAGTTGGGAAGTCTAGAAAGACAGGAAAAGGGCATAGTAGGTAATTATAAGGTAAGAGGGGGTTTAGAGAAAGAGAAAGAGTGTAGAAACAGAATGGGGAAAGGGGGAATATAAAAAAGAGGAGAAAGGTGAAGGAAAAATACTAGACAAAAGTGAGGGTGGAACAAAATCATCTCCTTCACAAAACTTTCTTTGTAAAAATACATTATTGGTTTTATAGAATTGACTTTATCACCTTTTATATGTTTCAGGGGTATAACCCCTTCTTGACGCCGGCCTGCCTTGATTTTCATCCTCTGCTTCAAATCTTGGTTGAACAGGTGTTCTGCCCATCCTCGATTTTGGACGATTTCTCCGTCCAGTGCTGGTCTTTGGCCTCTCCATGGAGTCTATATCCATGGTAACTGCTTGTTGTTTCAGCTGATAGACATCTGATAAAACAGCAAAACATATAAATTTTAGATAAACAACTGAACAACAAAACAGATATCAAATTAAGTATGATATGAATATTTTAAGTACATATATACCGGCATTGTAAGCTATTTTCCAATATCTTATTATATCAAGAAATTTCATCATCCCCAAAATTTAATATTGAACACTTCCCTAGGAATGAGCACGCAACCAAATATATGATGTCATAATCAATGTCATGTGACGTACTAAATCTATTATGTGTGTAAATGATATCATAGGTACATTGGATATTAAGGGGGGGGGGATGATGTATACACTTTGGCCCCTTATTGGATTATCAAAAGGTGATGACAATCATAACAGATTCAGTGTGGTTGATTCTTTGATTTATTTATCGCCGACCACTTCCAGCTGTGTATGGAGCTTCTTCAAAGTTCTGAAGCTGTTGTGATTGTTGTCACTTTTTTATTTTCATTATTTTCCAATCAACCTTCATACCCTTGGATATCCAGTGCAAAACCCACTAATAACCTTGAAAACTAACAATGTTGGCTCTATCCAACTCTTTTTTTATGGATTAGTGTTTATATTAAAACTTTTTGTTCATTTATTCAGGAACACATTTAAAAAAAAACCATTGATGTAATGTTGTATTGTACCTTTTATTCCATCTATATCTACATGAAGTCCACGACAAACAGTATCATACAGATGTATATTTGGCTGTAAAGTTATATAGAAAATAACTGGAATTAATATATATATATATAATATAGATTTCATCACAATTTACGTTATTTGAAAATTGAAACATGCTAGCATTGATTGGATATCAAAGGCCGACAACTCTAAACGTCAATCAAGAAAAAAAGGCCACAGTGTCTATGAGAAACAATAAAGGTCAATAGATATATATCTAGTTAATGTTAAATTTATCATGTTTTCTGTAATTGTTTATTTCATGACTTAAAGATGGAATGTCTCTAAAGGAAAATTATCATATGGGCAATAACGTTACGTAGGAATGAATTACACCAGAGGACAAAAGAACTGGAAATTTTGGTTTGGGTTACAAAATATAATTATTAAAGACAAATCCATATGCCATGATGTCCAGAAGGTTGTTATCTTGTAAAGAAAAATACTACTGAAGTCATGATCAGAATGCATTGAATGGATTGATATAGAATATATAAGCTTATATCAGAACTAGTAATCAGAACTATATACCATGGTCTATGTTTCTTTAACAGAGCACATGATTTTACATAAACATAATTATTAACTTATATTACTTAAAAAATTTTCATTGGAAATTTAATCATCTATTTATTTTTAATAAGTGTGAATGTAGAACTACATTAACTGGCAATCCATTGCCAATATATTTATAAATGCAAGAAAGGAGTCATTATATGATATATTAATTACCTGAGGAAGTCTCTGTCAACAAAATATGTCAGGTGAATTGTGGTTTTACTACATTTAATATGTGTAACAGTTAAACTGTCATCAATATACCAGAACAAGTAAATATCAATATTGTCTTCAAATTGTATATGCAATATTAACATGAATCACATATGTGGCACAAGGTGAGAAAATGTACTTTTAATAGGTGAAATAACAAAGACTTGACGATAACTGCCTCCGTTCAAACAGAAGTGCAAATAATAAATTCTCCCTTATTATCACGATTAACGCTGAAAACGAGCGCACCTGTTACGAACACGGATAATGGTATAGACAACCATATCACATTTTTAAGTCAACTGTGTGACATGGCTTTGCTATATCCCGGAGATGCTTAACCTGACAATAATACCCCCCATTGCTCTAGTGTAAAATGAGCGGGTCGGTGTGGTTTGTAAATAGTGTTAAATACGGTCTCTGTCACTCAGTCTTCTTTGGCTCAGTCAGTAGAACCGTGGATTTCCACGCCGGAGACCTGGGTTCGATTCCTGGTCGGGCACTCGACAGGAATGTGTATTTTCCCTGTTCTTCTACATTGGCGCCCAACTAAATAACCCATGGAAGATGGTTAAAGAGTCTGGGGTTGAGATTTAGGAAATCTCAAGAATAACAGGGGGAGAAGTGTAAAAGGAGAGGGTCGGTGTGGTTTGTAAATAGTGTTAAATATGGTCTCTGTCACTAAGGTAAAGGAGCATGCTTCTTTGGCTCAGTCAGTAGAGCCTTAGATATCCACGCCGGAGACCCGGGTTCGAATCTTGGTCGGGGCACTTGACAGGAATGTGTATTTTCCCTGTTCTTCTACAGTAGAAAAGATGTCATACTAACAATGCTTTGCATAATCTACATACAGGTAGATATAATCTGAAGGGATCTGATCATGATGTTAATACTACCGAATCAAGTAGCGATACAACTCTGTCTATTACAAGATCATAAGATAATCCGGACTTAACCTGATTCATAATAGAAAAGTTGGCAATTCCATAACTGATGTGTCAAATAACATCGATTTGTTGATACCCGCGCACACATCATGTACAAGTGTGTCATTGGGCAAACAGAATGCAACATCAATTACTTCTTGCAATTACGTTAATCCGGATTCGTCAAAGACATGTCCAAGAATCCCCAAAATACTGAACTCGACATGTTTTCAATTCGAAGTGTCTGACCTAGGCGACATTGCTGTGACAAAACATGTATAGCAAATTATCTTATTCACCTTCTTGATCAACATAATCGATGGTGGAATAACTAGGGATGTCGTCTGTATAGCGACTACTTGTGTTCACATTGCGACCAGGGGCATGGTATCTTCCATGACGACTAACGGGTCGACAAGAATCCGCCATATTGTTTACATCTTTGCGTCATAGATATTTCTTTAATACTTGCTGCTCATTGGTCGAAATTACCTTTACACAGAAAAAATAAATAAAACACATAATCATTAAAATAGATAAAAAGAAATTGATTAAATTTATTTCGCATAATCCAATCAAATATAGCAACTCGAATAATAGTTTTTTTAATATTTCGTCGGAAGTACATACTAATGTTAAAACCTACAACTTTGTTAACTTTTCCGGATGAAGCGACCACTCTATGATACATCATTATCAGAATCCTGATAAAGTTACGGAATTAGCCTAAATATATTGATTGATTAGACTAATAAATAAATGTGCATTGACTCATGGAACTGCATAGTCCCAATGTACCGTGAATGAACTTTGAAGACAATTTAAATTAATTTCTTGGGTGAATACAATTACCTATCAAAAGCTACTTCAGATTTTTTTTCTAAAAAATACTGAATGCCGGGTAGTTTTGTAAATAGGTAATACCAATATAGTACATATATCTGGCATTTTTGTATAAATTTGTGATACACGATTTTGTCAAATACGTGAAAATTCCAGGTTCCGTCACCGTTATCGTTTAATTTTGTGTAGTCAACTAATTTTAGACACCTACAGCCCCCCTGCGTTACAAGCGCTGACGATCACGCTAAACATATTTTATGCGGGATAGCAATATGTCAGCGCCCAGATCGTAACCCGCTAGTGCTAGTCCACAGGAAAAGATGCTTGGAGATCTAATAAAAGGAAGAGAAAAGTCGGCAATTTCTTTAATCGAAGGTTTGTGTTTATTTTTTAAAGTGTATGTCCTGTTGAAAGTTTATTTCCAATTTAACAAAATCAAAAAACACCTCACACAGAGTCGCATCACAGCCCGTGAAGTCCCACCACAAAACCATGTAACGTTAGTGCATTTTAATATGAAATTTAGGCAAAGCCTCAAAAGAGCACAGCTACAAGTAACATGTAAAAGAATAAAACATCATAACTTTATATGACTTGCCAGCTATATGGGTCTCTGACTGACCAGCTATCTGGCTATAGTGGGTCTCTGAATTACCAGTAGCCCGAGATACTCTGGCCCTGACACCAGACTTAGACATTATGACAGATAGATGTCTGGTTTAGGGCCAGAGCGCAGTAGTACTCGAAAACCTGGAATAAGCCGACACCGTTTGGTATCGGGCCAGGTACTCTCCGATTCAGACTACTTACAAAATATTACCACCGAGAATCGCCAATTACCTTGGTCTTTTCAACAAATGAATAATTTATCTACTCATAGCCATCCATTTCATCACCATGCACGATCTATTGTGCCAACACAGAAGTTTCTTTTCCACAACTTTAAATATCCCTCGTCATCGTCGCCATTTTCTCATAGTATGCAAATCATCTTTAATCTCGACGGATTGCTATATTTGGGTAGATATGATATTCATTTGTTGAATAGACTAAGGTTAGTGGTGCTTCTCGGTGGTCAGTCTGAATCGGAGAGTACCTGGCCCGATACCAAACGGTGTCGGCTTATTCCAGGTTTTTGAGTACTACTGCGCTCTGGCCCTAAACCAGACATCTATCTGTCATAATGTCTAAGTCTGGTGTCAGGGCCAGAGTATCTCGGGCTAAATTACCAGCTATAGTGGGTCTGACTTACCAGCTTTAGTGGGTCTCTGACTTACCAGCTATAGTGGGTCTCTGACATACCAGCTATAGTGGGTCTCTGACTTACCAGCTATAGTGTGTCTCTGAGTTACTGCCTATAGTGGGTCTCTGACTTACCAGCTACAGTGGGTCTCTGACTGACCAACTATAGTGGGTCTCTGACTTGCCAGCTATAGTGGGTCTCTGACGTACCAGCTGTAGTGGGTCTCACTCTGACTTACCAGCTATAGTGGACCTCTGACTTGCCAGCTATAGTGGGTCTCTGACGTACCAGCTATAGTGGGTCTCACTCTGACTTACCAGCTATAGTGGACCTCTGACTTACCAGCAATACTGTGTCTCTGACTAACCAGAGTGCTAAATAACTATGGCTATTGAATCGTAACACAATAAATCACTAACCAACATACGTATACATGTACCAGATGGTATATTGACAATAAGAGAGAAACAAACATTGAATACAATTAAAGTTTACTGGGTTTTTTTTTTCTTGTGTATTATAGACTCGGTTGAAGAGCCAGGAAGAGGATTGCTATCATGTTTCCTTCTCAGCCTCTCTCAAAGGTAATTTTTATAAGCCAATCTGATCATGGCCAGTGTAAGGAGATATGCCAGAATTTGTCCCATATCAAAAATAGCGCATAACAGCTAGGATGTATAGGAGCAGCAGGCCAAATCCAGCTTCTCCAGGCGTTATAAGAAGACTCCCTGCTAATTACAAAGTGTGATTAGGCTAAGTTTAACAGTTTAACAAAAAAATTGAAATCAAGATGAAATAATTTTTTGTAATACCAACTTTACAATTTTTATGCTATTCTTCACACAAGATATAATATATTCTCGAAACATCTTGATTGCATTGTCAGAGCTGGACAATCCTTATGGTGACCAGTTAAAACCTGTTACCATCCAGTCAACTCAAGTAAAACTATCCCTTTCTACAAGGCAGACCCATGTAGGAATCTATTATTGTGAAAACATATCTATTGTTCCTTATTTTTTGGTTTAATATTTTACAGGATGGATGAGGTACATGTGTTGACATTTGATCCAAAGTCACACTTGATGTTAAAGGAGGTAGCACCAGATACACAGACAAAGTAAGCAATGTTATCCTCAATACAGGTGATAGAAAATAAAATGTTAACTCAACCTAAACATTGTTACAAGTTAATAATATATACACGTACATCTGTCTATTATTTGTCTTTGTAAATGTGTCTATATTGTAAATGTAACATCTGTTAACTGTTTTACTTTTTTAGCACTGTCTACATTAAAGGTATTTTATTTTTAAAGATGACTATTGATGATCTTGATTTGAGCTTTCTTTACTATAGATATAAATATATTTGTTTGGGGGCATATTCATGATTCATGTATACTGTTATTTACTATTCACACTTTTACTTTGGTATATTTGTAGAATAATTCATCATAATTTTCAAAATGATTTCCTGAAATGGAATGGATCCGCCACACCTGGTCTGGAATCAGACCTTCTGAAAGAGATCTCAGCAAAAGGAAATCTGAATAAAGAAAGAAAAGTGGCGGTAGTGATTGACTCATTGAGTTGTCTCCTCCTGTTCCGACCTGTACCGTACACATGTCAGACTCTACACAGACTCTGCAATAGCACCATCACTGGTATGTCTCATTCTGTATGGTCTATGCCTACTATTCTTAAGTCATTTATTCAATGGGTTTGATTTCTTAGTCATAATTACACCAGATTTAGCAGATAAAGTTCTTTTCATATTGTATACTGTCGTAGATTATTTTTCTGTGTCAAAAATTGTGTGATTTTTTTCTCCACAATTAAAACAGTACCTGAGTAACCATTTTATTCTATTTTTCCAGGAGCTAATGTTGAACAAGTTGTTGCCTTGTTGCATCGGGATCTTCATGACGGAAATAGCCTGACTTTGGTAGAACACACGGCATCGACGGTCATTCAAACATCACCATCACAGTCGGAAGGACATGAATTCTGCTGCAATACTCTACACAAAAAGATTTCTGGAAAAATAACCAGAATAGCGAGTAACCTAAAATCATATATACATATTACATCAGGGAGAGGGCTTATATAGGCATAGCCTGCTGTCCAATCCCTATTAAATCAAATGAAAAATATTTTGAAATGAAATACATGTATTACATGTAATATACACTGAAACAGAAACTTAGATTGAAGATGATCATTTACAACTTCTAATTTGGTTTTGGTTTAAAGCAAAACTTACTGCATGTAATGATAGTTTGGTTGTCCTTATGGTTGTTAAATAATAAAAAAATTAATTTCAGAAAGAACACTTCAACATCAGTGAGAATTTTGAGATTGACGATCTCACTGAATTAAAGGCGGTCGTAGATACAACCCCACAACAACCAACACCACAGGTAATACAAATGTACATTTAATTATTTCATAATCAAGGGAATTTTGGAAAGGATTTGTATAGACTTTGCCTGTTATCTAATCCAATTGTTAATACATTGTAATTTATTTTATTTATGATCTATATTATAATTTTGTTTATATCTATTGTATTACCATTAAAATATTTTGAAATGAAATAATCAAGGGAAGTTTTGTGAATGATGAACTTTGCAATGTATACATCGTTTATTAGGGGAAATGTACAGGAAGGTTTGTATTGGGTCCATCTGTCCTTGTCCCAGGTCTATCTTCTGTACTTTGTGGAACTTATACCATACTTGGTATGTGGGTCCACTTTCGTGAGATGGTGTCGCAAACGAAAACCAGAAATAGAATTTCGCACTTGTTACACATGTTTATACATAGTTATTTAATAAAAGATTTGTTCTTTCTTCTATAATATAAAGTATTGGAACTTCATACTTGGTATGTGGGCCCACCTTGGTGAAATAGTATGTTCACTTATATTTCACTCATTCAACACTGACTCTTTCTCTTACTATTAGGTACTGAAGCATCATTCTTGACATTGTATATGGTTCCATAGGAATATAAAACCTCATGGTACACACAGTGGACTTATATTTATTATACAACTTACTATGAAGAAATTGCAACTTGGCATTTATCCTTCAAAATATTAATTTCTACGAACTTGTTTTGAAACGGAAATCATGAAATCAAAAGTTGTGAAGTCTAGTTGGTTTACTGTATATGTTTACCTGCCGATGATTGTGATTACAGATGGATCCTGCTGCAAATTTGACCTTCAACCTGTCCTTGACAGAGGAGGAGAAAAGGGCCAGGAGCCAGGTGAAGCTTCCGTATATGTACGACCAGCAGAAGTGAGTTTGGGCATTATATATACACTGTGTTGGTAAACCATTTATCAGTTGTTGATTTCACTTAAATTTGCATTCATTTATACATTATGTTGGTAAACCATTTATCAGTTGTTGATTTCACTTAAATTTGCATTCATTTATACATTATGTTGGTAAACCATTTATCAGTTGTTGATTTCACTTAAATTTGCATTCATTTATGTTGGTAAACCATTTATCAGTTGTGGATTTCACTTAAATTTGCATTCATTTATACATTATGTTGGTAAACCATTTATCAGTTGTTGATTTCACTTAAATTTGCATTCATTCATATTAGATATCAGCAAAGTTTTGAAGTTCTAAGCATTATGACAAATCCTTCTCACTTATATTAAATATAGTTCCTTGGTTATAGCATGTCAGCTTTAAAGGGACAATTCGCTCAGGCTATTTTTTTTACATAATCAAGAAGCAAAATATGACATTAATGTATTTGTTCTGCATTTCTTATGAAACATATAACATAAGATATTGACAAATTCCACGTAATTGTTTAGAATTTTAAATGATACCGTTGTAATTACAAATTGTTGATCAATACAATTAAGCAGGTACAATATGTACGCTGTACCCATACCCGAGCTAAAGTCACAGACTTTAAACAAATGAACTACATAACCACTGAGGAGGTGATAAAATGATTTCAAGCAAGGTAATTCACTTAATAAGGTAAACACATTACTGTCAGAGTGATTTGAGCAGTTCTAGACAAAAGTTGCATTACTCAACGAGCAAGGGACAGGGTTCGGTAAACAAGTTTTTGACCACAATGTGTAATGGCGAACAGCAAGCATACATTTCACACGCATTTCACCACCATAGGATTTTCTGGCATATCACAGTAAAACCGACTGATCTAATTTCCATTAGAACTGGGGTTTTTCCTATATATGTACAAATTTTAATGTTCTCTTAGACTGAATTGTCCCTTTAAAAGCAAGTACTACAAAATTGATAACAAGTGTTGTAACATCTACCAGTAGATTACTGAATGGTGCATGACACAGATTTAGCATGAATAAATACAAAATGTTTTTGGTTCACACACTTTCTTTCAGTAATTGGTCGCATTAATGAATATTAAGGACTCAAGAACTTCAGGTTAATCAGAGTGTATTAATAAATGGGAAGTTTGTGTGACGATCATACTTTTCTCTTTTCGGGAAAAAAATATGAATTTCGGCCAAAAGACATTTCAAATAACCTCCTATATGAAATTTAGAAATGTAACTGTCGAACATCAAACAGATAGCCATATGGTGTACCACTACTTATTGTATACCGAGAATTACTTGTAGTTATATGTCATTTTCGTTTCTAGGATAGAGGCCACCTTGTCCTCAGGCGAGGGGAAGATATTTTACCAGCCAGACGAGGCCGACGACTTTGACGAGGAAGATCCTGATGACGATTTAGATGTTTAACAACTGTTACTAAATTAAATGTTTCTTTATCAATGTCTCCCTTTGTCTTTTTACTGTAATCCAACTTTCTTTCGGGTGTCTAAAACTTTTGTGAATTTACTGTAACTTTGCAATATGTGTCACTATCCTGGTGGGGTCAGAATAATGAGAGTATGTAATTCTACTGTGCCAATTATCATAAGCTTCTGGGTTCGGAGTTCAACTCTCTAGTGAGTGAAGCAGACGGAAGGTACTGACCACTGGTTGACGGTTTTCCTCTGGTACTCTGGCTAATCTCCTCCTATAAACCTAGCATGTCCTTAAACGACCATATCTGAATATTAAACCAATCGAACCCAAAGTGCTGGAATCATTTTCTAATCAATAAAGAAACGCATTAATGACCCTACAGTGTTTTGTATCTGATTAAACTTTAGTAGATCTCTCAAAATATGTTAAACAGTTTCTTTCTAACCTTGAAGGTTTTATAAGTAAGGCAGTAATTTGATTTAGCATTGTTGATCAGAATGATGACCATTTGTTTACAATTTTGTCAGAAATTACATCTCTAAATTAATGTCCTTACTATTTCAAATTAGAATAGAATTCAGTTTTGACGTTTTATTTATTTCATTTTTTTATACTAAATGAATTTTCATTACTTGTCCCATTTAATATAAGTAGAGACAGATTTTTACACAAATCTTGTTTTTCAAATCTTGTTCTCTGAATAATGTTCTCTTGTACCAGTATACAACTTCGAAAGACCAACAGTAAAATAAAAATTTATTTCACAGTCATTGCAATTGTCTTGTAAATTATAAACATATATTTAAACAAATCAACTTATTCCTGCAGATTTCGGAAGCATAATTTGATTTGAAAAAAACCCCAACTATGGTATGCAGGTTAGACAGAATCATCTGTCTTCTAAAATGAGCTCCTTTTGTTTTTGGTTAATTGATGAGCTCATTTTTTAAAACAACAAAAAGAAAAGGAGCTATTTTAAGAGAAAGATGATTATCAATAAACGACAATAAAAAGAAAAGAAGCTCATTTTAAGAAGCAGATGATACGGTCTATATGCCGATATACCTGGTAATTTTTCAACATCATCATTAATTATTCATAAGTAGGGCTATTATATCACAACATTTGGTAAACAAACATAACAATATAATATCACAAAGATCAATTACTTTGGTACATTTCAGGGCAACAGTTGGCAATTTTGGAATGAACAATAATTCACTGACATAGAATTATCATCAAGATGATTTGGACTTGATTGGTTGGTTATGTCTCAGTTTGAAGTTGTACATTCCTGGTGCAAGGACTGTCAGTAGTTGGTGTAACAGAACCGCTGTCATTCCCCAAATCCTCAACTCGCCACCTAGAAACACAGGCAGAGTATAACCATTGGTGAACTGTGTTGATCGAACATTGACTGGGTCACACAGAGAGGTGATAGTCCTGGTGAAAACAGCATCCACCTGGCAAGTCAAAAATCATAGACATAAATATTGTTTCCTGTCTACAAAGGGAGGTAATACTGTTAATTAGGATACAGAATTATTTTATTGGATGTGGTCATATTTTGGTTTACATATGTACTTCGTGTTGGCACGAAAGCTCTAAAATTTAACAAACCAAATAGATAAGATATTAAGCTGTTTCTATACAGAGATCAAGGCATCTACATGGTATATTGATTACTTCTGTGAACATCTATATAAGTGCTCTTGTGGAAGTTACACTATCATGTTATGTAAACATATATTAAAGGTGTATTATGTCACCTGGAAAAAAAATACTATATAAATCTCTGCTGTTACCCATGTGATTTTTCTTTCTTATTCTTTATTTTTTTGTGGAAAGATGTATTGTAAGGTTTGCGATTATAAATGAATTCCATTTAAAGAGACAATTCACACAGGCTAATTCTTTTACATAACCAAGAAGCCAAATATAGCATAAATGTATTGTTCTACATTTCTTATGAAACATATAACGTAAAACATTGACAAATTCCTCGACATTGTTAAGTATTTTAATTAATATCGTTGAAATATCAAATCGTTGATCAATACGATTAAGCAGGTACAATATGGACGCTGTACCCATACCCGAGCCAAAGTAACGCATGTTAAACAAATGAACTACATAACCACTGAGAAGGTGATAAAATGATTTTTAGGCAAGACAATTCACCTAATAAGGTAAACACACTATTGTCAGAGCGATTTGAGCAGTTTTAGACAAAAGTTGCATTACTCTACGAGCAAGGGACAGGGTTCGGCATACAAGAAGTTTGACCACAGTGTGTAATGGCGGACAGCGAGCGAGTTTGAACATTTCACACATATGTCACCACCATGGGCTTTTCAGGCATATCACAGTAAAACCGACTGATCTAATTTCCATTAGAACTTGGGTTTTTTCGATATATGTACAAATTTTAATGTTCTCTTAGAATGAATTGTCCCTTTAAGGCCCAATATTTCAAAGGGTTATTATTGAATCCAACCTAGCTGCAATATTGTAGCTCAAAAGACTTTTGACAGATAATGATGTCGTCTTTAGAACTCGACTATTGGTGCCTACTACTGCTAATGTAGCACAGTAATAATTACTTCTGAGGCCTTATAATCCTAATTTACAGAAGTTCTATGAAGAAGGCATCACACTAGCTCACAAGTCAATAGAAAATTACACCATAATTATTTTCTTCACAAAGTTGAAGTTTGATGTTCTATGAAAGGTTAACTTATAGGACTGGACCAGATTAAATAACCTTTTTATTGGCAGTTGTCAAACCTATACAATGGTTGAGTCCATGGGGAGATAACCTACTGCTAATCTTACAAAATATAATTTGTATTATTTGTCCACGGGAGATTGCCCACTGCTAATCTTACAATATACAGTGTATTTGTCCAGGGGGAGACAATCCACTTCTAATCTTACAACATACAGTGTATTTGTCCAGGGGAGATAATCTACTTTTAATCTTACAATAGACAGTGTAATTGAGGGAGAGATAATTATAATATACTATTAATCTTACAAGATAGTATAGTTGTCCAGGGGAGATAATCTACTTCTTATCTTACAACAGATAGTATTTGTCCAGGGGGAGATAATTATAATAAACTTCTAATCTTACACTATAAAGTGTTTTTATCTATGCAGGGGGAGATATTCCACTTCTAATCTTACAACAGACAGTGTATTTGTCCAGGGGGAGATAATCTACTTCTAATCTTACAACAGATACAGTACTTAATGCGTCTAACATTCCCTCGAAACGAACGCGAAACGCAAAACGCAAACGAAATGTTAAACGAAAACGAATGAAAACGCAAACGAAAAACGAAAAACGCAAACGAAAAACGATTAGCGTAAAACGAAAAACGCGTTTCGTCAAGCGCTAAACGCAAAACGAAAAACGCAAACGAAAAACGAAAAACGTAAACGAAGTGAAAGCGTGACCGGAAGACTTGATTGCAATCATAAATGTCGATCGGGACTTCGGTAGCTTAGTGATCCGGATTCTGAAAGCGATGTCTATTTTACGTTCGCAATTTTGATTTAGTACGATTTATCATTATGAAAAATATATCTTGTCTTAGAAAATATGCAATTGTTATAAATATATTAC